>JADDOH010000204.1:0-312376 GCA_016648135.1 Agrypnia vestita
TGGTGCCACGGTGGAACTCGTACTCGTAAATAACGCGATATTTCAAGTTTTTCATTTTGTAAACTGAGTGACGCAAAGAAAAAAACAATTGAGAAAAAAACAAATGAATTATAATTTTCAAAACACAAATACATGAGTAAATAGCTGTATAAACTTGGATTTGGAATTCCTAACCAAAGAGAAGATATTTGAGATCAAATTTGCCAGTACGGCAAAACGCCAATTTCATATGTAAGGACCTAATATTTCAACGCGTTTGGTCACAATTTTCTAATATGTGAGAAACACGAAACGAAAATTTTCTCACTTGGACCAGCAAATTTCTTACTAGGACCGCAAAAAATGTTTAATTTTTTTATGTCATTGCCAGTAATGGACTGTGCTGTATGCAAACTGATAAAATGAAGTTTTTATTTCATCGCGTTTTGTCACAATTTTCAAGTATGTGAGAAACACAAAACGAAAATTTTCTTACTTGGACCAGCAAATTTCTTACTAGGACCGATAAAAATGTTAAATTTTTTTATCCCATTGCCAGTAATGGACTGTGCTGTATGCAAACTGTTAAAATGGAGTTTGTATTTCATTGCGTTTGGTCACAATCTTCAAATATGTGAGAAACACAAAACGAAAATATTCTCACTTGGACCAGCAAATTTCTTACTAGGACCGCAAAAAATGTTTAAGTTTTTTATCTCATTGCCAGTAAATGGACTATGCTGTATGCAAACTGTTAAAATGAAGTTTATATTTCATCGCGTTTGGTCACAATCTTGAAATGTTGAATTTTTTTATCTCGTTGCCAGTAATGGACCGTGCTGTATGCACATTGTTAAAATGAAGTTGAAATTTCAACGAGTTTGGTCACAATTTTCAAATATGTGAGAAACACAAAAGGCAATTTATTTCACTTAGACCAGCAAATTTCTTACTAGGACCGCAAAAAATGTTTAATTTTTTTATTGCATTGCCAGCAGAGGACCGTGCTGTATGCACACTGTTAAAATGAATTTGATATTTCAACGCGTTTGGTCACAATTTTCAAATATGTGAGAAACATGAAACGAAAATTTTCTCACTTGGACCAGCAAATTTCTTACTAGGACCGCAAAAAATGTTTAATTTTTTTATCTCATTGTCAGTAATGGACTTTGCTGTATGCAAACTGTTAAAATGAAGTTTATATTTCATCGCGTTTGGTCACAATCTTTAAGTATGTAACAAACACAAAATGACAATTTTTCTCACTTGGACCAGCAAATTTTTTACTAGGACCGCAAAAAATGTTTAATTTTTTTATTGCATTGCCAGCAATGAAGCGTGCTGTATGCACACTGTTAAAATGAAGTTAATATTTCAACGCGTTTGGTCACAATTTTCTAATATGTGAGAAACACGAAACGAAAATTTTCTCACTTGGACCAGCAAATTTCTTACTAGGACCGCAAAAAATGTTTAATTTTTTTATGTCATTGCCAGTAATGGACTGTGCTGTATGCAAACTGATAAAATGAAGTTTTTATTTCATCGCGTTTGGTCACAATTTTCAAGTATGTGAGAAACACAAAACGAAAATTTTCTTACTTGGACCAGCAAATTTCTTACTAGGACCGATAAAAATGTTTAATTTTTTTAGCGCATTGCCAGCAGCGGACCGTGCTGTATGCACACTGTTAAAAGTAAGTTGAAATTTCAACGCGTTTGGTCACCATTTTCAAATATGTGAGAAACACAAAACGCAAATTTCGTCACTTGGACCAGCAAATTTCTTACTAGGACTGTAAAAACTGTTTAATTTTTTTTATCTCATTACCATAATATTGGGTGTTCCCGGCCGTTGCTGGCCTTAATGGCGTTTGTTTGGCTCCTTGTGATGCGCTTTGTACTTGATGTTGCTTCTATTGTGTCGGTGGTTATATTTAATTGATTTTTGCGCACGTTTCTTTTCACAAAAATAAATCAAACATTTTATGATATCATTATATGACAGATGATATTTGTCGTATTCGTATTTACATTCACCACAGAAAAGACATAAAATTTACACCGATAGTTTTGGGTGGAATTTGTAAAAAATAACATTTCTTCGTGACGTGCGCCTGGCATAGGACCTTTCGAAAAAGGACGCTACTACACAAAACTCGTAGCATTAAGAATACACGGTTTTTTCTCGACTTCTCTTTATCTGTGGAACAAATTGGTTGGCGAAATAAATGAAGAATTGACATGAAGTTAAGCGCAGAAAAGTCGGAAATAAAACTTCTAGCCGTAGGACGAATTACGGCTAGAATTTTAAATCGAAAAAAAACAGATACGTCACGTTAAATGGAAACGTCAGAAATAAAACATCTAGCCGTAGGACGAATTACGGCTAGAATTTTAAATCAACTTTTTCTTAAGATAAGGATTATTTAATTAATATTTGTTTCTCAGAATCTTTACTAATGCACAGCACAAAACTCGTAGCATTAAAAATACACGGTTTTTTCTCGACTTGTCTATATCTGTGGAACAAATTGGTTGGCGAAATAAATGAAGAATTGGCATGAAGTTAAGTGCAGAAAAGTCGGAAATAAAACTTCTAGCCGTAGGACGAATTACGGCTAGAATTTTAAATCGAAAAAAACAGATACGTCACGTTAAATGGAAACGTCAGAAATAAAAATTCTAGCCATAGGACGAATTACAGCTAGAATTTTAAATCAACTTTTTCTTAAGATGAGGATTATTTAATTAATATTTGTTTCTCAGAATCTTTACTAATGCACAGCTTTTTTCCTTGTATGCGCTGCACGCCACTGGTTTTCTGCTACAGAAATTCAGTTCTATTTATAGTAGCACAATCGTAGATGCATGTTAATAAAATCATCAAATTGTAAAAATCTTTTGTCTACTATCATATATGCTGGTATATAACTTGCTGTGGTTGGATACGTTACACAATTAAGGCATTGCGCATCAAGCTGTTCACAAGATATGTAACATCCTTCTGCAACACATTTCTAAAGCGATTATCATACACTTGGACGGCCTGCCACGACAGCAGGCCGTCCAAGTGTATGATATTTGGACGGCCTGCCATGGCAAACCGTCCAAGTCTCCACTACATGCATACATAAAGATTTGTCGCTTGCTTGCAGAAGTCTTTACTCAGCATGTACCCCAGTAAAATTTGTAACGTAAACTGCAGTCGAAAATTTTTTACATTTCTCTCCTTTACTTTGTATTTTATTTTCATCTATAGTGGTACGAACACCGATACCAGAAGCCTCGAAAAATTTTTGGATTCCAATAAGAAACATGAAATAAAAAAATTTTTAAAGATGCTTAGTATCGTTCCTGTTACCTCTCGCACGCAATTCTCCTCCTTTTTCTATATTTTTGTGTTATAATTTATATACATTATACATAAAAATTTTCTACTGAACAATAATTTTATTTCGAAATCTGTCATCTCGACGGTTCCTACATAAACCTATACATCTACCAAAAATGCATCTTTTATTTTTTCGTACTAGTAAGTATGTCCATAGAAAATACCCTTCTCTGCAATAATATTTTTTCTTTTAAATTTACCCTTTTCAGAAAAACTGATGCAAAAGCAGAAAAAGACCTCATTTTGTAAGAAAAGACAAATTTCAAAAAACTCCTGCAGAATTGCTTTTTTGTTAATGCTTTAGTTTATGTAGAGACCATCAATCTTATATGAAGCTAAATTCCATTTTCACAGCACGTGCACTTTTATAAATTTGTAATTGTCACATTATTTTTATTTACCAAAACGTCGCAGTAGTTGCAATAGAGCCAACAGCAGTATTCGTATCTCTGAATAATGTATTGGGTTTATTGTACACTATTTATCAATACTTTTCAATGAAATAATTTTTATAACACTTGGTTATTAGCGGAATTCATTTGGTGTTTGGGCCTTACGGTTTGAATCGGCTCCAAATATAATTGGAAAATGGTGAATATGACATCCAAGAATAAATATATAAATAGCGGGATAGAATTAGGAAACTCATTACTTTACACAATTGGCTGTCATTGAATTTAATAATTTTACAAACATACACATATTCTAGCTAGTTCTCGTAATGGTCGATAAGTGACAGCCTAACTGTAGAATGGAAGAGAATAAAGAATTTTTAACTTCAAAGACATCTATAAATATATAAATATAATATATATTTATAAATGTACATCTATAAATATCGAGACATGTAGAGATGATGAAACCATTATTTTAACCGGTTATTTTCGGTACAGTTATTTGGGATTTGCATTTGATTATATCGATGATTGATAACTAAGATATAACTTTTGTCTAGTACCGATAGTTGCCTGTCAAACTGCAAAAATTCAGTTGCCAATCATCAACGCAATCAGATCTTAAAAAATGGTTAGTGTGTCACCTGTTAAAATACCATCAGACATGTAGCGAATCTAGCACACTTAAAAATGTTTCATAATAAAATTGCATTATACAAGCACAGTAAAACCCATCTAATTTGAATCCCGATAATTAGAAATTCGCCATAATTCGAACATTTTATGACCCACAATATTAGTTGTTAATTTTACAGTAGGTTAAAACCATAGAAAAGCAATTCAAAATAATTATTAGCCCCTTGCATCATGAATCAACACATTTTAGTTCACAAAACAAGGATTTTTTTTAAATTTTGACTTTTTTCGCAAATAAAAACAACAAATATGTCAACATCGGGTACTAGAGTAATAGAAGTCTATCTAAGATCTTCGTATAGGCAAAATTGATTAATTTTTTTGTACCTCGAATTTCGATTCAAAGGGGTTCTGCATAATTCAAAATAATTTTTTTGAATTTTGAATTAACGAGGTTCTGTTGTGTTTAAATTGTATTCGTGTAGACATTACTTATCTAAAAATATTAGTAATGCCAATTCAACGCAATGCACACACATTTCATATTCTTCCCAAGCAGGTCCCTCCATAAGCTCTGAGAATTGGAAAGCATGCATAATCATTCCGGCTCTCATTACAATATATGTAAATTTTCTGTGCAACGCAGAGCGCTCCTGGAAACACACAACCTTCTCCAACAGAAAAAATAATGCAGCACGCTATTGCTTGACCACAATAACTTGGCGTGCGGCGACTTTGAAACTAAAACCCGCCCGTACCCGGCGGTAACCCCTCACCCTGCAATTCAGTACAATTTTGTATTTGCTCGGGAGCTGTGACATCTTGATTACCAATATACACTGAATTATTATGTCCAAAACATCCTAAACAGTCCGGGATGGCGCAAGAACAATTGCCAATGAAGTATTAGTTTTGCAAAGCTGAAAAAGCAAATAATGGACCGATATTACCGTCTGACAGTTTGACCGCCATTATTGCTTGGTTTCTTTAGTGCTGCCCGACCAAATTTCTGTTAAAGGCTATGACACCGGTCACCGGACATTCTGAATTATGCATTGTGTAATAAATTTACATCCTGGCAACTTCTGTTACGCGACAGGGACGCCCTCCCTCGCTCGCCAAGTTATAGTGGTCACATTCTAAAAGCCAACAAGACAGACTGCAAGTGGTAGATGAGCATCCAGTGAATGGACCAAAACGATAATGTCAACTTGGTCGTAATCATGAACTTAGTCCTTTAAGACCATTAAAAATAATATAAATGCTCCATTAAAATGATAAAGGAATAACAAGCGTGGAAATGAAAATCATTTTTTGTTTGGACATAACAAAATATTATATAATTTTTAATAATTCACAATTTTCTGACAAATTAGATGTCTCTTAAAATAAAATAAAACTAATACATGGTAGTACCGAGGCAACAACACATCAAAAAGTATATAATACATAAATCAGTACAACATATATATAATATTTTAAGCGTGTACAACTTAAATTTACAAGAAGGGCATGTTTCACTCACAAATAAAACCACAAATACTATCGATTGGGGTCGGACGTTGATCCCAAGACCATTTGGTCTACATGTTTTAAAGAATGCAAAATATCTTAACTAAATCAATCAAGCTGTTTGTACTTTGTGAAATTAATAGGTGTACCCATAAGCAATCAATTATTTTTGGTGTGGAATGTTTGCTTCCGTCAAGCTCAGTAAAGTGAACGTGTAAAGATGTGTTTTATACGCAATATTATAATCCGTGGTCTTGTGACTTGCAACAATTAAATTTAAATTTCTTTATTACTCTGTTGTAAAATGGCGGACAATCAACTAACTGAAGAACATTTACGCCATTGCATGCTGTTTCATTTTCAATCGGGTGTTAATGCAACGGTTGCAACAAAGAAAATTTGTGATATGTATGGGGACATATTTTTATTTTATTTTCATTTATTGGTTTTCTTACAGCTATATAATTAATCAATCTTGAAAAAAAACAATAATTGATGTACAGGGTTTTGGGCCAATTACAAGAAAACACATATATACAACCGATAAAAAAATAAGAAAAAACATGTCCAATAGTGAGTTTGTGTGAGTGTGTTTATTTATTTATTTTGTTTTGGGAAAAATTAACAGCAAAACAATCTTAAAAATTTTCCACTGAATTTAAACATTTACATATTGAAAGTAAATAAGTGCCAAAGTTGGTTTAGAAAATTTTCCTTTTTTTTCTGAATTTAAACATTTACATATTGAAAGTAAATAAGTGCCAAAGTTGGTTTAGAAAATTTTCCGATGGTGATTTTGACTTGTCTGATAGCGATCGACGTAGGCACCCACTAGGGTTTGAAAACGCTTTAAAAATACCTAGAAGCATATTTTTCTTAAAAGTCTACCAACAAGATGGCGAAAGGTCAATTTAGATAACGATGGATATTAAATTGATTAAAAATAAAAATAAATGTAGTTAAATTCTATTTTTGTTGCCACTTAAATAATTGATTACTTATGGGTACACCTAATATTAACGTAATAAGCTAATTCCACGCCGATACTACAATAGAAAACATATGCCCTAAAGGCGCCACAAGAAAAATGTTCATTGCCTAATATGTATTTATGTTTACATATTTCTTGATAATTATTATCTTTCTTCACATTATTATAGAGATACATGATATAGTGGCAATTGTGTCGACTTTATTCACAAGGGTTGGTATTTTCGAGAAGAGACAAGAGATCAGTTGCAACATCAACAGCAAGAGCCGTTGAATATACATAATCCTTACTTTCATCTAGAATTAATAAAATACACTTAATTCTACCTGACTTAGATGCTAAGGAGCCGAGATTACACAAAATGTGGCTAGCAAAGATATGCAAATCAGAAGATGGTACCTGAGGGTCGAATTGAAAATCGTAGTATGTTATCATGACTTGGATATTACCAATATGCGGATGGAAAACATGGTAGTTACACTTTTTATCTCAAAAAGAATAGAAAAATAAAAATAAAAAAACATTTTGCCTAACATTCTCCGACATGTTTGAATTAGTGAATCTGACGCCAAAAAAAAACACATCTCAAGATTCAATTTTCATGATCCCAGGTTCAGTCTGCGATAAGAAAATGGAAAAGAAAATTTTATGTTTAAAAAAAGGGGGCAGAAAATAATAAATACAATTTATAAAAGAAAGTTATATATTTAAGAAAGCAATGAACCAATAAATAACAAATAATATTTCAAAACTGACCAATAACAACTGGAATGTGAAACAATTTTATTATACGCAAAATATCCCTAGAGCAATAGTTAATCATATAGTAATCCAGGGATAAACCTTGATCTAATTTTGATATCCAGAAATTACTTCACAATATTAATCTCAAAAGTTTTGGAACTACACAAACTATTCCTGGGATTCAAAATTAAAACCATATATATATGTACTTTTAAGATTTACAAAACAAAAAAAGTTTATGGGAAACGTCTCAGTCATTTTAGAATAGACTAGCCACACACCCATGAAAAATCACAAAACATAGAACAGTTCACGTCATCGCTAAGCCCTAGTATATTATATAGTATATTTTTGATGGTCCACGGAGAGGTGGCGGTAGCAACAAGCGTTAAGCAGCCGGTTCAGGTTTGCTGACCCGGGATTTAAGCCCCATCTCCAGGCGTTTAATTTGTTTTTTTAGCCGTGAATTTGAATGAAATTACGGACGCTACGCAAAGTTACGGACAGAAATAAAACAAAATTATATTTAAATAAGAGGCATGTTCTTTGTGATACACTGGCAAAAATATATCTCTTCTTTGCACTTTACTATTCTTCAAAGAATGAACGAGATTGCGTAATTTCTTAGGCAACAGGATATTTTCAATAGTGTATATAAAAGAACCTAATATATGAGTAACTTAAATTTCATTACCCAGGCAAAATGCGTTAATATTCAAAATTATAAATAAAAATATTTCCTTTCCTTTTTAGTAATACATAAATCAACAATGTATATTTTAAATAATATTAACAAGTGCAACCACCCTTAAAACAGACAACACTGGCTGTGTTTTGATCAAATATTTAAATACACGTGAAGATGATGCGTCGAAGCAATTACGCGACACGAGATGTATATGAGATTACATAGTAAAGGAACATTAGTCTCCTGTGGGCCTCATAAAATGTACATACACATAAAACCACCACCCAACCCAACACAACTACTTGAAACATTAGTAAAATTAATGCCGAATTTCAAAATAATATGAACCTAATAATATCTTTATTACAATAAAATATATCTAATTACAGTTATTTTCTTACATTTCAAGATTTATGGTGCAGATTTATGATCAAATAACACACATTCACACAATCATAGTTATGCTTAAACTTAATTTAATGCTATTGAATATTATTAGTATATCTAATTGAGGTCATTTTTAGGGGTTGTATGAGTAAGAAAATCTGACAATACACTCTCATTGATTATTGATACAAATGTACCAATACATGAAAGTAGTGCATTTTTCTAGGTGTTGTATACGGGATGACATATCTCAGCATTATCTTCTCTAACTAGTTACACAGCGGCCTAATGAATTCGTAAAAATGAAAAATATTTCATTACCTTTTCAAATGCCTAAAAAATATGTCCACCATATTTGCCTTCAAAAATATAACAATATTTTATTACCTTTTCAAATGCTTAACAAATTTCTAAACATTGTTACAAATTGAAAGAACTTATAATAAAATACTTAACTGATTGGATAATTCAGACTTTAAATATCTGTAACAAATTAATTATTTTAACTTATAAATTAAAAGTACTCAAATAAAATAGATAAGGTCGATATATTCACGGAAATATACAAGGCCACTAAAGCGTAATTGGATAACGCACCTGCCCCAGAAAGGAGGAGATCCGTGATTCGAATCCCAGTAGCAGCCATATATTTTTTTGTGGATTCAATTTTTCTGTATGTCTTTCTAATTGATTAATTAATTTGGTTTTTATTAATTTTCTCGATTAGTAATATAATAGCTAGAATAATGGCATGTTGGTCTCAAAGACAAATGTGATCATTCCGCTGTGTACATAGAATACATTTGCAAGAAATTACAATTAAATTCTTATATAATTACCTTAAAATACACAATACAATGTAGGATATAGTTCAAATTACAAACACAAAATAAAAATCATAAAATACTTTTGAATTTAACTACAAAATTAAATGTTTGGCCAGATTATTAATAAGAAAGTAGTTGTTGAAAATGTTTAAATTTATTAGTTTTAAAAAATAAAATGTCTACGGAAAAAGTTTACATATCAAAGAAACACGGATTTTACTCATTTATTTCCTGGCGTAATAAAGGACCCTGATTATATAAATGAAGTCAAATTTGGGCGCTAGCAAGTTTAAAAGCAGATATTTGAAATAAAAAATTATACATTTTTGACACTCAGAGCCATAAAAAATATATGTTTGAATAACCATTTACCAAAATGAGAAAATTAAATGTACGAAAAGCATAGACAATGAATCATTTTTACAAATAAATTGTGTTATGGTTTTGTGGCAAGGCAGTCATTCCACGGGTTTTTGCCCCGAATACTCGCCTGCTAAAGCCCGTCAGGGTTTTAACTCGTGTTGTGGTTTGGTTTGATGGCAAGGCAGTCGTGGGGGCATTCCACAGGTTTGTGCCCCAAATACTCGACTGCTACGGCCCGTCAGGGTTTTAACTCGTGTTATGGTTTGGTGGCAAGGCAGTCGTGGGGGTGTTCCACAGGTTTGTACCCCCATATACTCGCCTGCAACTTCCTTGTGTCAAAATCTTAAAAAAAAATTAAAGTAGGGCATTCACTATCCTACATGGCATTACGCCATGCAGCGCTAGCGTGATGCAGAATTGTAGATATGGTTGGCATGAAAGATAGCAAAGGGACCTCTTATAGTAAATATGATTTGGAATTTTCTATGAATAAAACAGTAGAAACATATATGTTCTATGGGCATCTATGGCCGCAAGTATCAAAAATATATTATTTTTAACTTAAAATAACTGCTTTTAAACTTCCTAGCGCCTAAATTTGACTTCATTTATATAATCAGGGTCCTTTAATACGCCAGAGAAAAAAAATGAACAAAATCTATGTTTCTTTGATATTGTAAACTTGTCTCCAAAATCAAATTTCTGAAAAGATAATTTTTAACTTAATTATACTATTCTATTATATTTGAGTTTGTGCAATCATTTTATTTTATAATTCATTTTGCCCTTTCTCTCTTCTCTCACACACCCATCTGTACATATTAAAATATAAACTTATTTTAATTAATCACAGAGCCTTTGCCACCCATCATTATAAAGTAAATAACATTATAATTTAGCATAGAAGCGATGAATATTATCCGCTATATTGAAAAACAATTTATTCGCAGTTCCCAAGTAAGCCACTGTACGACAAACATTTTTGGATATGCTACACTTAAAATACACATTCTATCGATAAAATTATCAACACGTTTACAGAATTAATAGCTGCCTTCCAAAACATTCCCAAACACGTGGGTAACATGTAATCCTACTTATGGTTGAGTAAAGAATATTATACTCAGTGTTAAGAAATGTGATAGAAATCTATATATACAATGTTACAGCTACTGTCTGCCAACGTGTCTTAATTAAGCTCACTCAACCCGAGATGTACAAAGAAATATATCGATTATTATAATCCAATTTAAATTTAAAAAATATGTAATAGACTTTTCAAAATAAGAAGACACAGCGAGGATCATAAACTTAATACTACTATTTTCTATCATATTTGTCAAAAGTTTAAAAAAAAACTAAATTATTAAACAGAATTGTCTAACAGTAACAAAGAAGCTTAGCAAAAAATAAGTGATAAAAAATTGTAAAAACAATAATGTTACCTCAGTTATAAAGTATGTATGTATAGCAAAAAAATTTGCAGAATTAATAAATTAATAAAGCGACATCATTTTTTTTTTCATTAAGTTGAGAAGCATTTCCAAATCTTGGAAAGTACAATTCAATATCAAAAATAATTTAATAATAATTATTGAATATCATTTTAATTGTGAATTATTAAAATGGGAATTCTGGGAGAAATATATTTTTTAATTTTTAATTTTGAAATCACAACATGGCATTTGTGAAACAAGTTTTTTTTCTACGAAAATATGTTTTCAAAATATAAAATTTATCATGTTCTGTCTACAAAATAAAACTTCTACGTTGAGGGCTGACTTGGACGATGGATATGAAAAGTAGGGTATCAGTTTCCTTCTTGTTTAAGGACTCCCATCTCCTCCAGCAGTTCTTGCAAGCCATCGGGAATCTTCCCGTCATCCAACTCCTTGGCCCATATTTGATACTGAAAATTAATAAGAGAAAAAAAATTAATTCACTTAAAATATTAAGAAAAACTGAGTTACATAAATTTTTTTTGAGTTATTCCATCATGAACAGGTCTACGTTGAAGTCCATGTGTCAGACCAACTGCCTATCAGTGTCCACAAGACTTGCAATGGCGTCAGCTACAATAAAAAATAAGCTTAAACAGCTCGGGTAAAATGAGTTATTCAGAAGAAACAATTTTATTTGATAAACTTTAGGGTTTTTCTTTCTTTTTGCATTATTTTTTTAGCAGATTATGTTAAATTACAATTTTCATAACAGAATAAAGCAAACTCCCGATATTTTGAGACCAATTAACCAGAACAAGGCCAAATGCCTCCTAAGTAAATTGGACAAATAGAATCAAACACATGTGCAATTCCTCCGCACTATATTTTTAGAGAAAATTTGGATTTAACAATAAAAAAAATTACACTATAATGAAGGCTATGCAAATACAGTAAAACTCAGTCAATTCGATGTTTGCCATAATTCAAAATTTCTCAAAGCAACAAGTCCCAAAATGTTAATTTCATACTACATTAAACCCAATAATTTGAAAACCCTTGTAATACAAAACAATTTTTAGACCCTTGCGCCATAAATCAAAACATTTTAGTTATAATAAATTTTTTTTTTTTTTTTGACAAAAATGAAAGAAATATTTCAATATATATTCAAGAACACATTTATATTTGTGAAGTTGTAATTTTTCAGAACAAAGTTCTGGCGTCCATCTAGCGGTGGCATTGCGAAGTAATTTGTACTACCGTATCAAAAAAGTGGATTGCTCTATGGACAAAAATAAAAAAAAAAATTAATCAATCGATAGTCGAAATATTCACGGAAATATAGAGAGTTGCTATAGCTTAGTGGTCAGAGCACCGGCCCCGGAAAGGAGGTGACCTGGGTTCGAATCCCAGTAGTGGCCTAATATTTTTTCGTGAATTCGATTTTTCTGTATGCCTTTCTAACTGATTAATTAATATGGTTTTGAAATATTTCAATTGTGTTTCGCAAGTGAGAACAAATATGTGAATATTAGTACTGTAGAAATGTCATAATCTTTGTATTAGCCTAATAAATATTGCATTTTCGAAATGGTTCTTGAAATTTGCAAAAAAAGAAACAAGGTTTTTTTCCAAAGTTAATGGCTTTCGTGAGTTTTACAATTTTTGGAGAATTTCAGTAGCATCTAGATTTTTTTCCAAATTAACAGGATTCCGCATAATTCGAAATGTTTTTTGAGTCTTGAATTTTGAGCTAAAGAGGTTCTACGGTATGAGTGTAATATAAATGTCACCTTCTCCAGCTCTTTCCGTAGCGCCAGCACTGCCTTCTCCCGGTCGGTTACCAACTCCTCCAAGTACTGGTAGCGCAGCTTCTTACGAGCGCGGCACTCGCGCGCGCTCTGCCGGCTGCGCTCCAGACGGGCACGCATGTCCACCCGCTCGGGGGCCGCCTTCCGTCCTGGCCTGCGTCCACGCTTGCCCCCCTCCTTACGCGCTTCTCCGCGGGGCCCTTCCTGCAAATGTTATTGTTTACTTTAAAAATCGGGGAAAAAAAATTGTTCTAAAATCAATTTATATTATGACTGGTTATTGTTCCTCTCAAGATGATACTTGAGATGAAATTATTTTTAAGCATCGTATAAAAAATATTTGAGATATAGAGATAGTAGAGCGAGCTGTCATTTGTCATATTTTGTAACTAACTAACCATCACGTCGTTTCCTGCAAGTCTCTTCCATCCTGGTACACCACTTTTGCTTTGGCCACATTCATACATCTTCTCGTACAAGTTCTACAGTTGTAGCGGCTTTTAACAGGGCCATCCTCAAATACTTGTAGTATCCGATCGTGCCAGGTCTTTCGCGTACGCCCTCTATTCCTGTTGCCTTCAACACTCGCCTCATATATTTTCGTAACCATCCTTTCCGCATTTTGTACAAAGCAAAATTACCAATCTGCAGATGAATGTCCAAATGAGTACGCAAATCCACGCATACTTACCAATTGTCATGATACACAGGCATAATGCAACTATGCAAACATGCATTCTCCATTTTTTTTGTTTTTACTAACATTGTAGAATTACTAATTTTGGTCTTTTTTTACAAGTTTTAAGAATCGGCCATATTCTGAAAATAGCAATATTGGGATCTAACGATTGTTTTCCCAACACGAATAAACCATTTAAAATTTTATGATACAAAATTAGAAAACTTTGTAATTTAAAAACTGAAAGATCAGCAAGATTTTTGCAAAACGACAAAAAATGCGTGTATTGTACAAGCTGTCGGACAGCCACAAAGGACTAAGAATTTAGTTATCGGTTCAACGTCGCAATCCCTACGCGAACCAAAAAATGCACAGCTTTCGAAGTTTTGCATTATTCATGTTATCTTAAAATATTTACCTAACTCCCCATTCTCTCTTCAACATATGGCTTTTACATGGTGTTCTTTGATTTACTAAACTAATCAATCAGTAACACTTTCTATCTTTGTGGCGCCGGACAACGGTCAGAATTACGAACTGCGCCGTCTTTACGAAGCGTTTTTTTTTTCAGGAATGTCATAAATGTAGAGCTACGCATGCGCCAAAGCAGAAAAATGAAGCGAGCAAAGGCGCATTATTCGAAAATGGAATGAAAATCAACATCGAATTCGACGGTCGCCTCGACATAAACAACGACAAAAGATTCTATAATGTATAAATAACGAATAAAGCCTGTGAAGTTCAGTCATTGAATTGCTCAACTTTTACTGTCGATGTGTTTTACAACGTAAAAAGCCACTTTGATGCGTCGCACCGGCTTTTGCGTTGTTCCGGAATGCGATGGTCGATTAAATTTATATCTTTCGCGTCAAGAAAAATAATTTACCTGAACCGCGATAGAAATAATAATACAATACCCATTAAATAGTTTTTAATACTGTAGTATTCTAAAATCAAAATTTCGTACAGCTCACCAATTCCACGCCGAAATTCGTGAAATCACAAAAGTGTCACATGTGGATAATCGTGAAATGTAAACTTTATAAATTTAAATATGTATTTTGAAAACACGAAACTTGTGAACTCGGCTGTTGAACAACTTTACACAGAAATATAATCTCCGTGAACAAGGGATCCGTATCCGAGACGCGGCTCTCCAATACTAAATTAAAACGATGCATGAAATGCGTTGCGTTGCCGTGTATCCGTCCACTACGCAGTAATCCCCGCACGTACGACATATCAAAAAATTACAATAGTTAGAGATCGCTTTTGACAGTTATTTACTAAAGCGTAGCTGCCGAGTATTCAAAAATACAAATAATGGTTATAATATACCGAACGCGCATATGTACGCAAACGCCATGCCCGCCGAGCACTTAGCAACAGTAACTTCACTATCTGCACAAAAACTTTACTATGCGAGTATGTTCTCGCCGGAAAGAAAATTGTCATAATAATCTCGAATGAAAACCAATAAATTCAGTAAAATTTATAAACAAAAAAAGTGCATTCGTAAAAATGTTCAAAAAATGTCAACAATGCACTTCCATTATCGATAAATGCATTTCGTAGAAGCACACATTTAAAATGAACTGTAATTAAACCCGTCGATTCCAATAGGCATGTGAGTTATAATAACAAACAAAAATGTCATCCAAATAATGGTATTTTCTATTCGCCCGTCTCCGGTGCAACTAGTAGAACTCAAGCCGACATTACTGCGTAGAATCCGCGGCGATCGCTATTCGCACGTACGCGCCTACTCGAACTAATAAAGGCCGTCGTGTCGCCAATAGGCGTAGAACAACCGACACGGAGCAAAAATCTAAATCACAAAACAAATGAACACATATTTGCGTGCAATTTTCCTATGGTTGCGTTTATTCCCGTTCGCAAATTCATAAATCGAACGTCAAACGATTTCATATTGGGAAGGGCTGCGCACACTTACCGGCTTCGCTGCGACGTACGGCGAGCGCTCTCCAGCCAAACGGCGCGAAGCGAAATGACCGGCTGTGAAAGGTGTAGAAGAGAAACGTGCTGCCATCGTATATCTGTCTCTGTCGACGCGACAACTGCGCAATCGGTACGAAAGAGACGAGACACATGCGTGTTGTTATAGCCAAATGTAAAGATCAATTTACCCGCATCGAATGGTGATAATGAAAAATTAGGTTGATCCGAAAATAATCTTCAAATGGAATTAAACATACCATCGAAGTAAATAAACTTTATTAATCAATATGAGATTCTATGCATTACTGCCAACGAATTATAGGCTTATTTTATTTGTGCCTCTGGTTCTCTATAATAAAATTCGAACGGATTAGAATCCAAGAAATGTTCAAGACCTATGACCGATCATAATAGGGTAATTTTACATTTTTTAAATGGAAAAATCTTAACTTTGATTTAGAAAATACGTTTATGAAAAAGTTTTTTTTTAATATGTATATTAACATTAAAAACGATTTTAAAAATCACGATTTTAAACTCCCTCCAAAACGCTTATTTTCGCAAGTGTCGTAATTTGGCAGTATTCATGTCAATCTGACTTTTACCACATGACACCACGTTCGCGTATTTAGACATTCATTCGTTTTTTTACAAAACATGCCGGCTTTTTTGTATTTCATCCATAATGCGTGGAAAAAAGTATTTCAAATATTAAAATAAAACACAAATTACTTTGTTTTCACCACTATATTAGATTAAAAAATCTACATGTTTCGAGAACAATGTTCTCTTCATCAGGATTATTGTGTACTAATCTTAAAAGTTGAAACAAGCAAATATGTTACGGTGAAGGAGCGGTTGAGGGGGTTGGTGAGGGGAGGGGGGGGTTCGAGGTGTTGATTATTATGGGTCATTTGGAATGTTAAGTGGAAAAATATTCAAAATAGGATTATGCAAAAATTTCGTCTGTGTATTTATTATATTAGACTTAATATTAACATTTTTCCTAATTTCGAGTATTTCTAAATTATTTATTTGAGGTATCTTATAGTTGAAATGTAAAAATTTTAAGCCTGTGTTAATATCAAATGTATGGTCAAATTCTATTAGATGTTTTGCGAAATCAGAATCAATATTGCTAGTTAATGCTTTGATATATCAAAGCATTAACTAGCAATTTTAATCTAATATAGTGGTGAAAACAAAGTAATTTGTGTTTTATTTTAATAATAATGTCACCACAAAGTTCAAGCCTTCATACAGAAGAAGATAAAATATTCTTCGAACAGTTAATATTTCAAATATTGTATGGTGCCCAAATGTAGAAATTCTTCCCTGAAAACTCCCGATAAACTATTTATAACTGTGCCTAAGGCCCGGTTGTTTCAAGTTGGATCAAAGTAAGCGTTCGTTTAAAGCATAGATTTTTGCATTCTCCACCAATCAAACGATCCGTTTTCATAAATATCGTAAATATATGCCTTAAACTAACGTTTACTTTAATCCAACTTGAAACAACCGGCCCTAAGAGTGCTCCCTTAAGACAGGAGTGGTGTCGTGCGATGAGACGAGACGAGAAGAAAAATGAAGTACTTTCTTCTTATTCCACTCAGTTTTATTGTGAAGATCATTTTAATGCAAGTATTATTTAGAATGTTTATTTATTTTAACTTGTATTTCCTTTGACAGTTTCAATTGCATGACATAATACTTAAAACGAACGGCTACCATAGAAACGAAACAAATTACAGTGACAAACACCATAGATCATGTATGTTTGCCTTTAATTCTTGCCAAACAACGTCACGGCCAATCACATCGCGTTTTGATGCAAGCGAATTTTTTAAGATTTTTATTACAAAAATTATGAATGAAAACATTATCCCACACCATCCATCCTGAGTTACGAAACATAACTTATTTTCTAAATCTATTTCATATATTTTCATAGATATCTGTAAAACGTGAAATTACCCTATTAAATATTGAATCAACATTATTTAGGACACTAAACATTGGTAATGTCCCCCCACCCGCGACAAAAATATCGTCCATTTCAAACGCTAATTAAATGCTTTAGTAAATAATAATTAAATAACGAAAAATTGTTATTCAGAAATCTACGTATTCTGCGTTATTCTAAATCTGCCGTTTCCCCGAGGGGGTAGGCACGGTACTACATATTTCTAATTTTACAATGGTGCACAATATCGTATTATGTTTATTGGGATAAAACAAGAAATAAATAATTTTGATTGACAGTCTTTTTATAACAATCTTCGATATTTTTTACTAAAAGACAAGCTCAAAAAAACGTAAATGTAAACTGCGCTTTACTCAACGGTTTCGTATTATGCGACTCGGGCGTATAAAACGCGACACAATCTAGCAGTTTCGAATAAAATAAAGAACGCGGAGTAAAAAGAACCAAGGCGTTTACTCTTTAATCACTAATATTAATTCACTAAACGCAATATTTTGCGAGGTGGCTCAAGAATTTTCGCGAAACTCGTATGAACGCGCCGCCGGATACAGAAGAACAGTAATATGGAGAGTAGTAGCACACTTTATATAACAAATTGATTGTATTTAACAGTCTGTGTTGTATTCGGATAAGTCGAACCTTTTTATGAAGTATGTTCAATTTACTGATAGTTGTAAATACGTTTACAAACGGACAAGCGAAACGGCGGCGTTGGGACAACCGGGTTTTGCGACGCAGTTTTACAAAAATAACGTCGTAGTAGAGGATCATCCAGCCTATTTAGTAAATGCAGTCGTTTGGCACCTAGTGGCAAATATAAAACGGTATTATGCGACAGAGGATGGCAACGAACAAACCCTTGGTCCCTTTTTGCGCGGAGGTCCGACTATAACCGACGTTTTATAAAATTTGGCGATTTTACGACAAGAAATGCCCTTCTCGGTGCAACGAGGTCAAAAAAACCTTCTGCGCTGGTGATGTGATAAGTCAAGCGAGGGCTCACCATCGGCCGCAGACCTTCAGTCGCAGACGGTAGTTCGTCAGCTACCTTCAAATCAAGCGGCCTGGTCACGAACATGAACATAAAATCGATGTCTGAGCATACCCAATGAGGCTAACTCATTTTGAAGTAGATAGGACACCTAATCGAGAAATCGATATTTTCAATTTAAAAATCGAATATAATTTTATGAATAGTCACCTGGCCAGGCAGTTTTTTTTATTTAGTAGTTTATTTTTGAAGTGATTTTTTTTTAATATAGGTAGGTAGGTAGGTACCTAGGTAACCGAATCGTACAGAATGTCCCCAATTGTCAATGGAAAATTAAAATATTTTTCACTTTTGGCTATCTTAACCACATATATTATCATTTTTATTTTCTTTGGGTGTGTATTCGTTGGAATATTTATGAGGATTACAAATAATACCAGATCAACGTCATTAATTAATAATTATTAAATTAAATAATTTAAAAAACAAGATTTTTGTTTTATGTTGTGAGCTTAGCTTAGATATTTGCATTTTCTACCAATCGAACAACTCGTTTTGCAAAAAAATATGTTTTATCTAAACTATTACTACAACTGATCAAACAACCAGCCCTTAGACAAAACATCAGAAATGCTCAATTCCAAATTAATCTGAAGTCAAAAGTCACTGGAAATCCTATATGAATCCAATTGAAATCCAGATAGATTATTCTAAATTCTAGCAAATTGTACATAATTATCCACTCTAGAAGAAAATGGCTTTATCGAAAACAGGCGTCCACAGAATTTAAAAATACGCAAACATTTTGTATTTCCCTCTCAAATGAAATGAGGCTTTTCTCAAAGCCAAATGCGCCAACGACATCTGTTGTTGTGAGCGTGCATTAGGTCAAGCTGGAAACTGTTTCGTTTGATAACAGCTTGACAGCGGCAGCAAAATATTGACAAAAAAGTGTGCATATGACATTGGCAAATGGCTACCTCACGAAATTAGATTTGCAAATTACTCAGTAAAATAAAGTCGCCCCCGATATTTATTCTAATAATATATCTTTCATCAGAATAAAATTCTCTAAAATTATTACGAACCTAAGAATCATTTCCTTCTACCGAGAACATTATTTGTTATTGTGGCAGACATATTTTGCACAGCATGAAATAACAAAGCAAAAATTGATAAAAACAATTGACAACTTTCGCTTACCATTTGAATGTCCTCGTCAACCACGGCCATAGCTTCGTAACTCATTTTGAGGGTCAAATAACAATTATATCACTGAAAAAGTATTATTTATTTTCGAATGAATGGTCTGGGATGATGACAAAACGTGTGTATGTTTACAAACTAGCAAGGTCATTCAACTGACGTCATAACCTTTATCTACGAACGGCCACCGTACGTCAAAGTGGATGGTAAATTTTTGAGTTGTTGTAAAAAAGTTTCAATAAACTACTGTTTTTTTTAGAATGTGGCTTGGTTATGAATAACCTTTTTACTCGTAATAATTGTTTACTGTAATAATTTTTGCCCCAGAAAAGAAAACCATAGAGAATTTTACGTATGATGTAGATGACTTTTGTGCTCTATTTCATATGGACTAGAGAAAATGTATTTGTTTTTAGCACTTTATGGTTAATTAATCATATTACATGGCCCAAAATATTTTTTGCTTATACCTACGAAGCCATGATCTAAGAAAATCTGTCTCCGTCGAATGATCAGAGATAAATAGAATTCCACATATTGAAATAAAACATTTTTTAAATTCTACTCCTATTACGCCTTTCGCTTTATGAGAGCATTACCAATTTTTACTTGAGATGCGTTTCACCCGCTGAGGGCATTATCATTAGACTTTATTACGCTCTTATAAGAAGAAACACGCCTAATTAAGTTAAACTGGTAGAATAGAAAACAAATGTTTTATTTCCATAAACGTGATTATGGAATTCTACAAACTTACTTCGGAAACAGCAATACAGTAGCCGGCAAACATCTTGAACAATTTTCGGCGTAGTGGGGGAATGCGCAGAAGACAAAATTTGGGTCTCGTTGGTGGAATGGTACATGTGCAAACTTCCCCCCACTACGTCGTAAAATTTCAAGATGTTTGCCAGCTACTGTATCTCACCCCTGAGCATAAATAAGATAATATACCCCTGAGACTCAAAATTTGTCTTCTGCGCAGCTAAGCCATTGTTCAAAATGTTTGCTGGCTATTATACAATTGTTTTTTTAAGACATTTTTTGGAGAGTTTAAACTTATTTACAATTTGTTACATATTTATAATTACTACAATATGTAGGAATGACCACGAGAAATTTTAAAACTATATAATAATTATTCTGAATTCTAATCACTTGTTAGAAACTGGCCACACTTTCAAAAAAGATAAATCTACCTTTAAATACAATAATGTTAATTTGAAAATTAACATTATTGTATTTAATAATGTAATTAAAAATGTAATCAAAATCATATATTTAATAATGTAATCAAAAAAAAAAAATTAAATTGTCTGCTCTAGAAACCTTAGAAATTAACAAAAGATTAAATTCAAATTTCAATATTGTCAGCAAAATAATAGCCCCATGTAAGTCATCATTATTAACGATGTTGCCTCTCTCGCCCCTCCCACTACGCTAATTCACCCCCACCACCTAAAAAATCCTAATACAGTACTTGCACATTTTACTTTAGTTTAAATAACGCTCGTTAATGAACCGGATGTGTCAAAACCGGTAGCGTAGTAATTATAAATATGTAACAAATTGTACATAAGATTAAACTCTCCAAAAAATGTCTGAAAAAAATTTGTTACATAGTAAGTGCCCAACAACTACAAAAGAATTTATTTTAAAAAGAGACAATTTGATTTTGTAGTAAAAAAATAAACCTTTTTTGCTTAAATTTCGTTCAATACACATATTTAATTAGTCACGGATATGATGATTTTAGTCATGTCACATAATGCGAACAATTTTGATTTACAAAGAAAATAATATCACTGGTAGTATACACAGGGTGTCCCGTAGCTAGTATCAAAAGATTTTGTCTGTATTTGTAAACATTTCACCTAAAATGTACAGAATATTTTCTATTCAAAATTGAATGAAGAAGACTCCCCCAAAGTTTTTGCTACTAACTGCGAGACATCATATGTTATAGATGTGATATAGACATATCACTATAACTTGGCGTGCAAGGGAGGGCGGGCGTCCCTATCGCGTAACAGAAGTTGTCAGGTTGTAAATTTATTACACAATACATAATGTACAGAATGTCCGGTGACCGGTGTTGTATTAAATACAGAAATTTGGTCGGGCAGCACTAAAGAAACCATGCAGTAATGGCGGCCGTTCTATCTGTCAAACTGTCAGACGGTATTATCGGTCCATTATTCGCTTTTTCAGCTTCGCAAAACTTTAATACTTCATTGGCAATTGTTCTTGCACCATCCCTGACTGTTTAGGATGTTTTGTACATAATAATTCAGTGTATATTGGTAATCAAGATGTCACAGCTCCCGACCAAATACAAAATTGAACTAAATGACGGGGCGAGGGGTTACCGCCGGGTGCGGGCGGGGTGGGTTTTAGTTCAAAATTTGCCGCACGCCAAGTTACGTTGGGCAAGCAATAATGAGACATGTATTTGTGTGAAAGCGATGTTGCTGAGTAATTTCTTACACAAACCTCCCCCTCCTGTCCCAGAATCATAATTCCGGTGATCCTCTCCGCCCTCTAAATGTGTTACATTATTTATGGAAGCCGCCTTAGTTGGTCCATTCTGTCAGAGATCAATGCTCTTGCTCTTTATATTTATACAAACCTGCAATTATTACTTTCTCCAGGCTTACTCCATTTCTATTATGGGAATTCTTTCCTATGGGCCAAAGAATGTGGGAATTCTTTTTCTAGATGATGTGGAGAACTTTTCTTCAGCATATAAACATTACATTACCGTATGAAAAATAATTATTTAAAAAAAAAATCGATAAAATAATCGATAATCTGACGACCCAACTGAAATTTTTACATTTGAGCGAGTGCTACCCACTTTATACCTCCAATGGTGCAACAACTTAGCCTCTCTCTATCTCTGAATCTTTCAAAGACATCCAGGATACTACAAATCAATCGAGACAAGCCTTTAGTTACCAACAGACTTCTAATTAGCAGGAGGTAAACCCAATATATAATTTGCGAATTCAACCCAGTCACGTTACATAGAAATATGCATAAAAAATATTTCTGTACCGAGAGCATATTATCAAAAATGGTACTCACACAACGGTGTTATTTGCTACCTAAAAATGCCTATCAAAATCAAATGTCTAGTACAAGATGGTCGTACAATCTGTGATACTTTCGCCATGTGCTGGACGGTGAAGGAGGCCTATAAATAAAAATGAATACCAACTAACTCAGAACATTAATTCTAATTTGATAGGACTGAATAAAATTTTGAATATCTTTGAATGAGTAGGTACATAATAGAAAGTTTGAATATCTTTGATTGAATAGGTACATAATGAAAGTTTAACAAGGAAAATCTCAAGCAACTTGATGGCCCAACATTGAGAAGGAAATGAAGGAAGTAAAGAGGAAGGTAGGAATGTCAGAAGGCAATCCATGACAGAACATCGTGACGCTTTTTCACTAGAAGTACCAATCTCAAGTAAATTGGAAGAGAAAATGATGAAAAAGAAAATATTTGAAATGGAAGGGAAAATTTTTGAAAATGTGTGTCATATAATCCAAATATATACAACTTTCAAAAATTATTGGTATATTCTATCATGGTGGAAATGGCGAACGTTACATATGTGTAAAGTGATCACTTAAGCCTACCATATGATCGGTCGTAAGTCCGATATACACCATAAAATGACTTCTATACCTACTTTCCCATAATAATAATAAAAAATACAGTTTCGTCTCTGTGAGACATCCATAATATAAATTAATTGATTAATGATGTCTCTGTGACAAGAAATCCAGTACTACCATTCTGAAAGATTTGAACAAAACTCAAAAATATTCTGAATGAAAAATACTGGTAAAAAAGGGAATTTAATAAAATTGAAATAATAAATATTTCTGGCGTATCCTATTGTAATGTTAGTAATTCGGAAAGAATTTCATTACACAAAAAAGTATATTGTTTCATAAATTCCGTAAAATCAATTGTGGGAGTCTCATTTGATCGACATTAACAATATCAAAAATAATTAGCGACATCTGTGGGGATTTAGGGAAAAGGAAAATGGCTGTCACAGGCCTGTATAATAGGTTGTTACAACACGTACGTGATGTGTGTCATATAATCCAAATATATACAACTTTCAAAAATTAGTAAGACATGGTATATTCTATCATGGTGGAAATGGCGAACATTACATATGTGTAAAGTGATCACTTAAGCCTACCATATGATCGGTCGTAAGTCCGATATACACCATAAAATGACTTCTATACCTACTTTCCCATAATAATAATAAAAAATACAGTTTCGTCTCTGTGAGACATCCATAATATACATTAATTGATAAAAAAAAGCTCTCTACTAGAGCTTCTATATTAAATTCACGACTATTTATTTGCTGTTATACGGATATACAAATAGTAAAATTCTGGTTTTAAATAAAATAAATACATACAAAACAAGACCATTTATTAACCTTATTGATTCACATTTACATTTGCATGTCATATTTCATAATTTATGACTTACTGGGCCTTCTGATATTGTCAAATCAATATTATCATCACTAAGGATATTTGATTGTTAGATCAATAAATGATTAACAATTTCATCTAGTTTAAATCAAAATTCTTGTATAAATAATGAAACCGAGCATGAATAGATCAGATTCTCTCAAGTCCAATGACAGTTTAAATAATGAAAGTGAAATTGATTTACTCAGAACCGAACTAGAAAATGAGAAGTTATATAGGTATGAAAAAGTTTTTCACTAAATTTCTTTTAAATAGCTCTTAGCTTTTAGCAGAAGATCAAATAAATATTTTTTTATAATAATATTTTGAGGCGTCAGTCTCATTTGAGATATTTCATCATTATCATCACAATATTGCACATATGTAGGTAAGACATTGAAGAAGCACTCGTTCTATCAATATACCGATTTTGTTCACAGCTCAGATAGCCAGACATGAGACTGTCTGTAATGTGTAATATGTGATTGTCCAGAAATGAAATATTACATATAAACCAGTGTCATTTTTAATTAATTTACTGCATCATATAATCAATAAGTACTTACCTACATCTGTCTGTCTGGTAAACTTTAAAAATATTAATTCAGATTTTCAAAAAAAAACTTATTTCTAATGAAAATTAAGGGTAGGCAGCTTCTCATAAAAGCACATGGAAACTGGTATACGCTATAAGTTGTTAATTTTTTTTTAAATTTATTATTCTAAAACCTAAGACCCTTTAAATTCACAGGCTTTAGGAAAATTGCCTATGCAAAATAATTAGACCTTCCCAGGAAATTAGAATCTCTCAAATACAAATTTAAAAATATCACATTAGATATGATATATATTTTTTCGATAGATAAATTATTGTTTTGATAAAATATATATAAATTCTTATAAGTACATCTTATAATTTTATTTTTCAGGGACAATGCATTCTGGCGAAATACGGAACTTGAGAAGGCGATTCTTCACATACAAGAACAACTACAGAAGGATGACTTTTCTTGGGATCATGATGATGATCTCAAAAATGAGTTGATGAAAGCAGAAATGTTGATAGAAGAAATAAAGAAACTCAAAGACCAGTTGCCAGATTTAAAAAACAGACTTAAAAATGCAAAAACTTGTGGAAAAGGTTGGAAAATTATAACTTAATCTTGCTTATAGGTCAACCGCTGAGAGCTTTGGTTTAATCTCATTTTGTTATTATTTGTCTTTTTCTTTTATATGTAGCCAATGTTAGTGCAAATTAGAGAAAAATACATATTAAGAATTCTATTTGCATGAGTCATACAAAACCTCTTGACAGTTAACCTACATCTATTCTGAGTATAGTTTTAATGGTGTTGTCAGCTTATCAAAATTCTTGTGGTATCCAGTGCTGCAGAATCAATTGAATTGACGACTTTGCAAGGATAATTATCCAGTAATAGATGGAACGGTGATATAACGCCGTAAAAACTCATCACAACACTTCTCTCTGACATGGTATTACTAAAAAATACATTAACACATACACACCCTGCTTTCGATACGGTATTGCAAGCCAGTATTTAACCTAACACAAACTAGAACACACCCTGCTTTCGGCACAGTATTGCAAGCTAATACTTAACATCAAGACTTCTAGAGAATATCCCAGAAAGTTACATACAGAGTAATCTGAAAGGGAATGAAAACTTTAGAACATTTTTGACATACATCTTCTTTGTATTTACAAATTTATTGTGTGGATGTATTGTTATATAGCAAATATCCGACCACCAAAAGCCTCCAATGGAAGAATTCACAAAACTTTGATCGGATTTCTGCGCACGCGCTCATATGCAATTCTGGTCCAGATACGTAGTCCCGATGCATATTCAAAGTAAAAAATATCAAAAGACACGAGATCCCAACCATCAAAATTTCAAATCACTCCCCACACGCATACGCAGGAGTACATGTAACTATCGGCCCAAAACTTACCGCGCGGACCATGCTGGTTCAAATATGTCTAAATGTCGCTATTTTATGTGCAAACTAGTTCTCGTAAACCTTTGATAATTTAATAGAAGCACCCGGCGCAAGGATGGCCAAGCCCAAGATTTCGGCAACATCTGGTTATCGGCGTTACCTCAAACATATACGTGTGCCTACATCACGTCACTTAGCAATCCTGTTTCCGTCACCATTAAGGATGTTCGCTTCTAATGATCTTAAACTTAAATGTCTGTCTGTTCTCTATACAAATCTATACCGTTTGTCCGATTCGACTGAAATTTTGCAAACTTATTTTTTAGAACCCTACGGGTAACATAAGCGACATTTCCTTCCTCCCCTCATATTTTTTTAATGCAAATCTGTACCGTTCGACCGATCATACTCTAAATTTGCAAACTTACTCTTTAGAACTCGGCGGGTAACTTAGGTATTTAATCAAAACCTCTTTTCTCCCATATTACATTTTAATGGAAATATTAATATATAACATAAATCAAGTTGGGAAAACATTTAGATTTCAAATACATTGTTCTTTTGTATTTTTCAATATTTGTTAAAAAAAATATATAATTATAGATATTTTTCAGATTGCAAAATGAAGCACGATGACCTCAACATAAATCTTAATATTATGAGTGAGGTGAGTATTTTCTACTAAATATTCATGATTTGTAAGTATGTATGTTTGGCAGTGGTGTAAATAAATCGGACCCCAAATTTTAATTCAGAAAAGCCCTAGGGTCCCAATGCAAGGGCCTCCCTGTATTAAGATAAACAGTTTTATCTAATTTATCAACTCTTTGAATATTCACATTTTCATGAATAAAAATATATTTCTTTAAAAAAAGAAGGTCTCTAAATAGCAAAAAATTATACATAACAGAAAAATATAACATTTATTGTTCTAAGCGTGGTAAATTTTGATATAATATTTAAGTCGTTTTAGTCTAATGTTTGTTCATATTTAAAATAATTTAATTTAATAAAAGTAATTTAATAATTTTATAATCAAATTCTTTTTTTTTTAATGTTTCATGGATATTTAAGATAATATCTTTATAAAGTGAAAAATTTATAGAATAGTTGGTGAGATACCTATCGAAAAACATGGGAAGTAGATATCTAATTAGATTGAATATACAAAGCTCATTTGATCCATTATTTTTTCTGAATAGCAATGTGCAGAATTGTAATTGTAGCAGTTTTAGAATTATTGCATTCAAGCTTTTTTAAACATTTGTTAACCGTTAGAAGTGTTTTTGATGTATGTATATAGCGTTACTTTGTAGTTGGACCTAATTTACCTAATTAAAAACTTTTTATTTACCACTTGGAATACCTTTACGTCTGCCGGTTTCAATACTATAGTATCTTCGTCAGGACAGACGCATACGGACGCAGATGAATATGTGTGCATCCCTCCTGATGAAGATATAGTGTATCGAAGGTATAGTGTAGTGTATTAATTAAAATTAACATTAAAAGTGTGACCAACATACAAACCAGGCTGTGAGTCATTTAAAAATTTACCATCTCCGACATTACCTTACAGTATCAGTAAATGTATCTTTTAATTTCAAGTATTATGTGGTGTGGCTAAAAATATCATCATTTCGCTTTTGGGTCATTCATTGTGAAATCACTTATGTGTGGTTGCTTAACCGTTTCAGAATTTTTTTATTTTTTACTATAGGTAACCCCGTTAGTATGAAGCTCAAAACAATTTTTATTTTATTTTTACTGCCACCATCTTGGATCTAGGCTCAATTTTCTTCGCAGTGACAGGCAAAAATGAGGCTTTGCAGAGGTTTTAAAAAAATATTGTTTTCATCTCATAAACGACAAAAGGATAATGTATTTATTGCCTGCCCAATATAACTTGGCATGCGGCAAGATTGGAACTAAAACCTGCCCCGCCCGCACCCGACGGTAACCCCTCGCCCTGTAATTCAGTACAATTTTGTATTTGCTCGGGAGCTGTGACATCTTGATTACCAATATACAATGAATTATTATGTCCAAAACAATCAAAACAGTGCGGGGTGATGCAGGAACAATTGCCAATGAAGTATTAAAGTTTTGCGAAGCTGAAAAAGCAAATAATGAACCGATATTACCGTCTGACAGTTTGACAGATAGAGCGGTCGCCGCGGAGCGCGCTGTTACCCGACCAAATTTATATTGAAGGCTCTGACACTGGTCACCGGACATTCAGTACATTATGTATTGTGTAATAAATTTACAACCTGGTAACTTCTGTTTCGTGACAGGGGCGCCCTCCTTCACACGCCAAGTTATAGTGGTGGCACTCTAATATTAATTTGTAAATTATTTTCCTTCCTATCTTGTAACAAATACAGTAAAACCCCATTAATTCGAAATTCCTCATAATTCGAAAGTTTTCCATTTTTTATTATTTTACGCTTCAAAAAGCCAAGAGGCCTAATTACAGAAGTGAAACACATCACAAAACACCCAGGCTTGAGTTAATTACATAGATTAATTGTGACCTCACCGGGAATCAAACCCAGAACCCTTTTTGTGAGAAGCCAGTACCATCACCACTGGGCTACAGGGCCGCTTACATTTTTACATAAATTTACATTTTACATTAATAAAGTCCCAAAATGTTAATTTCATAGTAGATTAACCCCGATAATTACAAAACTACGTTAATTTGTAATTCTAAATAATTTTTAAGCCCCCTGTACCATAAATCAATATATTTTAGGTCACAAATTTTACGATATTCGACGAATTTTGCAGTCGCATCGCCATTTTATTTTTATTTTTGTACCTTCAATTTCGAATTAACGGGGTTCACATAATTCTAAATGGTTTTTTTTGTCCCTTGAAGTTCAAATTAACATGGTTCTATAATTATTATTTTCAGATTGAACTTCTGAAGACAGTGAAAAGATTAGAAAGAATGAGAACAGATTTGAAAAGTGCTCTTATAAGCAAGGAATGGAGTCTGGATAATGAATCCAAGGTACACAAGGACCAAACGTGATGTTAGGTTAAACATATCGACGGTCCCTATGTATTCTGTCAAATCGGCGAAAAATCAATTTTCATTTTGCTATATTAAACCATTCAATTTACTCTATGTTTTCAGATAATGTTAGAAAGAAGTTTAATTTTCCTTTAGTATATGCTTTCCTTGAAATGAAAATTTTTTTTTTAACATTGTCCAAAAATATTGAATAAATTGGAATGGTTTAAGAAAGTAAAATGAAAAATTATTTTTGCAGATTCAACAGTACCTCAATATATATGTATTTGAAAAATTGTAGGTACATTATACTTTCTAATAATTAATATTTCTTCTAGGTCTATCAAAGAATACTAGATCAAAAAATGCACCTACAAAATGCATTATATCATACAAATTCGTCTCCTATCAAAAAGACATCTGCTTTAGATCGTTGGCAGTAAGTTTAAAAACCATTTAGTGTTAAGTTTTTCATATGTAATGTAATATGTTACGTTTTTCATATGTAATAAACTAGCTGACCATGCATGGGTTGTAATCCAGATTTTATGATTAGTGTTAATGTTATTACTTATCATATTAGGTCTGCAGTGTTTATTTTAATTATACTTATTTTAATACTTGGCTAATACTGATTTTAATTGCAGCGTAGTACACACCTATCATTAAGTGGAAAAAAGGTCATGTTTCGAATAGTGAAGTTTTCAATTAACCTAACCTAATCTATGTGGCCATTATTACAAAGCATGTCTGTACTAATTTATTTATTCAAACCAACAGCTAACAATAATTAAGTAAATACAAATCACACATTAATTTATAAACGCCATATACAAATGTAATGCCACATATACTGGACAAACGGGAAGGACTTTTTCAACTAGACTCACGGAACATATGAGCTGTTACGAAAATAAAAATGAGGATTCAAAATTTACAACACTTTTATTAAATGAAAACCATGTCCCGCTCGGTAATAATACGCCAACACATAGAACGCAAAAGTTTTAAAATGAATTTACTTGAACAACTTGAAATCAATAAACGCACTAATGATCCAAATATAACTCTACTAAATAGTCAACAAAAAATGATCTTCTCTCCACTTCTTAATATGTTTAAGAAACCCAAAATCAAGGCCATAAATTAGAATAATATTTAATGTAATAATTTCAATAGCATAAATAAAATAACAACTAAATAGAGGCACTTTGTAAGTAATTCAGTTAATCACCTACAGCAAACGGAGAATTTCGATCATTAAGCGTAACATAGAATTTAAAAAAAAACGGGGAATCTTTGATGATAAGTGCCTAGGAAAAAAGAATCTTAAAATAGGGCTTCACCGAAAACATCTAATTATCCATAGGGGAAAGGGTAACTTAAACCTTTTAAATAAGTTGAATATACGTGGTATATCCACTGTTTACTAGTGGCAATACAAGCCGAAACAGCTGTCATATTTAAAATAACACAATCTGCAGAACTCAATAAAATAATAATATTTATTAAAATTTAATTTATTTTAAATTTCATTAAAAATACACATGAATTTTACTAAAATCAACTTATTTTGTACAGAAATGGAGGAATATCGAAGACCAATAGAACACTGGACTTGAAAAAAGGACCGATCAACCAGAAAGTGGCGCTTGAGAAGCTCCCTCTTAAGGCAACACTGTAGATTCATTGAATTATACTGTTTTATTTTATTATTATAACATTGTTCAGAATCTTAACAAAATATTATAAACTCTTATTGAATCTTGAATTTGAATATTGGATGAAAGCTGCAATGTATTGGATTTCAAAACAATATGGCATTAAAATATATTTCACATAATTCATTATTACAGCCCAGACAAATCAAATCTCATTGGAAACATTATGTACATTTCCTCTTCAAGATGGTCCCTAGGTGAGACCACTATCACTAGACCAACAATCACACATTTGTTTCACAAGCACAAGATTAATTTTACAAATTAGACCTAGAAGATAAATATATAAATCGTTTCCTTGAACATATACTAAATCACTAGTTATATTATCCACAACATTAACTCACATAATTAAATGAGATTTTTTTAACATACAGTAGGCGTCTTTTAGCTTAGTTAATAGTTATGAGAATCAGTCATATTTTTCGGTGATTTTTAGACTCAGTTATTGGTTATTAGAATGCCTAGTACATTTATAGATAGCTTGTATTCCTATGTATGTTTTGAAGTAAAATAAATAATTGCACAATCTTCTTAAATACATACTTTTAATTCCTGAAGTGCGAATCCCATCAGTACATAACCAGTAATTAGCCTCTTAGATATAATTCATTATAATTCTTGGATTACAGATATCAGCTGCCGCTTTATTTTCCTTTAAAATTTTGTGTTCAATATTGATTTGGCCGTGGTCACTATACCACAATGTTTTATCCAAATTCGTTAGTCACGCTACAGACGTACCACTATAACTAGGCGTGCGAGGGAGGGCGTTCCTATCGCATAACAGAAGTTGTCAGGGTGTAAATTTATTACACAATACATAATGTACAGAATGTCCGGTGACCGGTGTCGTATTAAATACAGAAATTTGGTCGAGCGGCACTAAAGAAACCATGCAGTATTGGCAGCCGTTCTATCTGTCAAACTGTCAGACGGTAATATCGGTCCATTATTCGCTTTTTCAGCTTCGCAAAACTTTAATACTTCATTGGCAATTGTTCTTGCACCATTCCGGACTGTTTAGGATGTTTTGGACATAATAATTCAGTGTATATTGGTAATGAAAGTGTCACAGCTCCTGACCAAAGACAAAATTGAACTAAATGACAGGGCGAGGGGTTATCGCCGGGTGCGGGCGGGGCGGGTTTTAGTTCAAAATTCGCCGCACGCCAAGTTCCGTTGTGCAAGCAATAGTTGTTGCCAGACGCGTTAATTTTTTTCTTACATTTTGGCACATTCTTAGCAAAATCAGTTTAAATCTTTGTTGTATCAGTGTTTGATAAGTCAGAACTCTAGTAAACAAACTACATATAATTGAGGGGTATACAAGCAATCCCTCTGAGGTGTTTCTGATAAAAAATTCAATAAACCTGTTGTTCCGCACAGAACAAACAAAAACACAGGGCGGTCCGCTGAGTCCGCTCCGTCGGCCAAGAAGCGTAGTAGTGGAGAAATACAGCACGGGTGTCTCGTGTTAAACAGCATATTTTCGCTGTGATGCGAAATTCGTCATAGAGAAGCACCGGCCGTCGTCCAAAATTCTCAGCCAGGGGCGCCGAAGATCGCGGAGGCTGGATCGTAGATTCACTGCAGTAGTCAGGTCCCAGCAGAACTCTCCAATAGGTATCGGGAGATAAATAAAATGCAGATGAAAGTGGTCCGACAGCGTTTAAATCACCACACGTGAGTGTAACAGATGACCGCTCTACAAAACCTTTTATTTTATAACATTCTCAGAGATTTACAAGATATTATGTAACAGCAAATTACGTAACCCAATCAGAGTGGGCAAAATCTCCCCTCTCTGTCGCCGCGGTTCGAATCGCGACTGGTGTCATCTTGCGGCCCTTCTAGGAACTAGACCCGTGAGCGGCCGTACTGATCCCGGTCTGAAGACAAAAATTGGTTAATTACAGGTTTTGTATGTATCCCACAGGGCTACAAAACTATGTCACGTATAGGCCTGACCTTGCATAAGGCCGTGACACAGTTCATCGGACCTGCAGGTCCTACTAATTTATGAAAATGCGTTAATTATGTCGACCGTGAAGTGTCGAAGTTAAATCAGGTCATAAAGATAGGTGGTTTAATTGTTACGCGATGCTTTCCATAATTACTGCATAGTACTCGCCCTAACGAGTATTTTGATACCACTTTCGTCTATGGACAAAGTGGTTTGTCATACTTATCGCGTTTTTAAGAAAAGTTCAAAAGGTCAATTTTTCTTCCAAGTCAAAAAATGAGCCTATATAGGCATGTGTATACTCTTTGAATAGGTATTTACTTTGCGATCATGATGCAAAAAGATTCATCAAGATCGGACACTTCTGTCAGAAGTTATTTCTATTTTTGTGATTTCGGCAGAAATTTACCTCAGTGGTGGTCAGATTAAATTCAGTAAAAATTAGTGACCAAATGTTTATCGGTGTCTTAGCATTACCAATGGATAGGTATTGACTGGACACGTCTTATAGTAATATTTTCAAGTCTGTCAGGTAAATATTACTTGCGCTATAAGCCTTCAAAGGGGGCCGCGGAAAAAACTTCCTCATTAAGTTTTCTCCGGCATCCCGGTACAACTTTACATGTGTAAAAACACATTAACTTAAGAAATATTCTTGTTGAGAACACTGTAAAAAAGGTTTCAGTTTGATTTTAAGTCTGTGAGAGCTGTAATCTCACTTTGATTAATTTCCATAAGATATTCAATTATCAGAAAAAATGTGTTTTTTACCATATCACTGCCGATAACTCACTATATCGCGCAGTGTGTGTGTGTGTGCATTTACTTGACAACTCTTTATTTTAGGTAAATTTCATAAAATATTTTTGACCATGTAATTTCCTCAAAGTGACCGGCAACTGATTTTGCCGGGATTTTAAAATGACTTTACTTTCAGTGTTCAACCAAAATGGTTCAGATAATAGGGCAAACTTGCGTCTTACGCAAAATAAAAATACCTCCCGCTTTCTCTTTATTGAACAATAAAATGTGACATTCCATTTTTACATACAGTCATGATGCAATTCTGTCAAGCTCCTGGATTTCAACAAGGAATTCCAAATTCTGAAATCAGAGATATTCATTAGCATTTATAATACAATATTATGCCAGTATGAAAGACATGTCTGGATCATGCTGTACAACACATTTACATGTTCAAAGCGAGGCGTAATTTTACTTTCCGAGAGCATCATTTCTCTCGATTCATATTTTAATTGCGAGTTCCAGACCTGTCGCCCAGGTTACCGACTTAGACACGGTATTCACGCCCGACTGGGTCGGGGGTGACCAAGTGCTGATGATGATGATACCCGGTTGTCATGGCAACCAGGCATCAATGCTCTTTACATGTGGAATAAAATCACCTCCCGCTCTCTCTCCTCTACTTGGAGCAATGAAATGCGACATTTTTATTACATACAATTGTGATTCAGTCTCATTGAGATCTCTGAAACAATTCAATAAATTCCATAATTTTAGAAACTCTGAGAATCTGAAAATTAAGATTTTCATATAACATTTCTCAGTAAAAAACATATACATTTCAGCCCATGTCGTGCACGCATTTTTATTGCTCCCAGCGAGATGTGATTTTATGAAGCTACTTCCTCCCAATTCGCTTCCCCCCTTCTCGGTTGCCGCCGCCTGACGCCCGCCACGATCGAAAGCGACCACCGCAGCCGAAAACTCGCGCGCCGTCTTCGGCACGGTACCCACCCCCAACCGAGGCGGCTATCGGCAGCGGCCCTGAAAGGGGCCTTTGTGGAGAATGCAATCTCCGCTCTGCTTCGCATATAGAACTCGAGTGTTCTGTTGCCTGATGGTATGATCAGGTCTTGTCCTGTCCGTAACACCTGTCACTACCCAAGGAAATTTCTCCGGAATCTATGAAACTTTATTAAATCTTATTGGAAAAGAGTTTTTAAAAATAAATACCGCCTCAGTTTTCCTTTTATATAGGCATTTAGGGAAGGTTTGGAGTTTGTGGAATGAAAAAGCAACTGGTTGTTAATGTTTATTCGTCAACCGTAGTTAAGCTATGTGTTGCCGTAATAAAAAATAAAGTAATCGAGGAACAGGAAAACTCTGATGTTAACGTTGCTGCTTTTGCTATTTTCATAATTGGGTATTTTTGTATTTGCTATGATTTTTCAGTTATGTACAGTCGATGGACTATTTACAAGCACAACATTAGAGTAAACAAACTAAAATGAATGACTATTTTATATTAAGCCATTATAAATTGTTTGATTTTGTATTTGCTTTATAATTTTTTTGTAATTGCAGTAAATTAATAGTACTTAAATGTATATAAGTGTGATTAACACTTCAAACACCTTTGTGTAGATCATAGTATTCAAATATTACGGGATGTAACAGAACTACTCCCCAATACTTTGCGGGCAGCATCTAACCTGAACTATGATAAAAAAATGTTTAAGCAAAAGTTTCCTAATATATCAATAGTTATGGAGATAAGCAATTTCAAAGTTTGCATTTTTTTTCAATAATTCTGACTTACTTAAACCGGTGGACCACCATTTAAGTAACTCATATTGATTATTTAAAAGTTTGTCACTTCAATACGAGTCAAATAAAATTATTATAACCTTGAAGAAATTTGAACCATAATTTTTATGACTTGTTATTAAGGAAAATGAAATTTTAATATGTGATAAAGTTACATCAATGATAGACTAATGTTTTATAGAAAATAATGAAAATATTGAAAAAATGTATAATTTAAGGTCGCCTATCTCCATAACTCTAATATTACAACATTGTTGCTTGGACATTTTCGACTCACAATTTAGTCAGTATATATTTACACACTGTATGTGGGGTATAAAAGCAAAGGCAGCAATATCCAAAAATATTTGAATGCAGTCATCGAGGATTACTAATTTAGAATATACTGAATTTGAGATTTTTATGGGAAATATATATAGCCCATAAATTTATAGAAAACATGATTTCGGAAGGGATCGATACATAAAATCTATAATTCAGTATTTTTAAATTTATATATTTGCTTTTATACCCCATATATTATATCTATATATATATCTATATATTATATATATATATATAAATAATAAATTATATATATAGATATATAATATATATATAATATATATATATTACTAAAAATATATCTATTATATAAATAATATATATATATATATAAATTTATAAACATAACTTTTAATATAACTACTTTACCCATTCCCGTCATCATTATAAGATAAATGGGTCATCCAGAAAATAAACAAAAAATACATTGTAATATATTTTATTTGGTTTTTAGCATAAAATATAAAAATGAACACAATTATTTACATAAAATTACTAGTAGGTACAACTTTATTCCCAAATATAGAGATATATAATAAACTTAGTGTAGTATAAAAGCTTGGTGCCTTTTTCATCGCTTCCCTTACTGCTTATTATTATCCTGCAATAAAAAAAATGTTATAAATGTTAAAGAATAAAACAAACGAGATCAAGAATTAAAGAAGGCCACAAACTGGCAGCTGTCGTATAGATGCCCATGGAAGGCCAAAGATGACATTGGACCTTAAATGGAGAAGTTTCAGATGTTGATAACAACACTACATTTAACTTAATGGAATTAAAATATAAATCAAAATTAAAAAACCAGTGAAAAAAATTTTGAAATCCTTCAATAAGTGACTGAGAAATAGTGGGACATTGATATCATTGCTATACATGTTTATGTTATTACGTATTTTAGCGACATTGGCCTCGCCTCGACTGCAACGTCATTTGACCTAGTCGAGAACCTCGTAGTGCTAGCTAATATGCGAACACGAGCTGCGCCGTCTAGATCACGTGACGTCATACGCTAAACTGCCGCATGAAACAAAATTATTTTTGAAGTGCAACTTTAAAGTCTCATAACTTTTTAATTTTTTTTCAATTATACTTAAATTTTTATAATTAATCTACAAAAAAATGGAAACATCTCCATTGAAGAATGCACTAAAATGCAAATTAGAAATGTACCAACGTTTAACAAAACTTATGGTCGAAGAAGTCATATTTATTTTGCAACTATGCTCTACAATATCCTTCCTCCAACCTTGAAAAATATTGAAAAGATTGATGAGTTTAAAAAAAATCTAAAAATTATGGCTAAATGAAATTGATGCAGACAAATTAAAAAGTGTACTCAAAACGCAATTTAAAAATTTAAAAAAATAAAATAAAAAACTAGTCTGGCTCAGTACAGGAACCCCTAGTGAGGAGAACAATTACTTATATTGTACATACTATTACATTACAGACGTATATTTGTATCTGAATAGAACCCAATAATTTTTTTTTTTTTAAAAACAGACCACCAAAATAAACAGATACAAACTAATGCAAATTCCTTGTCCACAATTTGCCACCAGGTCTGGTACCAATAATTTTGTCTTTTTAAAAAAAAATTACTTTCGCTTTTGAGCCATTTTCCTCTCCTAAAGAACTATTTTAGTTCATCTATGTACAGTAGAACCTCATTAATTCAAAATTAAAGGGACACAAAAAACATTTCGAATTATACAGAACCCCGTTAATCCGAAATTCAAAATTCAAAGTACAAAAAAATTGCGTTGTGATTATGTAATTTGCCAAAAAACATAAAACTCACAAAAAAGCCATTAAATTAGTGAAAAACGTCTGTATTATGGCATATTTCAAGAAATCATTCAAAAACATAATATTTATTATGCTATTACAAAAATCGCGACATTTATATTAGTAGTATAAAGTACCCGATATTGACATATTTTTATAATTTTGTTAATTTTCAACAAAAAAAATTAATAATGTGAACTAAAATGTATTGATTTATGACGCAAGGAGCTAAAAATTATTTCGAATTATGGTATTTGAATTAAAAGGTTTTTACTGTACATATTTTATACTCTGTGGATGAAACCAAAGAAAAAAACAGCATTACATGTGTGTTCTCAGGTTTTCACGGCCATTCAGAATCTTCTGTGTATAGTTTTCTGGAGTATTCTGCCGTGTATATGTGACCCCTCTGGCCGAGGATTCAGATTCCATTGCAGGGTCCATCATCAGGGCTGATGTGATGAGTTGTATGTTGAAGTGTTGCCTTGCAATACCGTATCAAAGTCAGGACTGACTACACTACACTTCAACACATCACATCAGCCCTGATGATGGACCCTGCAATGGGGTCCGAAACGTCGGCCAGAGAGGTCACATATACATGGCAGAATATCCCAGAAAACTATACACAGAAGCATTACATGTCTTATGCATCCCCATCTCTCAATTGAATTTAATCATCGTCATCATCACCATCATCGTCCTATCTAAGAATTGCATTCACACTCGTGTAATGAGTTGTGCTTACACTTATTACAAAAATACTTTTGTAATAAAGCGAATTTTTAAGAGACTCTGTTCAGATTGCCTACAATAATGTCTATTGTAGTAAATACATTGAGATTTAATTATGCAAGAATAAATACTTTAACTGAAGTATAAATTTGTCTTTAATATACGCGAAGGGGGAGATTCTTCGGCCGTGACACAATCCCGTTGCCTGACCAAGGGATTCAGTTCATCTGTATACAATTTTATTTATTTATTTTGTTTTGGGGAAAATTAACAGCAAAACAACAATCTTAAAAATATTAGGTCCTTACATATGAAATTGGCGTTTAGTATGGGAGGAACATAAAGCCGATTTTTTTTTATTATAATATTTTTATTTAATCAAAGTATGTACCATTGCTATCTATGCACTTTTGCCATCTCATAGGTAAGTTCATCGATCCCTTTACTAAAAAAACCATTCGGACGGGAATCAATAAAATCTTTGAAGGCGGGTTGGACTGCCCCATCGGAGTTGAATTTTTTCCTTTGCAAGAAGTTATCCAAATTTCGAAAAAAATGGTAATCTGTTGGGGCAAGGTCCGGAGAGTACGGTGGATGTCTTAGACATTCCAATTGAAGCTCCTCTAATTTGGTAGCCGTCTGTTGTGCAGTGTGTGGTCTAGCGTTATCATGAAGCAGCAGTGGCCTAGAGCGATTAACCAGCCTCGGTTGTTTAGCAGCTATCTTTTCCATCATGGTTGCAGTTGCTGACAATAGAACATCTGCAACCGTATCGTCTGGCCAATTTAAGATTTAAAATCCCTTCATTACTGTGCCGGTTGAGTAATGCAACGCAGCAGTCAACGCGCGTTTGTTGATTTGCTTCACTCAATTCGTGAGGTACCCACCTTTCAAGCTTTTTCACCTTACCAATTTGCTTCAAGTGGATTAAAACAGTTTTATCACTAACACCGCAGCCTGCAGCTAACTCGGATGTGGTTGGCGATGGATCCGCTTCCACAATAGCCTTCAATTCTTCATTATCAACTTTGGTCTCCGGCCGTCCACGGGGCTTGTTCTGCAGGTCGAAATTTCCAGAACGAAAACGTTGGAACCAAAAACGCACTGTGTTTTCTTTTGCGGCACCGTCGCCATACACATCATTAATCCTTCGAGCCGTTTCTGCAGCACTGGTGCCACGGTGGAACTCGTACTCGTAAATAACGCGATTTTTCAAGTTTTTCATTTTGTAAACTGAGTGACGCAAAGAAAAAAACAATTGAGGAAAAAACAAATGAATTATAATTTTCAAAACACAAATACATGAGTAAATAGCTGTATAAATTTGGATTTGGAATTCCTAACCAAAGAGAAGATATTTGAGATCAAATGTGCCAGTACGGCAAAACACCAATTTCATATGTAAGGACCTAATATGAAATAATGGTTTTTACAATTATGCCAATTACAAATTTTCCACTGAATATAATAATTTACTTTAACTTACTTTAATAGCGAGTGGAGAGGGTGGAGGGGAATGTAGGATGGGAGTAAAAGGGAAGATATAATGTACGAATTAGTTTGGGTGCGGTAGCGTAGATATTGTTTGTTTTATATTTCTTATTGTTGAGTTGAAAATGTCAATGTGGTAATACATAGTTTGTGTTAAATGAATTTGTGGATCTGTACATAAAGGAGTTTTGTTTTGAGTAATGTTATACTCAGCGTACACTGTACCTGTTTATACGCTTTAGAGATGGCACCATAAGTGTGTGGAGTGTTCCTATTTTATCTTCTGTGATAACATAGAATGTTTCTCCTGAAAAGAATTATCACTATTAATTATGTGCATTGATATTTAAAATTCTAATAAACACTTGGAAAGATGTGGGATATGAATTCTCTTTTTTATTTTGTGCATACATACACACATATACAGGGTGTAACATAGCTAGGCCACAATACTCTACAGATATTACAATCCTGCCTGAATTATTAGTCAAAAATAAAATTTATATTGTAATTCTGCTTATATTGGAAAATATAAATTATTGTATTACCTACTCAGAGAATATATAGGATGAAAAATTCTGTTGAATTATAGTTAAAGATAAGTAATGGATATATAAGTTAATTAATTAATAATATATTATAATAATAAGTTAATAAAATTATAAAGAGTATAAGAATAAATAAAAAGTCAAAATTTTTATTTGTTTAATTTGTTAGTATACGATTGTCTCCTGACGGAGGGGCCATGGGCTCTGAAACATGTTGATATTTTTTAATACAAAAATGGTGAAAACTAAGTTTATTTTCATTAATTATAAAAATAAAATTAGTTAATTAATCATAAAAATATATATAGATATAAGTCACTTTAATGATATTCCAACGCTTTAAAGAAAATACGTCAGAAATATTGAAAAAGAAGTTGCAAACTATGTACTTGCTTATCTCGTTGACTATTGATATTAGGATGTTGTTTTCGATTTACTTGTAAGCATTTAAATTACTGCAGTATATCGCAGGTATGTTTTTAACAGGGTTTTAAAGAGAAAATTTTTGCCAGATTTTTAATACAAAAATATCAAATTAGACCAAAATGTCAGATAATATTCTAATTACCAAATTTTGGAAGAGTGAATTTTGCATATTCATATAGATAAAGTATTATGAAAATTCTATACAGAAACTTGAAAAATTAATGCATTTTAAATATATCCACTCCCTTGCCCTGCATTTTAACAAACATAATAAGGATTTTCCCGGAACAAACGGTCAGCTGTGTTTTGCGTGGACCAAGAATTTACCGTAATTACATACATTATTTTCTATGTAAATTGTACAGAGATAATAATTGTTTATCATAGATAAATGAAGAGACAAGATGAACAAATTTTTTGTTTATTTTTATCGTGATAATAAATAAATGTTTAAATACATTTTTGGACATAACTGCTTTAAGGGATCTCCCCGAAAGTCCACTACATATTTTGCACCGGACAAGTGATTAGTTATAGAATTGACTAATGTATTTTTACATCATACAAAAGGATTACTACCTTTAGGTTGTCTTTGTAGTGTGTACTTGGTGTTGTTTTGTTTTCCACCATAGTTGAGGTTCAGAACGGTTCCTGGTACAGGAGTTTCGTAAACAGAAGTAGAAAATATGATGTACACCAAGTTTTGTCGCAGGGCTGCTCCCTCAGAACAGGCGGAGTCTCTGACATCGCAGCGTTGTTCACACGAGCTTTTAAAAATAATAATAACAACAATAGGTACATATTTGATATGACAGTAAATAAAACAATTCTAACAAAATAACCATTAAGCCTTTTATTTACCATCAAATTTATTGTATTATGGGGGTAGGCAGTGAGGATCTAGCTCCACACTCTTCTATCCTGACACGATTCTCACCTCATCCATATTTGTACACCTTCGCATGCAAGTTCGACGATTCTTGAGGTTCCTAACAGGACTATCTTCCAGTATCTGGTTAATCTGGTCATGCCATGTTTTCTGCGCTCGCCCTCTCTTTCTGGCGCCGTCAACACATTAGTCATACATATTATATATTTCTTACCATTCTTTCCACATTCATTTGCTCAACATGTCCCAACCACCTAAATGACCTTTTTTTAATTTATTCTTTCATCATTTGCTTATTCTTTACTCTATCATACACCTATGCATTTTTTAATATGCAACATAATCAACTGCAATGGAACTGGAATTCGTATTTCATTAAAGACATGACACTACTCGAAAATGTGCAAAGACGTGCAACGAAAATGCCAACTGGTCTGAGTGGTCTAGGATACTCGAAAAGACTAAGAATTTTAAAGCTCCCAATCCTGCAGGAACGCCGTAATCGCGGAGATCTGATTGAGACATACAAAATCTTGAACGGCTATTACCACTGTTAAGATTTTGAATATGTCTTCACACTGAATCACAATCCACAACTGAGAGGACAAGAGGACACCATCTGAAGCTAAATAAGACATCATTTTCCTTGAAAACACTTCCTAATCAATAGAGTGGTGGATGCCTGGTGATGATGTTTATTACAATGAGAGGCACACAAAACAGGCCCATCAACAATAGCTACCTGCTTGTTAAATAATAATAATAATTCTGCCCATTTCAGGTTTTGACAAAGTACGTAGGTACTTATTTTTTCTTTATTGACATAGTACATGTAAAAACTAAAAATGTAAAATATTTTTGTCAATTTAACAATGGTATTTAATCATGTCTCTGCAATATTTTATGAAAAATGTTTACCTATATCTATATCTATGCTTATTTTTTTACTTATTTGATTCATCTAATTTGTTATAATTATCATATAATATGTTTTTTTTAAGTAAATAAATTAAATAAAAAAATATTGAAACGTGTACAATTCACTCATGGCCTAGCATGACATGCAGAGATATGTTTATGTGAGATAGAACAAAATATTTATAGCTCACTGTCAATCTTTCCTCGAAACTATATGCAAGTGCACACCATTTGCCAATAAGGTCACATTAATTTTATAAAATTTATATAAATTGATTTATAAAATGTATACCCATTGGTCGTCCTCTGATACAACTCCGGGCAAGGTGTCGGAACACAAGCGTACGAGCCTCGTGTATTGATACATGTATTTATGACACCATTGCAAGAATTCATATTCATAGCGCACTCATCAATATCTGAAATAAAAAATATAATTGTGTACAATTGTTTTGTCTAGCTTTATTGCAAGCACTTTTATTGACAAGTAAGAACTTACCATGACACTTATTATTATCAAAATAAAATCCTTCTGGACAGCTGTCTTCAAACAGTTTGACGTAACTATCTTCATCTTCATATGAATCGTCATCATCATCATAATTGTCCTTATTATGTTTTTCTTTAGGTTGTAATAAACTTAAGGAATCTTTTTTATTATTCTTGGATTTTACTCCAGGATGTGTAGATACCACAGTAGTTGTGGAATTTTCGTGTGAATCATTATTTTGCTTGTGTTCTGAAGTTTTATCTGTGTTTATCAAATTGAAAAAAGAATTTAATTTTGAATTAAGTTGTGTATTTTTAGGTTCCGTTGTATTTTTTTTCTTTTCTTGCAAGTCATAAGTATCTTTTTCATCATCCGTGGCGGCTACGATTGGTTGGGTCCAATTGGATTGTTTAGAGATTCTAGATCTCCCTTTGCCTTCATAATAATCTGCATACTCATCCTCATCGAATGGCGACAGAACTCCATAGTCATAATCGTCTTTCACATTATGCTTGTGAGGTCTTGATTTTCTTTGATACGGTTTCGATTTATCTCTTGTCGGGGAGATTCTTGTTAGAAGAATGTTTTCAGTGTCTTCAATAGAATCGGGGTTTTCTTCAATTATTTCTATCCTTTTTATGGGTTTGCTTGTAGTTGAACTTGGTTTTACTGTTACTCCAAAGCCTTTCAACCATTCAGTTATATCTTCTATAACATCATCTACAAAATAAGTTATAAGTTTTAATTAGTAGCTAGGGAGTTCGGTTTATATATTCAACACTAAATTAATCTTATTTTCAATGCACAGAATGCTTAGGTTTATTAGATAATAATTGTAGAAAAAATAATGTTGTCTTAATAAATACACAAATATATAAATAGCAATTTACACAATTCACATAAACTGTTTCAAGAGTAACCCATGGTTTTAGTTACACCGATTCACAATAATGCCAGATAATTTATGATCATGACTGGGAGAAGAACCAACGTAAAAAGAAACATGAGGGAGAAAGAAAAAATCTCGACAGACAACTCAGACAACTATGGTTCTCACCAAGGAATTTTATTTTACTTATTTAACACATAAGACAATTTTATTTTTGCATTTTATACTTATCATTGCATATTAATTTCTAATTACTTATTAAAAACAGCAATACATATTTAATTACACATGTTTATTTTTATGGAGCCCTGGAACATGAAACATACCAGATTAACTTCTCATTGACTTTTTTTTTATGACTGTAATTTATTTTACACTCTTTTTATGTCGTGACACGATAAAAGGTCCACAGACATTTGGTCCAGTGATAAAAGATCCAGGTAGGTCCAACAGAATTCCAAAATGTTTCTTTTTTATGAAAGAGCTTTAAATAAATTAATGAATTTATAATGGTGCTGAAATCATTAAATGTACTCTTTCACGAATTCTTAAATCAAATCAATGGATGAAAATATTGCATAATAAATATAATCTTTCGCAAATTATAATAAATAGGTACATTTTATTTCACATAATTCGAATTTTTTTTTAAATTTGACAAAATTGAAAAAAAATATTTAGAGTTTTCGCAAGTGAGAAGAATAAATATGTCAATATCAGGTACTAGTAATATTTATAAATGTCACGATCTTTGTATTACTAAATTATTATTATTAATTATTCATTTATATTAGAATAAATATTGCGTTTTCGAATTGGTTTCCTGAAACATGCAAAACATACACACGTTTTTCACAAAATTAACGGCATTTTTCACGAGTTTAACGATTTTGGCGAATTTCGCATTCGCATCGCGAATGAATTTCGAATTAACGAGGTTCTACTGTATACATATTAGGTTAGGTTAGGCTAAGGCCAAGTGCAGTGTGTGCCTTAAGCACTGTTATTTAAGATCTTGCCCCCTTTGCTTCCTAGGGCAGCTAAAAATACTACACACAATAAGAATGTGTTCTTTAATATAATATATACTTACTGCACTTTTGCTTAATACAGCAGCGTTTGATCATATTTAATATCTTCATTCATCGATTTAACCAGTTACAATTTTTTAAGAATTTGCAAAGGATCAATTTTTTCACTAGACCATGGACCTTTTGTTGTGGAACTTTTTTTTATCTCAGTTCCTTCAAAAACAAGAGTAATTTTTCAAATTATATTTAATGAAATTAGTAATATTTCAGTCTCTAGGTTTCCTATTAAACAAATTCTACCGTATGTAGTTTTGACAAGCAGAAGATTTTGATTTTGAGGATTTCGAGTGAACGAAAATATTGGAAAATACCTTTGACACACGTTTTTTTATCGGTGGTGAGATGCAATCCTTTAGGACAAGTGCAGTAGAAGCTTCCCGCCGTGTTGACACAATCATGAGAACATCCATCTGTGTTCTGAAGACATTCATTCACATCTAAAAAATAACAAGTTTCCGGGGTATTAGATTGATAGTTCAATTTCCAAGTACGTAAATATTTTACATTTGTTAAGATTGTCGACAATATTTTATGATTGGGTTTCAAAACAAACCTAGACATCTCTGGCCTGTTCCCAAGGACATATATCCGTGTTGGCAGAGACAGCGGTAACTTCCCGGCAGATTCTCACACATCTGTGTGGAGTGACAGCTGTTTATTGTTAATTCACACTCATTTACATCTAGAATTAAGATTTCGTATTACATAGTGCTAAAATTTTTAAGAAATATATAATGGTATTAAAATTATATGCACGGTGTGTTCAAATAATATCAAAACTTTATTTTTTCTGCCCAAATGAATGAAACATGGAAGGTGTCCTTTGGTGGAAATGTATAGACAAGAGTAGATGTTGGACATTCATGCGTCGAGAGCGTCGGTTGCTGACAGTCAGCCTCTGAGTGAACAAGTGTGGTTGGTGTCCATCAGATTGTAAAATGACGGAACGACCTGAGCAGCAATATTTTTCTAAAAGCTTGGCAATATGAAAATCTAAGTGAAAATCATCCAGAAGATCCAACATACTTTCGGGAATGATTACATGAGCATCTCACAGATAAAAGAGTGGTACAATCGTTTCAAAGATGGACACACATCAATGGACTTGTCATGCAGGAGCATTGTAACACAGTCCGAGAACTTGCAAATGGGGTTGGGATAAGCCTAGGATTGATACATTCAATTTTGACTGAGGATTCAGGCTTGAAAATAGTGTCAAACTGACATGTGGGCAATGACAAGTTAGCAGCTCCGTTTCAATAATAGTATTTCCGTGGGATTGCCAGTCCCCCTTTTCTCCTGACATGGCTCCATGTAATTTTTGGATATTTTTAGCAAGCTAAAAATGCTGCTGAAAAGAACTCGATTTTAATCAAGTGAAGACATTATGCAAAAAGCGGCACGCCAACTTAACACCATTTCAAAGGATGCAATCCAGAAGTATTTTCAAAAATGGCGAGACCGCTGAGAGAAGCATGTGTGTTACCAAGGAAACTATGAAAGAGATTAGAATAAGTGGATGAATAAATGTTTCTGCCCACCAAAGATTTGATGTTTTTGGAACACAGTGGTATGTATGTACATAAATAAAATATATAATACCAGTATTGCCCTCATCCTTAGCCAGATTACAATAATATTTTACTAAAAAATGTGTATTCTTCAGAAGATGTGTTTCCATTTTTTTTAATGTCATAGAATAAATAACCATGTATTGTTTAAGATTACCAGTATTTTATATAATTCATTCAAATATATGTTGATGAGTTCTTACCTTTGCATTCATTACTTCCCTCACTGTATGAAAAACCTACGCTGCATGTGTTAACTCTTAATACAGTAGGGGGGGGAGAATTTCTGCTATCGGCAACTCTGAAAAATTAATCAAACTTTATTTTCACACAAAATAAATATACAGTACATACAGTAATACCCTGATCATCTCGTTATTTCAATTCATAGTTATGTTGTCTGTACATTTAAAGTAATAAATTAGTAAAGATTTCAATTAAAATGGTACATTCGGTGCCAGTCAATAATTCTAGAAGAAATAAAATTAAGATCGAGCTGCAATTGTCAGACAAAGTAAAAAGAAAACAATCGCCTCTTATAAATTATAGGAATACGGAATAGAAATAGGTTTACAGGAATAAATAAATCTTTATCCTAACAGACTTCATTGCTGGACCCGTGTTACTTAACTTTATATATAAAAATCTTTGAAGCTTGTATACTTGAATGAAGACTGAGAGGCAAGTAAAGAAACACAGAAAGTGGATTACTGCTGCTGGAGTAGAAAGTCCAAGAAAAGGTAAAAAATATTTATTTTGTTTATTTTTATACATACAGCATTGCTGGAGTGTTTAGATCATCATTGTTATTGTGATCTATCGGAATGTTGCCATCTATTATGATATCAACCATCACTTCACCAGACTTCGATATTCCCTGATTTCTATGATATAGATGTACTTGCTCACCTAAAAACACATTCCGTTAGTAAATTACTAACAGTTCCTTATATTTCGATATATGTACTTACATATTGTTCCTAAGAAATAAAATATATATCTATCTCGTCATATGTATGTATATATTTTGTAGAAATTTTAGTTAAGTACAGCTGATTTCAAAATACTCACACTGGGGATTATATAATTTCCATCCGTCGCAAATTAGTTGCGAATATTTGTTCTAGCCATCCAGATTTATACGAATGTTTTGAGATATTCTGGTTTGTGAATGTGAATATTTTTTATGTGTTTTGCGTAATTCTTTTATCTTACCTTTAATGTCATGTGTACAAGTTTTAATGGTTATTGATATACAATTGGTATATTGTTTGGTAGACTATTTTAGTCGGTGTCAAATAAAACATTTTTAGTATTTTATTGTGAGGTCTTTAAAGTTTGTTAAAATTAATTTTATTTCAAGTTCTCCAGAAAGATATATGTGCTTAAATAAATATTAGCTTGAATGATTGTGCATTTTATAAATACGAATCAACAAAGGGTAAATAGTCTTACCAGTAGCAAACTGAATTTGAGAGTCATCCGAATCATCCAAAACAGTATCATCATATACTGATGGCATCATTCTCAGCCTACTGCTAGCCAGTGGATTGTTCTGATATGCCGTATCTTTTTCTGCATTGTTTAATGTAGTAGGCGATATCATAAAGCTCATGAATGGTAAATAATCATCCTAGGATATCCATAGTAACAGGAAATCAAATTAAGTAAAATTTTCATTTTAAAAAAAGCCATAAAAAAATTTAAAATTCAATATAGATAGTTGATTCATGATGATCCAGGGTCATATTAACTGGGTTGCGGGTTAACTAGGGCAGTAAAAAAATACTGAAATTTTTATTTTCCAAAAATTAACGTTACTAAGACGCTACACTACGCTAGATGGCGCTGTTTACACAGCCATATCTCTCGACCAAAATGTGTTGAATTCTGCATTTTTCAAAAACATCAAAAATATTATCATTAAATAATTATGCAAATTAAAAATTTCCAACATATTTTATGAAAAAATAAATTGTGCGTGTACTCATGTACGCGTGGTAGAAGTTATACTTAAAAACTAAAATAAAGACAATATTATATACCTACGAGTATTAATAACGCTCAAAGTATTGAGTTGTAAAAATCTACACCGATCATTGTCGCTTATTTTATTGAGTTTTATGATTCATACTTACAGAAAGGTAACCTCGAATATTTAAAATAATTGGACAAACAAAAAAAAACATCAAAACAATTGTGAACTTACATCTGACTTTTTATCTAACAAAATATTTTGATTTTATTAATAAAGTAGATTTAACCCAAAATGACCTACTTTTACTATAATTATTTAGCAAAGTCGAAAATTACATACTTTTATCATATGTATATGTATATAATTTGGCGCCGGTTAAGGCAACTATCTAGAGTAGTGTAGCTATTGTAATCTTGATAAAATTAGTGATGGACACTATTAAATAGAGAATTATGCTTTTTTGCTTCTTATTCCTCATTATTTGAGTTATCTGGTAGCATGAGTGATGAACATTGTTATAATGGGAATTATATATTTTGATTAATGATTAATACCAATGACTTATGCAATATAGTAATGGATGCACTTATTAGTTTCAATTTTCATTAAACTGAAATATTAAATAAAAATCTACATACATATTTATAAAAAAAATCAAATTCGGAGCATTTTATTAAAAAAGCATAAAGCCAGAGTTTTCATTTTATTTAATAATAATAATTTTGAAATCACACTTATTTTGAAAACAGAATAAATCCAGCTATTGGATAGGAAGTTACAGACGGACATTCAAAATTATTATTATTGGAGATTATGTCACCACAAAGTGTAAACCTTCTATCGGAAGAACTGTTCTTCGAAAAATTATATATATATGTACATATTACCTTCTTAGAAAGAACATCATTGATAGATGTTTGGACGTACTGGCGACCATTTTTCTCATATATGTCTGCCTCCACAAATTTTGTTGGTAGATTAAAACCATTTAATTTTCCAGATATGTTCAGCAATGCTTTGTTGTGCTTATTCCTCCCGTATGCATTATTTATTCCGCCAACATACTTGTTGCAAGAATTGCGAATGTCAAGGCACTTTTCTATCTGCAAAATAATTAACAGGAACATGCATAATTAAATAATTCACGTGTGGAAGTGAATATCTGAGGACTAACCAGAGAGGAAGAATTGAGTTGGAAACATTCAAGATGGTAACTCTGGAAACGAAAGACGGAAAATATAAGCTGGACTAAAGAAGAGTTTCTGAGAATGGTAAGCAAAGAAGTCTATAATGGACATCAATGATGGGACACATTTTTAGATACAATGCGTATCTCAAAAATGTATCTGAGGGGAAGGCCTAGACAAAAATACATTAACCAAGTAATGAGCAAAGCAAATGCACACCTACAGACAACTTCTAAGTGGGTACCGCGACAGACGCAAGGTGAGGATTGCACTGACAAGAATCCAATTATTTAATATTTTTACGGTTTTATTGCAATAGGATATGAATGAAACGCTTGTAAAAAATGAAACTATTATCAATAAAAAAAGTCACTGGATGACTTTTCTGTTATTCGTACTAATTTAGGGTTTGCTAGAAAATTCCACTCGTCATGGTAATGCTTTGCAAGCCGTCATCTATGGTTCACTTTGTTGTCTATTACCTTTTATAAGGGAAATGTTCTTCTCAAATTTTCTCTTGTGTTCTATCGGCTTCCAGACTATTCCAAAACTTCCAGACTGTTCGGAAACCTTCGATTGTGTACAGTTCTTCTCGATTTTAGAATATCATAAAAATATGATAGAAAAAGAATTAAACAAGTAATTGTTTTGAAATCTATAATTAATATTAAAAACCAATGTTTTTCTTTCACTTTTTTCTATTTTTTCTTGTCATGCTCAATCATCTGGCCTTGGCGAATATCGTTAATGGACCACTGCATAGTCACTTTTCATAACATGAGCGATTTTAAAATAACAATAAAATGTTGTACCAAAGAACCAATAATTAGTACGCCAAAGGTAAACATGTTAGAATTATCATTAAAAATATATATATTATAGATCTACAATAGTTACCTGTAAATTTCCTCCTGTGCAACCACCCCCTCGACATTCCCTCCATCTTCTCCGCTGCCCAGTGCCACACGTCACAGAACAGGGGCTCCAGTCGCTCCAACTACCCCACGCTCCCCTCGCTATAGACAAAAAGGTTACATATACATATGTTAAAATTGAATAAAAAATAAAATAAATACCTAAGTACATACATTATTATATCTTTCGAAAACATTCAAATAAAAAGACCAAAGCTATCTAAAAATTGAAATACATAAGGACACATCGTCAGGATAGGATTTCTATTCTGATAATGCCTCTAGCACATTTTATCGTTCTATTCATTTGCTTATATTATTAGGTCCTTACATATGAAATTGGCGTTTAGTATGGGAGGAACATAAAGCCGATTTTTTTTTATTATAATATATTTATTTAATCAAAGTATGTACCATTGCTATCTATGCACTTTTGCCATCTCATAGGTAGTTCATCGATCCCTTTACTAAAAAAACCATTCGGACGGGAATCAATAAAATCTTTGAAGGCGGTTTGGACTGCCCCATCGGAGTTGAATTTTTTCCTTTGCAAGAAGTTATCCAAATTTCGAAAAAAATGGTAATCTGTTGGGGCAAGGTCCGGAGAGTACGGTGGATGTCTTAGACATTCCAATTGAAGCTCCTCTAATTTGGTAGCCATCTGTTGTGCAGTGAGTGGTCTAGCGTTATCATGAAGCAGCAGTGGCCTAGAGCGATTAACCAGCCTCGGTTGTTTAGCAGCTAGCTTTTCCATCATGGTTTGCAGTTGCTGACAATAGACATCTGCCGTAATCGTCTGGCCAGATTTAAGAAAGCTGTAGTGAACGACACCAGCACTAGTCCACCAAACGCTCACAAGTAACTTTTTTGGAGTCAATTTTCGCTTGGGGCATGGTTTGGCTGGTTCGGCAGGGTTCAGCCATTGCGATGAGCGCTTCCGATTATCGTACAGGATCCACTTTTCATCACAGGTAATGATTCGATTTAAAATCCCTTCATTATTGTGCCGGTTGAGTAATGCAACGCAGCAGTCAACGCGCGTTTGTTGATTTGCTTCACTCAATTCGTGAGGTACCCACCTTTCAAGCTTTTTCACCTTACCAATTTGCTTCAAGTGGATTAAAACAGTTTTATCACTAACACCGCAGCCTGCAGCTAACTCGGATGTGGTTTGCGATGGATCCGCTTCCACAATAGCCTTCAATTCTTCATTATCAACTTTGGTCTCCGGCCGTCCACGGGGCTTGTTCTGCAGGTCGAAATTTCCAGAACGAAAACGTTGGAACCAAAAACGCACTGTGTTTTCTTTTGCGGCACCGTCGCCATACACATCATTAATCCTTCGAGCCGTTTCTGCAGCACTGGTGCCACGGTGGAAATCGTACTCGTAAATAACGCGATATTTCAAGTTTTTCATTTTGTAAACTGAGTGACGCAAAGAAAAAACAATTAAGGAAAAAACAAATGAATTATAATTTTCAAAACACAAATACATGAGTAAATAGCTGTATAAATTTGGATTTGGAATTCCTAACCAAAGAGAAGATATTTGAGATCAAATTTGCCAGTACGGCAAAATGCCAATTTCATATGTAAGGACCTAATATAATAGAATAAGAATCTGTACATTCATCAGATTGTCTGCACATTACTTTATTTTATAAAGGTACTTTAAACTAACTACGTAATCTTATTTCACACATTATCTTGGCAATAAAATAACCCCCATAAAACAGTTTTCACTAGTGCTTTGGAGGGGAATACACATTTTCTACAATACAAAATATGTAAATTTATACGGTTGTGGTTGATAAAAATTTGGTTCTTCGAAATTTGAAATTCTCTATAATTCGAAATTTTTAGAACCCACAAGTCCTAAAACGTTAACAAATAGTAGATTAATCCTAATAATTTGAAAACCCTGGTAATTCATAATTCAAAATAATTTTTTACCCCTTGCGCCATAAATCAATACATTTTAACTCACATAATAATAAATATTTCGATTTTTACAGGTGAGAACAAATACATATATCAATATCAAGTACTTGAATAATAGAAATATCGCGATCTTTATACCAGCATAATAAATATTGCATTTTCAAAACAATTTCTTAAAATATGCAAAAATACAAAAATTTTAACAAAATTTGCTTTATCATGGGTTTTTGATTTTTGACAAATTTCGCAATCGAACCGCAATTTTTTTTTTTATACCTTGAATTTGAATTAACGGAATTCCGCATACTTCGAAATGTTTTTTTTTTAATTTCAAATTAACGAGGTACTACGGTATTTGTAAATAAATTACAATTTCTATTAAATAACAATCACACAATAATTATGTTTGTCATGTTGGACATGTCATGGTGTATTATGTAGTAGGTAGAATTGTATGTAGTCTTGATTTGAAGATGCAACAAAAATTTCATGTATGTCTTACATAAAATTTTAGCATTGTAAAATTAAATTATATTACCTGGACAACTAGGAAGAAGACAGGTTCTCGTCTCTTTATCCTGTCCTAGGCAAGAGTCAGCAGTACCATCACACTTCCTGGAACGCATCTGCACTCCTTTACCGCATGTTACACTACATTCACTCCAAGCAGACCAATACAACCTAGAGAGAAACAATATAAGAAAATAATTATGAATTAGCAAATATATATGTATTTCAATGTTAATTAATTTACTTATTGTGTTATATTAATCTTTAGAGTGCCACCACTACAACTTGGCGTGGGAGGGAGGGCGCCCCTGTCGCGAAACAGAAGTTGCCAGGTTGTAAATTTATTACACAATACATAATGTACTGAATGTCCGGAGACCAGTGTAAGAGCCTTCAATATAAATTTGGTCGGGTAACAGCGTGCTCCACGGCGGCCGCTCTAACTGCATAATTTGCTTTTTCAGCTTCGCAAAACTTTAATACTTCATTGGCAATTGTTCTTGCACCACCCCCGGACTGTTTTGGACATAATAATTCAGTGTATATTGATAATCAAGATGTCACAGCTCCCGAGCAAATACAAAATTGTACTGAATTACAGGGCGAGGGGTTACCGTCGGGTGCGGGCGGGGCAGGTTTTAGTTCCAATCTTGCCGCATGCCAAGTTATATTGGGCAGGCAATAAATACATTATCCTTTTGTCGTTTATGAGATGAAAACAATATTTTTTTAAAACCTCTGCAAAGCCTCATTTTTGCCTGTCACTGCGAAGAAAATTGAGCCTAGATCCAAGATGGTGGCAGTAAAAATAAAATAAAAATTGTTTTGAGCTTCATACTAACGGGGTTACCTATAGTAAAAAATAAAAAAATTCTGAAACGGTTAAGCAACCACACATAAGTGATTTCACAATGAATGACCCAAAAGCGAAATGATTAGAAAATGATATATCAATTGTTAAATAGATCAAGAAATTAAAACAACACACTATGGGTGGGTTGTATCTACTCAATGAAGGCAGTTGAAGCTGGTGCACTGCATACTATGTACGGTTTTTTCAAAATCGTTTATACAATATTTTGTAGGATGCCACAGATTTTTCTGATGGTCAACTGGTTGTGTAAATTGTCTAAGTAAATTATTTTTCCTGTTAATTACTGTTATTAAAGTAATTAACAGGAAAAGTAATTACTTAGACCTCAAACAATATTTTTTTGTCGAAGGAAACGGATTTTGCCGCAACACGGTTTTCTGTATGTACATCAGGTTTTGATAACTTTACATTTATATGCGAGAGAAAAGATGAAAAGGTGGGTAGGTGATGTATCTAGAGTACTGTTTCTTGAATTATGGGGACTAGTAATAAAATATTTACTCTAAACCAATCACACCGGGGATGGTCTCTTTTTTTTTTAAATCACGCGTAATGTGAATGCACATCGGCTTAAATTAGATTCACAGTTTAAACTAACTAAAATCCAAGTTGAAGTAATTGGCCCTAAGCACTCAGACATGCAGTTATGCATATTAAGATAGGAGACAAGTGTTTCATGTTGAAAGAACATTTATATGTAAACAGAAATATATTCACCAGAGCGAGCAATTCTGACCCTCGCACGGCTCCTGTTGGGCATCTGCCCCCACACATGCTGCCCCACCGTGCTGAGGGTGCGGGGCAGAGCAGCTGCGGTATCTCCTTCGGCTGCCTGGTCCACAGCGTACGGAGCAGGATGTCCATTCGCCCCATGCGCTCCATCCGCCATCCACCTTTTATTTTAAAAATTAAATATAAATTTATATACACAAGTTATAGAGAGTGGAGAACAGGATACCATACAATTTGAATGTTTTCTAATTACGTCTCGAAACTGGTAGACTAAAAAATTCCGTAAGTGGTTATATACTAACATAACATTTTGTTAAATATTAGGTCCTTACATATGAAATTCGCGTTTAGTATGGGAGGAACATAAAGCCGATTTTTTTTTATTAAAATATATTTATCTAATCAAAGTATGTACCATTGCTATCTTTGCACTTTTGCCATCTCATAGGTAGTTCATCGATCCCTTTACTAAAAAAACCATTCGGACGGGAATCAATAAAATCTTTGAAGGTGGTTTGGACTGCCCCATTGGAGTTGAATTTTTTCCTTTGCAAGAAGTTATCCAAATTTCGAAAAAAATGGTAATCTGTTGGGGCAAGGTCCGGAGAGTACGGTGGATGTCTTAGACATTCCAATTGAAGCTCCTCTAATTTGATAGCCGTCTGTTGTGCAGTGTGTGGTCTAGCGTTATCATGAAGCAGCAGTGGCCTAGAGCGATTAACCAGCCTCGGTTGTTTAGCAGCTAGCTTTTCCATCATGGTTTGCAGTTGCTGACAATAGACATCTGCCGTAATCGTCTGGCTAGATTTAAGAAAGCTGTAGTGAACGACACCAGCACTAGTCCACCAAACGCTCACAAGTAACTTTTTTGGAGTCAATTTTCGCTTGGGACATGGTTTGGCTGGTTCGGCAGGGTTCAGCCATTGCGATGAGCGCTTCCGATTATCGTACAAGATCCACTTTTCATCACAGGTAATAATTCGATTTAAAATCCTTTCATTATTGTGCCGGTTGAGTAATGCAACGCAACAGTCAACGCGCGTTTGTTGATTTGCTTCACTCAATTCGTGAGGTACCCACCTTTCAAGCTTTTTCATCTTACTAATTTGCTTCAAGTGGATTAAAACAGTTTTATCACTAACACCGCAGCCTGCAGCTAACTCGGATGTAGTTTGCGATGGATCCGCTTCCACAATAGCCTTCAATTCTTCATTATCAACTTTGGTCTCCGGCCGTCCACGGGGCTTATTCTGCAGGTCAAAATTTCCAGAACGAAAAAGTTGGAACCAAAAACGCACTGTGTTTTTTTTTGCGGCACCGTCGCCATACACATCATTAATCGTTCGAGCCGTTTCTGCAGCACTGGTGCCACGGTGGAACTCGTACTCGTAAATAACGCGATATTTCAAGTTTTTCATTTTGTAAACTGAGTGACGCAAAGAAAAAAACAATTGAGGAAAAAACAAATGAATTATAATTTTCAAAACACAAATACATGAGTAAATAGCTGTATAAATTTGGATTTGGAATTCCTAACCAAAGAGAAGATATTTGAGATCAAATTTGCCAGTACGGCAAAACGTCAATTTCATATGTAAGGACCTAATATAAAAACATACTGTCAAGATCCACAGAGGTGAGATGGGCTGGTGGAGTCACAAGATTATTCAAAATTCAAAATTTTTATGTCCGTATTCCAGAAGAATTTAAATGGCGATTCAGATGGTGATGCAAAGGAGGTAAGATTAAAAAAACCATAAATAATGTCTCATGAAATGATGAGTAACATGCAAGTAACATGCTTTAATCTTGTTGGGGAATATCGTCATTGTCACTTTATTAGTTCTTGTTCTGCGAAATCTAATTTTAAATCTAGCATCCCTGATAATAAAATACTGTCATATAAAATTTATATTTTCTTGATAAAATTCTCATTTAATGAATACACTTTTGTTCCCTTACCTTGCAAGGAACAATAAAGCATTCTCTAACTTCTGTGTCATTTCCCCTGCACGCACTTTTGTCCAACAGATCCTCAGACAACTTCTTATTAGTTCTGCTCGTTGACTGTTCTGTGTTTTCACTTGACTTATGTCTTTCCGCTTTAGAATCGTGTTGAACATTTATGGGCTGATCTGAAAGAATACAATTACAATATAAAAATAATTCTGTGTGCACTAGCTTGCCATAAAAATATTTAATAATCATATTAATCATAAGACTCATTAAACTAATACTAAAAGGACCAACGCTTTCCCAAAACTATCATAGCTATTGTATCAATTTCTTTCTGCAACGCATCATTCATAGATTTTACCAAAAATTGAACAAGAATGATAATTAACAAATGAAAAATATTATATAGGTACTTTTGTTTTCGCTTAAACATTGCTCTTTAGCCATCTTTAGGGTTACAGTTTTATTTATCTTTTAAAGTTTTATACATTGATGGAAAATATACAGGGTTATTTGGAAAACTAATCTCGCAGGACAATATTCGTACCTTGATTATGAGTCGAAAATTTTCAAGCAACCATGACCAATATCCATCAATAGTTATGGAGTTATGCAATATCAAAGTTTATATATTTTTTTCAATATTTCTGACTTATTTTTTACAAAACGCTGAACTATCATTACAGTAACTTATATTGATTACGAAAAAATTTTTCATTTCAATATAAGTTAAAATAAATTATAAAAACCCTGCAGAAATTCCAATTAGAATTCGAAGAAATTTTTAAAATGTCAACCTGGATAGACAGTGCCGCCATAAGGATCAAAACTTCCACATCATTAGAATTATAGACGAAAATTGTCAATACCTGCGGAGCTTCCATTGTTAGACTCTTTACTCGCATGCTGCGTGTGACGAGAAGAAAATCCATTGATGGCTTCAAGATCTCCGTGAAATTGACATTCCCTTTTTCTGGTGCTCTGACCTGATCCACACATGGTGCTGCACTCACTCCATTGGGTCCAAGGTCCCCACTCGGCTGGAACTGTTTAAGACCTCAAGCATTAAATGAAGCCACAAGTTTTTCATTTTCCTTTTAAAAACTGGCTCATTTGCTAACACATTTATTTAAATTCCCACATGATACATATATGTAACTATGTTTATATTTTTTAATATTTTCAACTTTATTGATTGAGCATGGCACCTGCGAGATGGAACTGTTTAAGACCTCAAGCATTAAATGAAGCCACAAATTTTTCATTTTTATTTTAAAAACTGGCTCATTTGCTAACACATTTATTTAAATTCCCACATAATACATATATGTAACTATGTATACATTTTTTAATATTTACAATTATGATTATTTTATTTTTTAAATAAATCAAGCTAAAAATCATACAGTGTTCTTTAGACACAAAAGAGGCATAAACTAAATTAGCTTTAAATAAGAATAGAATTCTGAAAATAAAATTGAAAGTGTAAAAAAAAATGTATCGAAAATAAAGCTCTCAGAAAATAATGAAACACATTACTTTTTTGGACAACCACTAATATCTATCATAATATCATAAAAGGATTGAGACCCTCCTTTAAATAAATTAAGTCCACAGGCTTGAATACCAAAACTACATAAGTATGTGTTGAAGATAATCTACAAAATAATACTTGTGAAATTTACAAACCTAATATCTTGACAATAAATTCCTTTTCTACTTCCCCAACTTTATTGTGGGCGTTGCAGACATACTTTCCTGCACTCCCCAGACTTGCGTCCACCACGTTCAGGTATCGTCCATCTCGGGATATGTGAAGTGAGTCTGCACCGAAGGAGTTGTGTAAACGGAAACCATCCTAAAACAGAAGTGTACATATTTTAAAATATAAATATATATGTATACATAAAATAATATCATCAGTTATATAAAATTATTAAAAATGCGTGGTGCTACGTAAGGTAGAGGTTTACTTTAAAACGTCAACATAAAATATATATTAGGGAACTGGTAATGATTTCATATGCATATCATTGAGTATTCAATTCTGCCTCTCCAAAGTAAAAAATGCTTACAATATTTAGGGCCTGGTGTGACACAAAATTTGGCACGTTAACTCAAATTAATTTAAAAGAAAAGGAATAAACAATGTGGTATATACTATTTCTGTCAATAAATAATACTCTTACCTTATACCAATTAATTTCTGGTTCCGGGTGTGCCACTGCATTACAAGTGAGTTGGAAGCCCCTCCGTATCTTAGCGATGACCGTTCCATTGGGGAGCAAATAACTTTTCTTTTCATCCGGCTCTTCTTGGAGAATGACGGGTGCCTCAACCACCTCAACAGTAAACAGCATCTCCATCATGCCGACAATGTTTGTACCGATGCAGGAGTAATTACCATTATCGGCAACAGTCACATTGTTAATTACCTGAATTGGAATTTCCACATTAATACTGATAACTTTTTTTGTGATTTACGAAGAAAAGCCCGGGCTGCGGTAAAGCAATACCAGGAATATGGAAAAATAGAGAGTTGAGGTATTGGGATTACTCTGGATCCATGTAGAACAAATTGTAGAAAAGAAGATTTTATTTTCAATAATCAGAATTATTTAATCTTGATTATTTAAAAAGAATAGACGATAAATGTGTGTCGTATAAATATTATAACCACATATTTTAAAACAAGGCTAAATGCTTGTACTATGAAGATATAAATAATTTGGTACTCTGGTGAATGAAGTTTGAAACAACGACTAACCAATGACCAATAAATCACTAGCCTAATATAACAGCTAGACCGACAGAGCACACACGTTTCGCATTTCTGTATTTATTCATATTTTTCACATTAATACCGGACTTTTATTAAATGTAAAGAAGTGATTAATCTGAATTTATTCTTACCAGAGTGGCATTGTCATCTTTAGTTTGAATATGTGGGAAGTTAACTTCGTCTATGTCAAAGTAGGGATGTTTCAGCCACCTTATAGCGGGCTTAGGATTGCTGCTGACCGGACACTCCAGGTGAACATTCTGTCCCCGCTTAGCGACAAAAGATGTGCCGCCTTCTTCTTTCTGTTGTTCTACGTAAGGGCTGACTGGAATTAAAAAATACATTGAATATTATTTTTACAATGTATGAAAGATAAATAATATGTATTGTACTGTTTAAAAAAAACAATGAAATATGAACACATTTTTGGGCGTATCATCTGTTGTAACAGGAATAATGAGAGAAGAGAAGAAGACTTGGTAAAAGTAATATTTTTAAATTTTAGATTTTAAATCAGATCAGAGATCAAATTTATTTTAATTTATAAGTTTTTTTTTAAATATCTTTACGTACGACAAGGTGGAGAAGTTTAATGCTACGTGAATGATTCCTATACATGAATAAAAGAATGATTACTATCCATGATGTGATTCGCAAATTCAGAAAAGTTATATGCTAAGGGTATGCGCGCACTAGCGTTTTTTCGCCGGGCGGCGTTCTCTAAGCGTAGTGCGCGCGTTCTCTAAGCAGGCAACAACAATGCTCTTTTAGTCTAATTTTGAGATTTCTAGAAATTTTACCAATGTATTTAACACTAAGCTATTAAAAATATAAAAAATATTTTATCATAGAAAGTCTGTCACAAAAAATTGCTGATCTATACGCAACAACCTTATTGTTCACTCTATATACCTATCTTCTTTCAATGTAATGCATACGAGTTATCTAAGTCTGTTTGTAGATTTTTTTCTATGTTTAAAGCTTGAAAAGTTAAACTTTGAGCACCAAATAGAGATTGAGCCGGTAGAAGATTTTTTTTACCACAAATATAACTAAATAAATAATTACTTACTCCAAACATCAACCTTAAAGTTCAACTTATCCTCCCCTACATTATTTCTCGCCACGCACGTGTAATTCCCCGCGTGCACCCTCGAAACTTTCTTTATAAACAACACTTGACCGTGATCTTGAGTCACAACATTGGCGTCATAAAATCCCATGTAGTTTTTATCCTTGAACCAGTAAATATCTGGAATGGGATTCCCTTGAGCATGGCAGTTCAGTTTGATGGATTGACGTTCCAGGGTTTCAACTGTTTTCCATTTAGTTTTTGTTTTATTTTTATTGCTGAGACGAATTTCAATTGAACCGTCATTCGATATTTCAGGTAATACTGGAAAGAACAAAAAAATGTAATTTTAATTTAATTTTCAAAGGTGAATAATATTACATTGGGTAACCCAGATTGAATCTTAGCACCCTTGTGAGATTTGTTGTTTCTTCTGTATATCTTCCTACTATACGTCTTACATATTATATTTTATTTACTGATTCATTTAGTGAAGCCTCAACAACCGTCGAGCTTGCATGCGAAGATGTATGAATGTGGATGAGGCGAGAGTTGTATGTCAGGACAGAAAAGTGTGACGCTCTATCCTCTCTGCTTACCCCCACTCTCCGATGAAAATAAATATTCACATGCAATCACAAATACTCTTTTATTCCACAAACCCCCAACGCAACTCCGAATATTGAATCTTTTTAATAAAATATTTTGAATGAGAAAACCGTGAGATCTTATTTATTTAGATTAAGATAAAATATGCTTATTGTAATAAGCATAGACACAAACCTAGAACATCAATATTAATATCATATTCCTCTGACCCAATGCTGTTCTTGGACACACAAGTGTATTTTCCAGAATCCCTTGGTTGCAAGTTTTCAAAATAAATTTTCGTGGTATTCAAAGACTCGGAATCATTAAGGACAATGCCATTCCGTATCCACATCACTGATGAAGGAGAGTCTCCATATGTTGCGCATGAAAGTGATACATTTGAGCCAATCTGAAACATAAAATCAGTAATATAGTATTTTAAAAATTATATAAACAATAATAAATAAAAATTATATAAACAAACTATACAGTACCTTTAATTCGAACCCCGATAATTTGAAATTCACCAAAATTCGAAAAAATCCACGAGTCCCAAAATGTTAATTTCATAATCGATTAACCTCGACAATTCGAAAACTCCGATAATTCGTAATTAGAAATAATGTTTAGCCCCTTGCACCGTAAAACATTTTATTTCACAATATTAGAATTTTTTTTTAAATTTGATAAATTGAAAAAAGATGTCAATATCGGGTACTCTCAAAATAGAAATGTCGCGATATTTGTATTAGCATAATAAATTATTTACAATTTCTTGAAATTCGCAAAAATATAGATGCTTTTCACAAAATTAATGGCTTTTTTCGCGATTTTTGGCGAATTTCGCAAACGCATTGCGATTTTTTAAATATTTTTGTACCTTGAATTTCAAATTAACGGGGTTCCGCACAATTCGAAATGTTTTTTTGGATCCCTTGAAGTTCGAACTAACGAGGTACTACTGTAGGTAGGTATACTGAAAAATTAACAATAGTTTATGGAAGGTGGGTCATCTATGACAATCAACTTAGACGGGTATAAAAATCTGTCTTAACAGACAAATGGAGAACAAAAGCATAGGTTAAAGCTTAAGAACATGACATGGAACAAAACAATTTTATTATACAAAATCAACATATTTCAGGAGCGATGCTCCCTTCTACGAATCTATTAAAATTAATGTTAGTATATTCATTGTCCTGTTCCAAAATATTTTGAATTGTTACCATAAAATTTAAGTGTGGTTAAAACAAGGTGTTAATTATTTTATTTATAAAATGATGTCACAAAGGGAATTTGAAAATTTTGAGAATAGATAAAAACTATGTTTACTTGAGTTTAATTATATATTATTCTACTCAAGTTTCAAGAGTGACAAGACCACTCATCAACAGGTAAAGAATTAAACTAATTACATTTGAACAAAGAAAATATTACATAAGTGGCTTAAACATAGATGGCTTAAACCTATAATTAATTAGGTTCTGACAAAAGGAGCCGGAGTTACTGGCATAAGCTGGAAACGGAAATATTGAGAGGAGAGGAGAAGAGTTGGTGAATATGATATTATTATGCAAATTAATCGCCAAGTTCGAATTCCTTTTTACGGATCACTCGGGTGCATATTTTTAAGGGCTTGTATTCCATGTTCATTCTCTCCTTGGTTGTGATACCATATAGCACGCACACTTACTCAATAGTATTGATTACAATTTTTTTTAAATAGAGATTCGAACACGAAATACATGTCGCATCAATATCCTTACTATTTTTAAATAAAGCTAAACACTTGTGCTATGAAAATAGGACTAAATTGCTGGTGTCCTGGAATGTGGCTTGAACCTGTGGATCACTAGGCAAGAGTCATTACACAGTTACTTTGCTTGTCACCCTTACGCTACAATCATATGCATTGCGACATTTCATAGAACACCAGAAGAAGCCATTTGTAGAGTCTGATTTCTTCATCATCCTCCCTAAATTAGGAACTACATGCCACAAATCACACTCTAGAGCTACTTGTGCACATACCTTTAATGAAATATTCCCCATGGAATCCGGGGTTTCCGGCTTCCCCGAGACGTTCACCTTCACAATGGGCACCCTGGGTGGCTCTGTCACTGTTATGTTGAACTGTTTGGTAGCACTTCCTACCTTGTTCTTGGCCACACAAGAGTAAACTCCCTCAGAGTGCTTGGATATGTTAAAGGCCTTTAGTACCCTTCCGTCGCCGATCACGTCCCAGTCTGGTGCATAACTAGTCAAGAAATATTTACCATTAAGAATAATTAAGATGTTTGGATGCGCAACATGAGGGTTGAGATGGAGAAAATAACACAAATGATTTATTTTCATAAGCAGATAACATAACTGTCCAATATCAATTATATTTAAAACATTTTAAGATGTAAATAATACAGTGAGGTACACATCTTTCAATTTAAGAAAGACTATCGGACTAGTATGTATAAGACATGCATACGACGCACATTATTTCATTGTGTTGGTGCTTATGGGTACAAATATCAACACAACAAAACAATGTGCCTCGTACGCACTGCTTACATAAATTATTTGATTGTCTTTCTTAAATGGAAAGAGGTTTATCATTATAATGCGATTGGTAAATAATAATTCAATGACTCAACATTATTTTAAAATTTGCGTTAAACCCATTACTGTTATAAAGTGGGTTCTTTCAATGTAAGTACTGAAATTCATTATATGACTTCTTCAAGTAGTTTAGAATGTTTTTAAAAAAAATTTCGTGCTAGTACTTAATTATTTATTTATTTCCCATACATTATTTTAATTTTGTTATTGTCTATACTTCAGTTTTTATTTTTAATTTGTTATTACACATTGTATCCTGACGAAGGCACCATTGGCCCCGAAATATGTTGATATTTTCAATAAATAAGCGGTGAAAACAAAGTATACTTTTATTAATTATATCATTACATTACATTTTACATTTTAAAAATCATGCAATAGATACTACATTCTTATTCACAATGATGTGATACAAATGGAAAAATTATTTAAAAATTTCTTATCGCTTGCTGAATTTTTTTTCATTTATAATTATAATAGTTACATTTTTGTCCAATAATATAATTTTTAAGTACTTTTATTATTCATCCTGCTATGCTATGTACAGGCTATGAATAAGATGTTGGACGCCTTGCTATGCCAATTTAAAAAAGAAAATTGATGACTTACTTTACAGCCCATTCAATGTCCGGCTTCGGGAATCCCTTGGCAAAACAGTCTAACTTAGTAGGCTGGCCCAGTCTAACTGCCATATCAACGCTCTCGGGACCGTCGATAGTCGGAGGTGCTGCAAATTTGAAAGTAAAATGTAAACATAATTTTTTTTAGGGTTACATTATTTTATTTTCATTTTAATGAAACATTCTAAAGACATTTATGTTCAATGTGAGGTTAGAGTGGGTAACAGAATAGAAACACATTAAATCAGTAAAGAAAATGCAGCGTTACAATTAAGGAGAAAGAAAAATAAAGGTAATGTTATAATATTATTATAACATATCTTTTTCTTTTTTTAAACTCTTCAACAGGCCAATAGGCCCAAGTACTGAAGTCGTTGCATCACAAAAATACCCAAGCTTGAATAAATCACATAGATGTATAGTGACCTCACTGGGAATCGAATCCGGAACCCTCGGTGTGTGAAGCCAGTGTCATACACACTGGGCTACGAGGGCCGCATTTAAAATGTCCTGTGGATTTGTTTTTAATAGAGATGCGAAAACAGAATACTCAAACTACTGACCACTGGATCACTAGGCGAGAGGCATAATCACTATGATGTAGTGGTTATACCTCTCGCATGTTGGTAAGCTACTCTTATTATTCTATAATTGTATATTGTTAAGTTATCGTTGTTAAATATTAATACATAACATGTTAACTCCGTGGAAACTTGTAAGATGTTCTCTGTAGGTACTATTTAGTATTCATATGTAACCTGATTTTTATTTATATTGTTAGTTTCCTATAAATAAATATCTCAACACAAGCTGAAGCTGATTAATATGTCACTGCTCTGGTGAAGTTTGTTAAATTATATCAATTATCTTTCTTTATTTGGTGGTCAATTACCTACCTGAAACATCAACAAAGAAATTTTTCTTGATCTGTCCATGAGGATTTGAAGCGACACACATGTGTTCTCCGGCATGATGAGTTTTCACAAAATTTCTTCGCAGCACTGGAGACATATCTCCAATCATTTCTAAATTTCTAAGCCATTGTACCTGGTAACAAAATTTCAGGTAAACATTAGACACATTCAAAGATGTATGTACTTACTGTTAGCTATTGCATTCTAATAATCTTAAACTGATACTTCTAAAAGATCATTAGAATTGAATAGATTGAAGACTACAAGCATGTCACATTTTATTTATCGTAATGAAGGACTAGATTTTACAGTGGCCTGTCGCCTTGTTTTTTAAGATTTGTTCACAAAACATCAGAAGAAAAGTAGATTTTTACAGTGTCATTTTACACAATGATGCCGATTATGCAACACATGTGGCGGTTTGGCTACCCTATCAAATTCCTCAGCCGCCTCGTCTCTTATCTCTATCTAAATAAACTGCTGACACAGCACATTATCGCCTGAAAACAAAGGAGGTCCCAGAATGTTTCGCAGACATAACAAGAACAAAAGAAAAGAGATGGGAAGTGACGCTACAGCAGCATTTCAGTCGGGTCCCCGCCTTCGGATCGGGCAGACATTCGCCACCCACCTACAGACTATCTTCTTTGTATTATAATATTTGTATACTTTCACTTTCTCTTGAACTTTCCATCTAGTGAGGAATACAAACATCCACACACAAGCAAACACTGTTTTGTTCCACAAACCCTTAACACAAACTTAACCCTAAATATATATTAACAATGGGATAAGATCAAATGAACAATCTAGTTAACAATTAGCAATAAGATGTCAATGTCATACACAAATCAACACTTGCCAAGAAAGGACTGTGCTTGGAATATCTCTATGAAATCGAGCAACGAACATACAAATACAAAAAGAGAAATACGACAAAACCCAAAAAATGAACATGCTCAAGTGGCAATGCGATGGACATATCAAAGAGATAGTAGATAGTTGGAAAGGAGGGTTATGAATAGTGGAGGCCTCACACTAGCAGTAAAAGTGAAGAAAGAGAGAAGGTGATCCTTAAAGAAGACCTATATCTAGCAGCGGAGAGATACACCATGATGGTATGTGTTAAAATGTTTTTAAACTCATTTGATGTTTTTCCAAAGGGGACTAGTTTAAGACAGTTGCAGAATGACTGAATGAAAATATAATATGTAGACACAATAGTGACTGTACACGTATTGTATTCACAATGTATCTAAGTACCTCTATTGTCATTAACTACTGCTGAGGTGATATTGTATTAATATGAAACAAAATAATAAATATACAGCACCATTTAAATTTATAATCCACAGAAAACATATAAATTTGCTTACTCTGTATTTTCAAATTAAGATAAACACTTGAGTTATGGTAATTGGTAATTTCAAAAATTATATTTAATATTCAGAAAAAGACTAAATTGATATATAATTTAAAAAATATATATATTTAACTTATTGCCTTAAAGTACAAAGAAATGAGAATTCATTCAACATAATTATACCGGATATTGAACAACTATCCGGTATCCAGCCGGATAGTAAAACTGGACTTGATAGGTCAGATACCGGATAGTTACCGGATATCCGTCTCATCTCTAATTTCTACGCTTATTATTTTTTCCACAAGAAAAAAATTTTTTTTTAAATAATTTCAAATAAATGCTACATACGTCAGCTGCCGGATTAGCATCTACATTGCACGCCAGCTTCATCGGTTCTCCTTCCAAGATATGTACATACTCCGAGTCCTCATTACTCCCGCTGACGAAAGTCGGCGGCCATTGTATAATCAGTTTGAATGTTGCCGAAACCTTTCCACCGGCATTGGAAGCCAAACATGAATACTCAGATGCATCATGTCGCGAAACATTAATCAACTTCAATATGGTTTTGTTTTCATTTTCATCGATAGGGTCGGAATTCTAGAAATGTCAAAAATTTATAAAGCAATTTTTATAAAAATCTGTAAATTGGATATTTTTTTTAAATTATTTATTATTTAGTCTGAAATAAATAAAGTAGACAAAATAAAATAAAAATATCTATTTTTCAGAATAGTAATATAATATTGTATAATTTTGGTTTTAGGTTTTGAAATGAAATATTTTTAAATGACCTCCATAAGGTGGAAGACAACAGAGTGATCATTTCTTCTACGGGAGAAAATGTCACCACATGCCGAATCTAATGTGGTGTTCGCGTAAAGAGGTTAAACCATCTTAACATTTTCAAAAAATGTTTTTTTTTTCTTCTTTTTTCAAAAATTCGAAAAATTGGCTGAGTTAAAGCAATTTGAGGTAGATAAACTTTTAAACCATTTTTTTTTCTTTTCCGTTTTTCTCAAAACTCATTTTTTAGACTGGTGTATAAAATAAATCAAAAACTATTAGGACGATTTTGTACATATCTTACAAATAACATTATCGTGGCGTATGTTTTTTTTTTGATAAAATACGCCATTTGCTTACTATAAAATTTTATCTTAAATAATTTTCAAACTGCTCTCATTTGCGCAAAAAAATTCTTTCAATATGCTACATCATAGATGTTGCATTATTTAATAATAAATAATGAACTTTTTTCATTTCATTTAAATCCTGGCAATGTGATTATGTACACCAGCTACATTCGTCACAGAGAAGGACCTTTGCAGAGCAGCACATGACTCCACCATTTTGAATTATCAAAATAATTTGTAAATAAAAATTTTAACCAATGTACCAATATTGTAAACAATTATAACAAAACAAACTTGAGCATATTTTTTGATGCCTCAAGGCAGTGTCTATAAACATATTTTTAGATTGTTATCCACACTACCCACCTTGGAGAGCATGTAGTTACAAAAAATAATCTTACCACGTTGCTCTTCTTCCTCCTTCTGAGTAACCCTGTAAATACCAGCAAGGACACAAAACTCCATATGTCCCACGTGGACTGTTACGGTTTTGTAGTGTGGAGTTACAGGGCGTTGGGGAAATGGGAGGAATCATAGAAAGAATACTGGCAGAGGACTGCTATCAACGGAGGAGAATGGAGTTTTTTTTTTCTATAACTATTTTTAAAATTCTATAGCTTAGTTTTTGAAATATCTTAATTTTACTTTCAGACCTTTGTTCAAATTTTCATTTCCTTTGATTTATAAAAAATAGAAAACTTCTCCATTATTATATGTTGCGACAAAAAAGAAGAAAATAAGATATAATATTATATAATATCAAAATACAAAACATCTTTCAACATTATTTACCTTATACCACTGAATGTTTGGCAGAACCGATGAATGTCGTAGTGGACATTCTAAATTCGCAGTTGATCCTTCCAAAGCAATGACATTTTTACTATTTTCATCCGTGACTAGCAGCGTAGGTGGAGCTAAATAAAAATAAAATAAGAATATTAGACCAGACAAGTTTTTGGATACAGCTCAATGATTATATTTATATATGTATACTTTTTTCTTCTGTTACAGCAATCTCCATTTTTTCTCTTTTCTTTCTGGTTTTTTTTTAAATATATAATTGTATTGTTAAATTTTTGCTGGTATATACTTATAAATTGATCAATTGATATATGTATTGGTTTAATTATCATTATTTTACTATATTACTAATTTGTTAAAGGTTTCTAATTATTACTGTTTGCTTGTATACTAATCAGCGTTTATATATATTGTTTTACATTGCTGCATTTATATTGTTACATTTCATATTGTTCATTTATCTTTAATATGTTTTATTTATATTATTATTTTTTCATTATTTACTGTTAAATGTGTTTTATGTTAGGTATATAAAAATCCTTTTAATTTTCTTGTATTGTAAAAACCCACTAGGGCGTTGATTAATAAATTAATTATTTAAATGACATTGTAGAAAACCTGGGGTATATCAACCCACAAGCTGCACACCCACAAACAAATAAACTTTCATCCCCAAACAAAATGTATTGAGTAATGTGTTAAGTAAATAATTTAGCTTCAAATTAAGAAATAGCTCACCGACAACTTGGATGTGATAATCAATTTCAATAGAGCCCTCGGTATTGGCTGCTTGACAAGTATATTTTCCACTCAGATCTTCTGTAACTAGTCTCAACGATAGCGTGCCATCCGCCTGCACTTTTGTATGTAAATCTGCAAAAAAGGTGTTAGTATGATACCTAAATACCTTTAAGTTCTTGAGAAATAAGTGTCATTGGCATACGTATTCAATAATGGCATTTACTTATTATTGTTATTCACATTAATTTACTAAATCACTTTTAAGATCTGAATTAGCTTTTATATATAAATGGGCTTAAAATGAGGAAATTCAATGCAGCCTCTAATGGAATAAACTCATCTACTCTAATCTAAGAGAATAAACCCATTTAGCTTTATATACGATGAGCTCTAAATTATGAACTATGAGTCCATCACCCACATCCCTAAGTCATAAAGAGTAAGAGTGATTGAGCATCTGAAAATATTGTGATAAATGATCCTGGTCTTAAAATATGTTAAGCTAAAACATGTTCAATTATGTATATGAATTAGTTATAATTATGTAATTTGTTGGTGTTTGTGGCAATCTATATTGTGATTGGATTTTTATTTACTTATTTATTCTTGGAACGTATGAATTAATTTTAATAACGGTTGTTCGGTTGAAGAAATACAAATTATGAAAAAAGCACACATTTCAATCATTAATATCATCAAATAAACAATCACACTCGCATAAATTCAATAGTAGCAAATTCCTTCTTCACTTGTACAGATAACTGTGGCAGATCTACACAAATCCAGAAATATCTAATATTGAGTAACCTGTATTACCATACATTTTAGGACCATAAGTTGCACTTCTTTATTCTGAAAATTCAACAAAAAATTTGGATGCGTCTTATAGTCTGAAGTGTGTCTAATAGTCCGAACATTTATTTATAATACGTTGCAAATCTGTGATTTTCATAAAATTAACTCAGAGGCATTACCATAAAAATAAATTGGGTCCTAACAAAAAAAAATCAGGATTATAATAAAAATGAATAGTATTCGCATGGGAAATGTGAATATGCACTTGTTATAGTGTAACAAAATGCTGCGTGGATGATTTTATATGGTTTACTTAAATATGATTATAATTTAAATTGCGCGTGTTTTGGTCTGATGTGTCGAAGCGTCTGATAAATTTGGAGTGAGTATTATAGTCCAACGCGTCTTATTTCCCAAGAGGTTTTGTTACGCAAGGCAAAAAATTTAGCTGTATTTTCATAGAATACGACAGAAAAAAAAATTATCTTCTTCTTTGTATCCTATGAAAATACATAAAAAAGACACAGGTAAGCTGTATATCCAGTTCAATGTATCTAACATTGCCATTTAGACTTCTGTGATGCCCTCCAGGCAAACATATACATATATAGGTGAGGCACCATAATATGTTCCGTCGTTCGTGGAACTCAGCATTCACACAGGGATTACTACTCTATACCATGCATGCAAATGGTCTATTAAGCTATCACTGTTTAATAATAAATAAAGAATAGTTGTACCATTAAGTATATATTTTCCATCTTTCATCCATGAAATGTACGGTGTAGGGTTGCCACTCGCCCTACAAGGGATATTAAACTCATCTTCCCCGGTCAATAGTTGTATATTCACCGGCAGCTCGCTTGGTAAAATATTAGGGACCTCTGAAATCATTCAAACCATGAATTAATCACAAAATATTAAATATATGATGTAAAAACTGGTTTCAACTTAATTAAGATAAATTATAGAAGTCTCACAGATATGAAGCTATAAATATGAGAAACATGCGTGGAAGTCTTTTTAGGGCTTACAACCAGTATGATCTGGCTTAAGTGATCTCTCTACACAATGCAACATTCACCAATGCCATTGTAAGAACATCCACACATCAAATTTTGAAAGTTCTATATATTTATCCCTCACCACACACAAGAATCATAATTCTTTTTGGTGAGGTATATACACACAAAAAAAAATATTGATTTGTAAACATTGTCTATGTATGATTGTAAAAATTATTATATATATTATTAATTAATTAAATAAATAAAAAATAAAAATATATATTATATTCTGGTACATACAAAGCAATCACTTTGTGGTTTGACATATTAAATAAATTGAACACATTTACTTAGTATAAAATCACTATTTATTAGTTAATATGTGGCGTATTAACTAATAAATAGTAGTTTTATTCCAAGTTCACGAGTTTAATTTAGGTCTATATATGTTCAAATCTGAGAATCTTTCGTTTATTTGAATGGACTATGCTAGAGACATTTATAGTCTTTTCCCATGAATTAGTGGTATTCATAGATTTTTTCAGCCAGTAATGATACCTCTATATTTAGTCCCTCTGGGGACAAAATCCAGTAACTGTGAAAATACTTATCTTATTAAAATCTTAGAAAATACCTATGTATAAAAATATTGGTTTCGACTTATTTACACACTATTTACGATACGTCAATCGGATCTCTGTCAATCAAGCTAAACATAAGGTGGTTTTTAATATATCATAAATTAGTTAAATTAACATTACCATTCATAATGACATAGAAAATCTTTTCAGAAAAGCCCGCATAGTTCTCCGCCTCACATATGAATGTGCCTGAATTGTTCTTCGTCATTCTTGTGATATTCAATAGTCCAGAATCATTCAAACTGAAAATGAGTATAAGACAAATTAATAAAAAATTTATTAATATTTGCTTTAGCACTGAATCTTTTTTTTATCTTCTAATGGCCAGTTATTTAGTCAGTAGTTATAGTAATAGTTAAGCAAAAGGCATTGATTGATGGAAAATGCAAAAATCTATTTTTTCTTAACTATTACTCTTACTCCTGATCAACAACCAGCCCTAAATTATTTAATCGAAGGTCTCTATTATGCATATGTAAACTTTCAATAGATAGAATTAGAAAGACGAAATTAGGCGAAGAACTAGAGTAGTGGATATCATGGATTGTATAGCGAAGCTAAAATGGCAATGGGCAGGACACGTTGCAAGACAGGATACTGCAAGATGGCCTCCCAGAGTTGTGAGATAGACATCGGAAGACCTCAAAAGAGATGGGCCGATGATATTGTCGCTGTGGGGGGAAAGAAATGGATACAATTAGCCAACAACAGAGAAGAATGGAAAAATAAGGAAGAGGTCTATATCCGGCAGTGGAAAGACAAAGGCTGATGAAGAAGAAGAAGAACTTTCAATGCCATTTTCCTTATCGAAAGAATGCTGTCTTTAAAAAAATATTAGAAAACTCTGAATAATTATTGTTGCTGAGGCATCCTATTATCTTTTGAAGGGGAATATTTAGCACAAATTATAATCTCCATTTCATCATTTTGTCAAAAAATTCAGAGTGAAAATTGTGCATTATTTGACTTTAATGTATTCAATAAATGATGAACTAAGAACATGGAAGACTAAACTATTACAAATTTTCAAACATTATGAAAGGGTTTTTATTTTAACACAGTATTTTCAAATTTATTTATGTGTGTCGCATCAATATTCATATTATTTTCAAAATAAGCTAAATGCTTGTGCTATGAAAATACAATAAATAACTTGCTGGTATCCTGAAATGGAGCTCGAACCCCTGACCACCAGATCACTAGTTGAGTATTGTGATCACTACACCAACAAGCTACTCACTTAGATGGTAATATAACCTGTTCTATATTGTACGTAAATTTTAATAACATATGTAATTATTTTCTTACATGATATCAGCAGAGTCATTATTCAGTGCGTGACCGTTCTTCGTCCAAATAATATTTGGTTGAGGAAAACCAATGGCGTGGCAATTCAACACAATGTACGAACCTTCCGTAGCTTTAACCATCTCATTTCCAGATGGATAAATGTATGGAGGAACTAAAAATTAATAAATAATAGTTTTTATAAATGTTTATTTATAAGTACATACAGGGTTAAATTTTCAATCATATTGCGTAAATTGTTGACAGATTTTTTTTTTAAATCACATCAAATAATATTGTACAAATCATATGCACTATACACAAAAATATTATGCGCTCCCCTGATAAGTGAAACCAAAATAAAAGTTTAAAAAAAATATTTTCAAATTTTCCTCTAATGTTCCTCTAATTGCATGCGCAAACAAAATGTTTTGTGCATTTTGAAGAACCAATGCTATAATGTATACACTGGTGTAGAAATAAAGAAAAATATTATCTTATATTTTTATTTTTTAAATCAGGCGATCGTGGCATTGATTGAACGATCATTAAAAAAGTATGCCTCGACAGCAAACGCGCACTTCATTTTCGTCCACTCCATGACTGACTAAACCAAGCGGAGCTACAACTTTATGCCCTGCCCTCTCGAATGTGCCTACCCTCACTCTCCTCGGAGCAATTATCGCTTTAGGGCGCCCAATTCAAATCAGCAAGTTGCTATGCCCAGCCCTATATATTTATAATAAGCCTATTTAGAATGCAGCAGAAGATTGTGGTAAAAATAGAAACCTATCTGGTAAAAGTATGTAAAAAAAATTGAAATTGTAGTGCCGTTTCATATGTAAAATTTAAAATACCCTAATAAAGTCATTTTGATACTTGTACTGAAATTTTGATTCAAAGCAGTCGATTATTTTATTTTATTTAGAATGCAGTTAAAATTTGTGCACATGCTATAATTTTTTGTGTGTCAAGGTCACAAATTTTGTGTGCATATTTGTATGCCCAGCTTAATATTTTTTCATCTTCTGAATAAAAGAATAACTATATGATGAGAACAAATTGAAAAAAAAATATCATACCAAAAACTAAGACAAGGTATTCCTGACTTGAATTTCCTGCCTTGTTTATGGCTTGACACTGATATACGCCTGAGTCAGTCAAATTTGCCACAAATCTGGAAAGATAAAGAGATTTATTAAGATTGATCATTTTATTGTCACTCAATATTACTGTTGTACTGTAAAAATATGCGTGAAAATTGTGAAAGAAATGAGATTTTTAGTCAAAAAATCTTATTAAATGTTTCATATTTCCAATGAATGGTGAATATATAAACAACCCATTTTCTACTAAAGTGTAAGCTTTTTCATTAATTTTTTACAATAATTCAATTAAATATTAAAATAATTAATTTAATTCATGTTCTATTTTAGAATGTGTAAAAGTTGTGGGTCAATAGTTCATTATTTATTAAATTTAAGTGTTAATTTTGAATCCGTAATAAACATATATTAAAAAAAAATCTATACCTCAATGTATTTTCCGAATCCAATTGTAACCGGTCTGATGGCAAGATATGCTCCTCATTGAACAGCCATTTGACTTGAGGAGCAGGAACTGCGTATACAGAACACGGCAATACTACCAGCTGGCCCTCTACTGTTTGCAACACTGGATCGATGCGTTCATTCAGAATGGTTGGCTTCACTGTAAAAACAAATTTTGGATGGCATAAAACCTAATAAAATAATATTATTTAGCATAAAATCCCTGGGATCTGGCCTCTTCAAAAATACACTTCAATCTGTATCTGCAGTGTTTTGTTTATATTGCCCGGCCACCTTATTTATGGTCTGCCTCTTTTTGATTTTCCTCTGGTTAGAATTGAGCAGACATTTTGGGGCTTCATGTGGCTTAGGCATCGAAGCTTCCCTAATTTTATGAATTTTGTTTCGGGTCAAAACATGAAATAACACATAAATATTTTTAATACACATTTGTCATTTTGTCATTATATAATATACATTTGCTTCTCCCCTATAAATATCGAAGACTTTACATGTAGCGAAGGAGTATAATATGGATGAAGGTTGGTGGTTGGATGAAGAGGTATTGGGAAAAGAGGAAGGTTCGTAGGTCGTTGGAATGAAATGATTTTTAATGGTTTTTAATGTCTATTTCTCTACCACAGATAGGCTCCGGGAGCGGAAATGTAGAAGTACAGGTTACAGTCATAAGTAGCTTGTTGGTATAGTGGTCAAGACGCTCGCCTAGTGATCTAGTGGTCAGTGGTTTAAGCCCCATTCCAGGACACCAGCAAGATAGTCCTATTCTCATAGTGCAAGCATTTAGCTTATTTTGAGAATAATAAGAAATCAGTGATGCAACGCGCATTCTGTGTTTGCAGAGGTGCCGTGAGGCACGGCATCATCTAATATGACTCCCCCTTTTCCCATTTGTTTATTCTGCAGGTGACGGCTCCATGGAAAGGCAATAAAAGGGTTTTAGCTGTCGGAAGCAGGTACATGGCATGGATGAGCTGGGTACTGCCATAGGTGTATACAAGTATGATATAGATGACGAAACATAATCATCTATATGCAGGGGCATGCAGTGAGAACAAGAAACATTACTTTTATTTAAATATATATTTGGAAAAAAATCGAAATTAAATATTTATCTGATAGAATATTATGAAATATTACAACCTGAATAATATATGTTAATTATTGTGATAGGAATATTATGACATATATGCTCCTTGTTCTCACTGCACGCGTCTGCCTATATGTCCTCGAAATATCTGAATTTTAATTTTTTCACTAAAAACAGATTTTTTTGGTTCATTACTATATCTGATGGACTGGGGGAGATTGTTTAGATATTTAATGCCTAGGAAACTAAATTAAATAAATTCTCATAATACAAAATAGAATTAAGCAGCGCTCGGGTGGTTGGGCATGTTGAGCGAATGAATGAAGAAAGAATGAGAGAGGAAAACAAGAGTTGACAAAAAGAGATGGTGGCTGCAAAAGACTTGGCATGACCGAGTTAGCCTAGTGGAAGATGGTTCTATTAGGAGCCTAAATAATCAGTGTGCTTACATGCGAAGCTATATGAATGTGGATGGCAATGATGATGACGGTGTGATGGTAAGTTAGTTAGTTAATTATGTGCGAAACACAATTTTACCTAAAACATCAACTGTGAAATTTTTCTGGTTATTTCCAACAGGGTTGCTAGCAAGGCAAGTGTAGTGGCCGCTGTCAGATTCTCGAACCCCTGATATTACGAGGTTGCTACCAGCATTCATATAGCTAAAAGATAAGGGAAAATGTAGAACAAGGCAGTATTATTTTAACACACATTTACATATTATGTTCATTTCTATGGTTCATGTCAACGGATGAAATTTTTTACTCAAGAAAATCTCAAAGATACTTTTTTGTTGATTTTCTTCCCGTGAGAATCTTTGAAGGCATATCTCAGCTTTGATAGTCTCTGAGTACGTACTGTATTCAGATGTACGTCAAATGTCAACAAATTGATCACTGTTCCATATATCATTTGGGCGATTTGAATTTCCCTAGCAGTATTTAAAACGGAATAAACGTTTGTAATTTTATCCCATTTATTTGTATAACTTTTCATAATGAACTGTTATATGTATATGTTTATGGTTCTAAGTGATATTTGTCCCACTGTCAAATCAAAAATTGTGTACACTTGTTTGAGTTTTTTTTCCCCTTCTTCCAATCCTTTATCTCAACTATATATCTAAGATATACCTAATCGTATCTCATTCCGTTGACATGGGCCATTGGAGAATTATTAAAAATAATTTAAAACATTATTAAATATCCATTATTTATATTTAACATTGCTCAAAAATAAAATAAATTTCTTAATTGAGTACATTGTACAAGAAAAAACTCGCCTACAAAAATAATTATAAAAAATCATTTTGGTATGTTTTTAATGTTGTTGACAATTATTACCATTTTTTTCTCTAGTGAAAGTGCTCTTCTCAATATCAATCTTTCTCAATCTATTCATTCTGTGTACTCTCATAAGCGTAGAATGAAAATATGAAGACATTAATATAGAATTTTAAGCCAATTTACTCGACAAAAATTTAATTATAATTAAAGCAGAATAGAAACACATATATACACAATATTTGTAAAGACCACTGGAATTCCATCTTTGGACCATGTGATGAGAGGTTTAGGTTTCCCGACAGCGTCACAGTTCAGCGTTATCTCACTCCCAGCCGTTGTTTCAATAGACATGTCTGTGACATCACCTTCCTGATAGTCTTCGTAGTCGTCGTAGTTTCCGGCCTTGGAAAATTTTGGTGGTCCTATGAAGTCAATATAAAGACACATTAATGTAAATAATTGACAAGTTTGCCTATACCGAAGACAGTGAAGAGTGAAGAGGGACCCACCACATACTCGGGGCCATTTTATGAGCAATAAAAAGCTCCCATATCGGCCCTACACTTTCGATAACCAATTTGGCATTTTTATGCCAATGTGGTCATCTTCCCCATGCCACTTAAACTCGTGTATGATTGCAAGCTGCGAGGGAGGCGTCCACACAAAACTGCTTCATTGTCTTCTAGGTGCAAGGATGAGGAGGAGGAAACCATAGTTTGATTGTTTTTTGTTTAGTTTATACTGAAGACAAATAAAAATAATCTTCTAGAAATCTCAGCATTAGACTAAAAGAGCATTATTGTTTTCTAACTAGTAGTAGCTTTTCTAAATTCGGGAACCACATCACAGATAATAATCATTATTTTCATTTGTGTACCATTAAACTTCTCCATCCTGTCATGCGTAAAGTTAATAATCATTTTATTACCTAGTTGTAGGTGAATTCCATGATGGCATATATATTTCAAAAGAAACATGCAGTCGATTCCGAGACAGTGATAGTTTTTATATTTAAATCTGCTAACGTTTTACTGTTTTACTCATAGGTTTGCTGACTTTTTTATTTTTCACATCATACATACCTTTAGTGTTTTATTAAATTATTTTTTTATGTGTGCCTTTAATTTAAGTTTTTTTGTAACAATTATTTTAAAATATGTCTTTGTAATTGTTATTTTAATTGCTTTCTTGTGTACTTTTTTTAAATGTTGCTTAAAGTGTAAGGATGTATCACTGTTTTTACTCATTTTTTCGATGTTGATATGCACTGTATGCAAAAAAAATCAATAGTTTAGAAATAAAAAGGAATTTGAACTCGGGGTATTAATTCGCATGACAATATCATATACATACACCAATTCTTCGCCTCTCTTCTCAATATTCACGTTACAACTACCATTCCACCTTACTAGTAACACAAGCTGCTTTTGTCATCTATTTACTTAACTATAAATATATCCACCAAAGCCATTTTTTCTGTATTTTAATACATTTACATTAAATATTTCACCTGTCAATGAGACATTCTATCACTGTCAAAACTCGAGTGATATAATGTATATCAAAGTGAAATAGTTTAATCTCATCTATTTTTAAGATTATCATGAATTTCTACAAAGTAAACGCTGATTCCATCTATAATATAAAAAAAATTAAACTCACTTTGTACTTCAATAAAGAAATCGTATCTATCTTCGCCCAGACTGTTGCGGCCAATACACGAATAGTTTCCCTCTTGTTGATGTGAAATATTGTTCATTATCAACTCAATGTTGGTATTGGCATCATCTGTTTCATCCACCGAGTTGTCTGCATTTGAATGTTGGGAGGTTTCAAAGATGTTGCTGCCATTTTTCTGCCAGTATAAAGATGGCAGTGGTTTTCCTCGCAAGTATCTGTGAATCAATTGAAGCATTAAGCTGTACCTATATCTGATTTTGTGAAATATGTGTTGGCAGAAATGAGATATATGTACATCTTACCCACAGTTGATTTGAAAGTTGTCACCCTCTTTTAAAATTATTGATTTATTTCCTTTTGTGACGATTGGCATCTCTGAAAAACAAATAAAGATTAAATATTTTCAATCGGACAAGATGATAAGTACCACAACAATAATGGAGATTTTGTGTACAACTTGTCAACAAATTATCAAAAATCGGAATCACTGGCAACGTCCTAAACATTTTCGACAGCTACCTAAAAGACAGAAAGCAATACACCACACTACACAAAACCACAAGTACATGTATGAATGTCAGCTATGGTGTCCCACAGGGATCAATCCTAGGACCATTACTCTATATAATATACTTAAACGACCTGGAGCAGCTAAATATTAGAGGCAAAATAATACTCTATGAGGACGACCTCGGAATATTTTATGAAAACAATAATGATATAGAAACCACAAAACAAATCAACAAAGACATAGACATATTAACTGAATGGAAGAAAAGAAATATACTAACCTTAAACGCTCAAAAATGTAACTACATTAACTTTAAGGCCAAACGGAAAACGCATAAAATGGACATAAAAATACATAATGAAACACTTACTGAACTAGAAAATACTAAATACTTAGGACTCAACATAGAGAGACATCTCAAATGGACCTTTCAAATGGACAAAGTAACTGACTCACTGACAAAACTGACCAGCCTATTCCACAAAATACACAAAATCACACCAAAGACCGTAAAAATTCTGATGTACCAGGCATACGTCAAGAGCAGAATAGGATATTTGATACCCTTCTAGGGAACCGGAAACCAAACTAACCTAAACAGACTCCAACGACAGCAAAACAAAATATTAAAAATGGTCTTTGATCTGAAATACCGGACACCAACTGAAACTGTATACCGTATAACACAACAATTAAACATCGAAAGCATTACTAAAATCAAAACACTTAAAATCATTCACAAACTAGCAATTGGCGAAATACAAGACGAAGATATAAAATTAGACAAAATACACGAAAAACACCAACACAACACTAGAATGGCTCAAAACTATCACATAACAAACGCCAAAACAAAAACAGGACAATCCCGACTAATTTGCAACGGACTAAAACTGTACAATGACCTGCCACAACAGACCAAACAACCGACCACTGACAAATTCAAAACAGATGTGACAAAAATATTAAAACTCGGCCAACTATAAAAAAATGCCCTTGTATCTAAATTATATTATTATATTTTCTTATATTGAATCATGTAAAAATGTTACCCATAAACCTCTTAGGTTTCCATTACTTTTTAAATTAAAAAAAAACCTAGATGTAAATATACTTTTCGTCTTTCCAGACTAAAACTTGACACCAGGTGCTTGCAGTGAGAACAAAAAGGAAAAATTCATGCTTCTTGTTCTCACTGCATGCCTCTGATTCAAACATGCTGCCGTCCACAATAAGGAGTAGTTCCTTGGATTGGTAATTCGAGCTCCCCGTGCATTTGTACGCACGGGTTGTCTATTGATCATACAAAAAGGGTGTTCTGATAAGCCAGGATAGTCAGAATTGCTCAAGAATTTTCTCAATAGCGAGCAGCCGGGTCATCGCCATCGAATTAAGTGGACCTCTGCGGCACACCCAGAGACTTTCTTTGCTATTTTTACTTGCGCATTTTCACCTTTTCCAAATCTTCTCTCCAGCGAAAAATAAACATTTACATGCAAACACAATCACTTTTACATTCAACACACTAAAACTTTACCAAAGATGTATTAGATAATATCTAATAGGTTTGGATGGATAAGGAAATTAAATGGAATGAAAGAGTATGTGATGGTTGATGTTTATTCCTCCACCGGAGATATGCTCCGAGAGCAAGTAAACATTAATAAGATGAGGAACAAAGAAACTGTTGAAGCGTAGGGCAGGTCCGACTGATGTTATGGCAATTCAAATAGTTTCCACATTACCCCAGTATGACATCTTTTGTTCCCGTGTGTTTACAGGCGCGGTGATTTGATTACACTAACATAAACTAACAGTGATTACTGGGTCAGCTAGCATGTATACAGAGTAGAGTCTGACAGATACCACCACGGATACACAATTCAGTCATGATCAAACCTGTCAAAGAGTTAAAAAAATGTTGTGTCATACCTCTGCTGCTTTTTTTAGGAGCAGCGGCCACCATTAAAAATCTGCATGTAGGTACTTGAAGTTTGACTGTATCGACATACGCTAAAGATCTTTGATGACATTACTAATGAAGGATATTGGTATGCATAAGTCAAGAAAACTAATAACAACTCTCAAACAAATGTATATGCACTGATACATCAGACACATTTCCTCTAATGTGGAATACAATCCGTCACAACTCATTATGTAAGGGAAAAGAGACAATATCAGAGGTGTATAGGTATTGATGGAGATTATCTTGGCTAGAGAAAGTGTCAGAGTATTTAAACTGCCTGTGATTTAATATTTCTTTCGCAGTCAACATGAGAATAAATAGAAAACAATGCAATTAAATTTTGTCTGTAATGAATTCGCCTATGTACTTGGTCTATGGATGTTTGCCTGTAATGAATTCGCCTATGTACTTGGTCTATGGATGTTTCACTGTATTTGTGTATTAACAAATTTGACATGTTGTCAATAGCCATTAGAAAGTAATATAAACGTATATACAATTATTATAAAAATGTCTTACCCAAGCCAGTAACTTGAATGTAAATATCTTCCTTTAAAGAACCATATTTATTTTCAGCCACACACGTGTATTTTCCTTCATCATTAACATCAATGCGATTGAAAACTAAAATGCTTCCTTCTGCTGTTGTTTCTATATTTATCAACTTTTTGTTCTCGTAATACCAAGCCACTAGAGGTATCGGAACCCCAGTCACTTTGCATGGGATCATTGCAGAATCATAAATATTTATTGTTTTATCTGAAAATTGTTTAAAAAAACATATTGCAATAGTCAGGAGCAAAATATAATCAAAGGGTACTAGTTTATAGGAGTGACAAATTTTTAAACCACAGAAGGCGGTAAACCACATATGGAACAAGGTAAGCAAAGTTAAGATATATACGTCTTCCACAAATTTAATAGATGTGGTAGTCTATCATGGGTGGAATTGGTGAACGTTGCATTGTGTAAAGTGATCACTTAAGCCAGCGGTACAATAGGTTGTAAGCCCTATTGATACCCAAAAAGACTTCCATACCTACTTTACCATATAAAAAATGGCTTTGTCTCTATGAGACATCTATATTACTCGTATACATCTTGATCAATGATATAATGATATAATTATTGGTATAAAATCCAGCATTGTGTTTGTGAAAAATATTCTGAATCAAAGGGTATTTTGCAATACTGGGATATAAATATAAATGAGGACTAATTAAACAGTCAGTATTTTAACTAAATGGTCAGTATATACTGATCAATTGCCATTTGGTCAGTAGGTATAATAAATTAAGGATCAGAATATACTGACCATTTATTTGATTTACTGACCATTCATTTAATATACTGACCATTTAATTAAAATACTGACCGTTTCATTAATAAAATACTGACCAATTAAATACAATCCAATATTAATATGTAAAGGTAGTTTAATTAAACTATAATTTCATATAACTAATGGCCGGTGTAATAAAAGTGTCGAAGAGTTTATGTGTCTACTATCTGTGATCAATAACCGTAAGTTATTAATACAATAACAACACTGATTTTATTAGCCAATAGATGCTATTTTGGACATCAAAAGCATCTAAAATACATCTGTATACCTAAAACTGAACTTTGTCTATACATTATTAGACGCTTATTAGACCAATTGATGTTCAGAGCAAAATCTTGTACTCTGGACTCTTGTGTTTGAGCGTGGTTCTAGGAATGATCATTGGTCCAATATTTGGCATCGCCACTATAACCTCAATGTTTATAACGTCTATAATTTGTCAAAGGGTTACACCACCGTGAGGCAACAAAAAATACATTTAAATTAAAATATTTTTTGATGCAGATATTGCACTTACATAATTCGTTTTATTATCAGTGTTTACAGCATACATTGGTTAATTTTTCATTAAAAAATTATTTTAAAAATTTCAAAAAAGCAGGTTATGCGCTGCCCGCAAAGGTCCTTCTCCGTGACGCGCGCACCTGGTGGAGATAATCATGTAGCCAGGGTTTGAGTGGAAATAAAAAGTTTATTATTTTCTTTTTAAATTATGTAAGTAGCATATAAAAAAAAAAAATTGTATGTTTTTGAGATCAGTTTTTTCTAAAAAAATTCATTCAGCACATTTTATTTTCTAAACTAGCCGTACACCCATGAATAATCACAGGAAATAATAATAACAACGATTTGCCTTGCGTGACCGTGCAGTATGTGCCGCGCACTGATATTTGTCTCCTTAAAAATATCAATGTGATGTGTGAAAAGTATTATCAAACATTAAAAATTCCATTACTGATCTTGTTTGCCAACAGTAATATACTTACTTTCCAGTTTGTTTATCAATCTGGGTTTCTCCCACACGGTGAGGGTAATGGTACGCTTTGCCACCCCAAACTGATTTTCTGCCTCGCAGACATAGCTTCCGTCGTCCACAGGATTTGCATTGTGGATAATCAATTCACTTCCCTTCACCTAAAAAATCTCACATGTAATTTATTTAAGTACACCCGTAGGGTATTTACAATACAATTAATTTAATATACATTTAAATCTTTTAATGAATAATACATTATTTCCTTTTAAATTCTTTAGTATACATAAATATACAGAGTATCTCATAATACGATATTTCCTTTTAATTTTTTAAATATAAACATAGAGAGTATCTTAGAAGCAAAAACGTTGGATGAGTCTTTTTCATTCAATTTTGAATAGAAAATATTGCTCAGAGTTTAACTGCACATTATTGAAATCTTTTGAACGATCCACATGAATATAAAATCAACCGGGCTGTTCTCATAATCACTAAAAATAGGTAGAAACTACTAAAAATATAGAGAAACTAGTGGAACATGAGACATCGCAAAATTAACGTTTTGTATAAAAGGCAAGTGGGCCCACATGCGGACAGTTGTTGTTTATTGTAACAGTTCGGCGATTCCATAGAAATTAGCGGCAATTTAATGTGCAACCAGTGACAATAAATTAAAAGAGTACCTACATAACAAGTGTTTGAAAAAAAGTGAGACCACTTACATGCAAATTGACGTAAATAGTGCGAACCTAAGTGAAATATTCTTGAACGATTAATGTGATTTTAAGAATGGTGCTCCAATTAAATTCGTGTCCAATGACTGGGAATTTACTAAAATAATTAATAAATCGATAATGAATATCCGGTGTTTCGCGTCCCTTGACAATATTCTTAATACATTGGGTGAAATTCAAGTTAAGGAGATAAGCAACATCAAAATTTGTTTAACTTTTGTAAAATATTGGAGTATCGTGATAGTAACTTATATTGAATCAAGTCAAATAAAATAATTAGAACCGTGTAGAAATTTGAATCAGATTTTGCATGTTTTTAATCATTTTACTTGACTTGTATCAAACTGAATGAAATTTTAATATTCAATATAAATTATTTTCATGATAGTCTAATGGTTTACAAAAGTCAGAAACATTGAAAAAAAATGCAAATTTGATGTTGCTTATTTCTGCAACAAAATGTCAACATTTTAACCAAAATGTAAAGAATATTTTCTATTCCAATTGGAATGAGGAAGACTCACCCATTTTCTCTACTAGCTGTGAGATACTCTGTGTAGTAATCACTTCTATAGTAACATTTTAAGAAAATACAATTGTGTTAATTTGAATAAAATGGCAAGTGGTGGGATGTAGAAATAAGGTATTTTTGTTTTTGTGAGTTGAATCTATCCAAATACATTTTGAAACATTTCAAACCTACTGAAATAAATAAAACTAAGAATTTGATTTCATTATAATATTTGTGAAAAAAGTTCACCCAACCAATTTTCGAAACCTATGTAATTTGAAAAAAAAAACAACATCAAATGCCTTAATACACACTCTGTTTACATAAAAATAATTCACCCAATTTTCAATGATAAAAAACATAGCTCTATTATTATCTGGCAGGACTTACGTATGTCCTTTTAGTTTCTTCTGTCTCCGCCATGACTGCTTTACCGTCAGGCTGGTACCAGGAGACCATTGGTGGTGGAATCCCAGTTACATTACAATCCACAACTGCCATACTGTCCAATTCAAAGAAAAAGCTCTCTTGGTTGCCTTTTAATGAAGGGGCTTCCACGTATCTAGATTCTACTGAATTGTGAGCTGCGAAAATGGAAGATTTTTATTTATTCATAAATGAAAACTGTGATATCTACGCGAATTTATTAAAATACAATTTCATTGATATGAATGAAAGTCATTTTAAAATAAATGTCATATTGGTCTCCCAATATGGCATTTGATTTCAAACGAATACAGTTGAATGTATATAAATGAATACAGAATGAATTTCATGGCCAGAGCATAATAACAAACTTCTAGCAGAAATCAAAATAGTCCTATAAGCAGTCAAAAGTTACACAAACACAAATATTTTTTTCAAACACTACCTAGCTAAATCAACAAATTGTCCCAGAGCATAGATCAAGACATCTATTTTCTCCTTACCTTGCCAACCGTACCTACTTTAAAGTAGCTATTTTATATTAGATACTTTTAAATACTTTATATATTTTACCGGATAATTTGATAGACTACAATACATTGTAGTACTGGAGACACAATAAAAATTGCTTTAAAATTTCAGTATTATTTATTTTAACCTTCTGGTACTGGAAAATCGAAAATAGAATGGGGGGCTGGAGCGGGGTACAAAGTGACCCCAGTCAAATTTGCATTTTATTGACGTATAATGGTTTGAAAATATTCTATAATATTTTTAATTATATTTCTTATAGAATGCGAACAATATTCTACTAAATTTGTAATAATTTTATAAGAAACTGTATTTTGACATCTCATTACTCGCAAGCGTACGGCCGACGAGAACTGTGCGGGAAAAATGACGTAACCTTATAGAATATACTTGACTGTCTACGGAAGTACATTTTTTTAAATATTTTTTATTGTCTTAATATGTCTACCGAGGCAAAACTATCGGTACATAATGGAGTTCTGGTACCGACACTGATGTATGGAAGTGAAGCCCGGAACCGGCAGAAGAGAAACGAAAGTAGTTTGAAGGCAGTTGAGATGAGATCCCTTAGACGTATGTGTGAAAAATCCATGTATGATAAAGTAAAGAATGAAGATATTAGGAATGAATGTAAAGCTGATCGTAGCATATTTCATAGAATTAAAATAGGGTCGCTCAAGTGGTTTGGGCATGTTAAGCAAATGAATGAGGAAAGAATGGTAAGAAAGATATACAATGCAAGTGTTGACGGCGTCAGAAAGAGAGGGCATAGCATGACCAGATTAACCAGATACTGGAAGATGGTCCCTTTAGAAGCTTCAACAACCGTCGAACTTGCATACGAAGATGTATGAATGTAAGATGTATGCATGTGGATGAGGCGAGAATAGTATGTCAGGACAGAAGAGTATGGAGCTCTATCCTCTCTGTCTACCCCGACGGAGAAACGGCATGATGGTATGTTAGTTAGTTAGCTTACTACACAATATCATTTTATTTTCTTTGGGATATTTCTGAGGATGACAAGGAATACCAGCTCAATATCATTAATATTAAATAGTTTTAAAAATAAGTTTTCGGGGCTGTTCCGGAACGGGAGTGTTAAAGCAATCTGAAATTTCTATAGTAGTTAATTAAGGTATACAGGTAAACGTCCTACAACACAGTATCGAACAATATTTTCAAGGGATCATGCAGGTGGGAAACAAATCAAACACATAAAATTAACTAAAGTTTTTATTTAGCGAGTAGTTTGTTGGTCTTGTGGTTAGGACTCTCGCCTCGTGATCTAAAGGTCGCAGGTTCGAATCTCACTCCAGACAAGCAAGTTAGTCCTATTTTCATAGCACAAGCGTTTAGCTTAATTTGAAAATAGTAAGAATATTGATGTGACTCGAATTCCGTGTTCGCATCTCTATTTTATTAAAAAAAAAAATTATCACCAAAATCACTGGACACAACCTATCTTGTAATTTGCACTAAATCTCGCGCAAGTCTAAAACTTACATCTACCAGTTTAAAATTTTATTGAGCGGTGATGAGAAAGAAAATTATTATATCAATAGTTAATCAATTTAAATATATATATATACACATTTTGATTTATTTGACACATACACACATTGACTTTCAAGTAAATCGAAGATGATTGGTTTAAAAATATGTTTTTAATAAGTTTTCGGAACCTATCCCTTTTTTGTACAGGCTTTGGGTCTCATATAACACGGATTCACAAAATACTGCATTTTCTAGGAACCTCTGTACTGTGTTATAGAAAGGTTACCTGTGCAACCACTAATAATTTTACAAATATAAAATAGTACCTGTTTCGTCTCCCCGGAAGCCGTAACAATCGTACACTCCCTCATGTTTTTTAGTCGGATTCTTGGCATCCATAAACAGTTGTACACCTCCACTAGCCAGTTTCACCCGTGTTATGTCCCAATCCAAGTCTTCCGACTCTTGAATATCATTGTTCAGCGCGACCCACTTGCCGTCCGTTGTACCGTGAATGATACAAGAAAAACCTAACGCTCCTCCCTTTTCAAATTCAATTATTTTTGGGAAGGCTTCCACTTTTAGTGGTGGCAAAAGATTTATCATACTCTCTGCCATTGACGTTCCACCTAAAATTACAAAAATAATATGTGAGATGAAAAAGTGCACTATTAAATTACATCAAATATTAACAAATAAACATATTAATCTAATTACTAATAATATCCATAAAATTTTCTTCAAATTGCACAGAATCTATTTTATTTCCGCTTTGATCTTAAGATTTTTTAAATTAAATTTGAATGGCTAAACATGAAACCATTGAGACGAGTAGCTTGTTGGTCTTGTGGTTAGGACACTCGACTCGTGATCCAAAGGTCGCGGGTTCGAACCTCACTCCAGACTAGCAAGTTAGTCCTATTTTCATAGTACAAGCGTACAGCTCAGTTTGAAAATAGTAAGAATATTGTGTATTCCGTGTTCGCATCTTTATTTTTTTTTTTAAATAATAAAATTAAAAAAATTATATAAATACATACATGAAACTAGCCAATGTGTTAATAATCAAGACCTTATATCCATATTTTATAATATCCATTTTTTTTTCTATATAAACTACACAAGGTAAATTTTACAAACATAACTAAGTAATTAACCGTCACACCATTTCTTCACAGGGATAGACAGCGAGGATAGAACACTACACTCTTTTATCCACGAATACAACTTTTGCTTTGACCACATTCATAGATCTTCTCATGCACATTCTTCGATAACTGAAGCTTTTAATAGGGTCATCCTCCAGTATTTGGATCCTACTTTCAATACATGTCTCATATATTTGCTTTCCCATCCTCTCCTCGCTCAAATGTTCCACATGACTAAACCATCTCAACGATCCTTTCTTTATTCTATCTACTACGCTGCAGCCAGCATTGCATTCATTTCTAATTTGTTCATTTCTCACTCTATCAAACATAGATATTGACTGTATTCAGTTTTTAGTGTTTCCCATTTCATTTAAAATTAATAATACTAATATTTTCGGCAACATTACCTTTGTTAGTGGCACTGCACGTGTATAATCCTTCTGTGTCGCCAGAAACAATAAACTCATGAGAATAACTTGTAGACATCCCAACAAACTTTTTGTGAAGTTCTCCGACATCTTTTTTTTTACTCAAGCCTAAAAATGTATTAATAAAACATTGAATAATGAATTATTATTAATTAAATGTAATAATCTTCTGGTTTGAGTTTTCTGGGATGTCATTCCATGTTTCCACTACCTTTCTGGCCGACGTTTCGGATCCACCACCGGGGCGATATGTTGTTATGAAGTTGATGATGTTAAGGTTAATTACTGGTTTGCAATACCGTGTCAAAAGCAGAGTGTATCGTAGACAGTGTTATTCCAAGTACTGACTAGCAATACCATGTTGAAAACAGGATGTGTCTGCGTTTATGTATTCCGTAGTATTGTCAATGATACACCCTGCTTTTGACACGATATTGCGAGTCAATACTTAATCGCAACGTCATCAACACTCATAACAACACATCAACCCTGATGATGGGATCCGAAACTCGGCCAGAAAGGTCATAGAAAAACAGCAGATATCCCAGAACTCAAACCAGTAGATTCTGGATGGCTAAAAACATTTTTAAATGTAATAAAACCATTCTATTTTTTATTACACATTTGAGAACATTGAATGTTTTTGGAAAAAAGCCTAAGTAGTTTATAAGGCGACATAATAGACAAATGTATATACCTCTCAAAATGATAATTAATTTAATAACCATTAAAAACCTTGAAGTTTTCCAGGAGGCATGTTTGATTTTCCATATTATGTCAAAAGTGACGCTGCTTCTGTGAGGCTAAACTCGACGTTAGATGGCGTTAGTCAGCCTGCGCACCCGGAGTATAAATGAGACCGTGCCTGCGCCGGCGTGAAGAAACATATTTGAATTTTGCCTCTGAATAACGAAAAGAAGAAAATAACAATTGCTCTCGTTTTTCTTCTGCTGGAATGTGCATTTTTTCGCATCGGATGAACGGATGTTATAATTGATTAGTAAATACTGTAATCATATTTTTCCGAGATTTTCACCAGTTTATATTCTTTCGCGTGTTATTTGTGACGTAGAAGAACTATCAAAAACTTCTCAAAATATCTGCAGAAAAAGGCGGCATGAAAATTTTTGTGACCAGACGATTTCGACTGTCTTCGAAGCTGAAGAGCATAGTCTATCGCAGGTCAGTGGTTATTTGTTGACGTATTTTGGTTTACTCATGTATGTATTCAGAGAGAGGAAACGTAATTTGACATTTTTTGCATGATTAGCATATTGAGAGGTATTAATTGAATATAAATATAAATTCACCAGCGGATGGCTATTTACATGCTGTCCAAACAAACATACACAGTAGTATTGTTACAATGTGTGCTGGCAGGATTGTGTACCTTGTAATACAGGCTAAATAAGAATAGAAGCTTGAGATTCCGGGCTATTCTGTCATGTGTCTCTTACTTTCTTTTTGATCGTTTCAGATCGCATTGCGGGACCCAATATCAGAGCTAATGATGTACTACTTATAGGTCACAGACACACTACAGCGTAGCCCATGGAAAATACCACAATATTTTATGAACTTGAGTGTTACCGTTTGTATTTGTTTTGCTTTGAAAATCAATTCGAACAGCCACTGGCACCTGGCTGTCGACATAACATTCCAATGTCATTTGCTCTCCAGACAGGGCTGATACGTTCAAAGGCAGCATTTCTACTTTTGGTGGATCAGCTATTGAATAAAAGAGTAATAATCGGTTTAGCTTCATACAATAATTAAATACAAGATTTTATATTATACAAGAAAAACATATGCAATATACATTTATTTATTCTACAACACAATAGAATAAATAAATGTAATATACAGTAATATCTCGCTTCGTCCGGTTTTGATCAGTCCAGAGTTACTTAGTCTGATTTGAAAATTCCTATACAAACTAAATCTTAATTGAGCAGAATCATTTTTTTTCTTTAAACTATCCACTATATAAATGTATACTTTACCTATTTGTTTGTAAAAGCTCTGTAGGGCGTTAATAAATAAATTTAAAAAATATATATATAAAAATAAAATAAAAATAATATACAGGTTGTCACATCGTTAGTAGCAAAAGCTGGTCTTCATTCAATTTCATCAATATTCTTTACACTTTGGGTGAAATATCAACAGTTACAGATATACATAAGTGTCATCAATGTTTGCATTTTTTTTTCAGTATATCTGATTTATTTTCTATAAAATATTGGACTATCACCACGGTATCTCATATGGAATATTGAAAATTCATTCGCTTTAACATGAGTTAAAAAAATTAAATTTCTTCAAGGTCTTTTTAATCGACTTGTATCAAAGCAAATAAATTTTTAATATTCCATATAAGTTACTGTAGTGACAGTCCAACGTTTTACAGAAAATAAAATGGAAATATTGAAAAAAATGCAAACTTTATGTCGTTTACCTCTGTAACTTTCGACATTTCACCTAAAGTGTAAAGAATATTTTCTATCCCCAAAGTTTTTACTTCTTGCTTCGAGATACCCTGTATATGTGATCAGTTTTTTATCTTTATACAGTCAAGTTGATTTTGTGCAGTTTATCTTTATGCTGTTTTTAAGTCATGCAATACCATATAACTTGATTTCAATGAGTTAGATTCTGTCACCGGAACCAAGTCCATCAAACTGAACACTAATGAACTAGATAAAGAAACGCTTATTAACATAAATGACGACTGTGTTGCAGTGCTCGCACTAGAATTAACAAGAGCTGAACAACTATTCAATATTATTAGAACCTTGTCAGAGTATATTCCATAATAATAGTTCCAATTACCCGGATAAAACTAGATATTACTGAACCATATTTATATAACATACTAGTTGAAATGACGTTAACTGAAGCAGCTGAATGCCCAGCCGTGTTGGATGCCTTGCACACATATCTCCCTTCGGTGGTCTCGTCTAAGTTGGGGATGAGATAGTCTACCGTAGCTGTCTGACTGAAAAATATAAAGAAAGTGAAATAAATTCTTATCTCTGTTTTCAATATAATAATATAGGTACACAATCTCTTAACAAAACATTAAATTTAACAATATTTTTATACATATATTCTGAGAATACATTTTTTGAATTTTGTCAATAGAGGGATAATTATGAATTATGATAAATTATATAAGTCTAACAGAGATGAAGCTATTTATATGGAAAACATGTATAGAAATCTTTATAGGGTGGCCCAGGGCTCATGACCTGACAAAATCCAGTAATTGTGTTCTCAGAACAACTTATAAAAATATTGTTAAAATATATACTGGTCTATAAAAGGAATAATTTTTTTTTAATATTAATTTTTAGGCGTATTATAGCCTACATTAAAAAGAATATTGCTTAATATGTATTTGGGAAGTATGTTTAGTAGAGATGGCAAGGCTGAGAATGATATCGAAAGGAGAGTGACTGCGGGAAACAAAGTTAATGGTGCTCTAAATGCAATTATGGCGAATAAGAATCTGTCAAAGAAAGCAAGACTAGCGAAACATAATGACGTTCTAGTGCCAATCCTGATGCATGGAAGTGAAGCCTGGAATTGACAAAAGAGGGATGAAAGTAGACTGAATGAGGTAGAAATGCGGTCACTAAGATGCTTGTGTGGAAAATCTTTGGTCGATGCAATGCTGGCTGTAATGTGGATGATAGAATAAAAAAAGGAGTGCTGAGATGGTTTGGTCATGTGGAACGTATGAACGAGGAAAGAATGGTTAAGAAAATATATGAGGCGAGTGTTGAAGGCAACATGAATAGAGGGCGTCCGCGAAAGACCTGGCATGATCAGATATTACAAGTATTTGAGGATGGCCCCGTTAAAAGCCGCAACAACTGTAGAATTTGTACGAGAAGATGTATGAATGTGATAGAAGAGTGTTGCGTTCAATCCTCTTTGCCTACCCCTGCGGGGAAACGGCATGATGGTTAGTTAGTTAGTTAGTTTCCACATTAAAAATATTAAGAGATATCATTACCGTATCATACAGGCCATAAGCCCTGGGCCACCCTATAAAGACTTCCTTATACATTTCCCATATAAATAGCTTAGTCTCTGTGAGACTTCTATAATTTATTTTAATTATTAAATTTAATTCTATCCCCGTTTGTCTTTTCTAAAAAAAATTTGACAGTTGACATTTGACATGTTTTATCTACGGATAACTGGTAACCAATCAGATTGTATGATTTCTGATATAAATGAGTGCCCAAACTATAGTGTGAATAACAAATGTTTAAAATTTCATAAAAATGAACTCATAAACAATAAAAACTCACATCAGTTCTTTTTAACGAGATTTTTACTGCTGACATTCGATACCATATGCTTTATATTTGGTTCAAATGTTATCACTTTTAGTAATATGCATGCCCAAGTGGACTCATCAGTAAATCTATTTCTCACATTTTATATAATTTCATATGGAAAATAATGACTCATTAGCATATATGTAAAAGATAATTTCTTTGTGTGCGAAAAAAATGAATGTAAAATGAAGAGTTTGGATATTCTATCCATGAGTTATCTATTAGAAAATAAGTTGAATTTGTAAATCATTCACGTGTCAGCTAAATTATTATTTTATTTATTTTAATTCAACGGTTTATACCTATTACAATAAAAAAGATCTTATAAATAGCTAGATAACAATGTAAAATAAATATGTAAATATAAACTAGTATGCATGAACATAAAAAATATATATAAATACATACATACCTACATATGAAATTTAAAAAACAGTAACTTTTATAATAATTGTTGTATTGTTGTTTTGTTTACTAGGGGAATTGATTGTGCAAGAATATGCCTTATGCAAGAATATGACTTATGCAAGAATAACTGCTGTAAAATGTGTCTTAAATAAACACAAGGGGGACAAACTTCTGCTCTGACCCAATCCCCTCTCATAAATAAGGCGTTTTGTTCATCTCTTTACAATTTTATACTCTGTGACAGGATATTTAAAAAAAAAAACATATTTTTGCTAAATCTATCCCAAATTAAGTAAAGACAATTATAATATGTAGGTATATCAATGTGAAATGACATGTATACATACATTCAGTACATTTTTAATTAGAAATCCTCGGTGACTGCAATCAAAACATTTTTTAATTTATTGGATATTGCTGCCTTTGCTTTTATAACTTTTATAGTTAAAATAAGGCTGATGTTACGAAAACAATGACATTGGCAACAAATGTGATGTCTAGTTTGATATAATACAAAAATGCGTTTAATTAGGTCTCTTATTTTTTTCCTTCTGTCTTTGCAGAGTAAAAATTTAATTTCAAATTAATTAATCTCCAGCCTCGTGGACCGAGAAAATCAAAAACTCTACTGGATATCAATAGTCCACAACCTGGGGATTATGATCTTCAATAATGAGGAAAATGACTGGAGAAGAATGATCAAAGGCCAGTAAATAAATTATACTCACACATGTTGCTGTTTATTCATCACAGGAATGCCATTTCTGAACCACCAAACCGTTATTGGAACCATGCTCTGCACCTTGCATTGTAAAATAACAGGACTATGTATACGTCCCGTCACCTAAAAGAAAATCTATGGTGAAAACCTAAATTCTTTTAAAACATCCAAAGGACAAAGTAAAATGTATTCTAACTCTGTCAGTGAATCTCTGTATGCATAAATTATTAAGCATGGAAGAGGAGCTGGATCAATTATAGTAATACCAGGGTTCGAGGATATATATCATGATATATATCACGATATTTATGGTTTGATTTTTATTTTCGATATATATCAACAAAAACACCTCCGAAAATCGGGTGTCATCATATATGCAGTAAATAAAATTCATTCATAAAAAAAATGTTTTTTTAAATAATTTTTTTAAAGATTACGTAGGGCCAGTTGTTTCAAGTTCAAGTTCAAATTAAAGTAAAAGCATAGATTTTTACGTTCTCCACCAATCAGACGATCCGTTTTTGTAAAAATCTATGCTTTAATCGACCGTTTACTTTGATAGAACTTGAAACAACCGGGCCTTAAGGAGTTAATGCTGTCATTAAAAACGTCAAAATGATTACTCAATTTGTTTAAAGTTGCACACTATGCGTTATGGTGTGCCTATTCATTATGTCCATTCTGCATTTTGGGACATGGAATAATGCGTAACCTCAATTACACACAGATATTTGGTTCGAATAGGTACCAAATACATTACTGTTTGTGTCATACACGGTAGATAGCATAAGTAAGAATAACTGCTGTATCATTATAATCAAATTTATTTCAGATATCACCATTATTGCTAGATTAAGGCATTCATTTTCGTCACTGACTTATGTCACACCCGGTATATGAAATTAAATGTCCAACTATCTTTGAATAATCTGAATCAAATTTTATTTTGTTTTAACCAGACTAAGCGCTCTCCCTTTTTCCCCCAACGCACTCCCTGTATTATATTGAATTATACCCATTCCACTTTTTGAACGGTTACTCTTAAGGAATCTAGTTTGAAAAGACTGTTTTAAAGAATTTTTACTTTATTAGGCCTAGACCACAGAAAAATCAACCTTATTCTTGTAGCCAGTGCCAAAAGGAATTTATTTTACATATTTCTGTGCACTGTCAACATAATTTCCCTGTCAACTTACTTACAGAGAGGATAGACCTCCACACTCTTCTGTCCTGACAAACAACCCTCGCCTCATCCACATTTATATATCTTTGCACGCAAGCTCTACAATTGTTGGCTCCTAACAGGACCATCGGCAGTATCTGATTAGTCTAGTCATGCCACGTCTTTCACGGTCGTCTTCTCTTTCTGGTGCCGCCAACACTTGCATCATATGTCTTTCATGCCATTCTTTCCACATTCATTCATTCAACATGCCCAAAGCATCTGAGCGACTCTTTTTCAATCCATTAACTATGTAAATTATAATTAATTGTGCTATTAATAAGTATGTTACCTTATTATTAAGTAAAAGATACAGAACAAAGGGGCAAATAAAAATGCCAACTTTAAAAACCATCATGGTACAACATATTACAACTATTCATACTTGGAGTTAAATGATATAATACATTGCCGTCACAAAACAAATTTCAAGAAAAAAATATTTCTAAATAGGTACGAGCAAATCAAATCCTTAAATTTGGACAAATTATTATTATTTATTGTAAGAATGCCCACATATTTCAAATGGTTTCTGTACAATAAAAAACTACTACCTACTTCTAAATGGGTTCTGTTTAATAAAAACTTACACTTTTAATTTGCTTTTAAATACTCCTCCCATAAAGGCTCATTATGAGGAGTATAATGCAATGTTTAGAATGTTATAAAATAGGTATAATTTATTTTATAAAAATCATTGTAGTGTATCTACTGTGAAAATAAATAAATAAATACATACCTCTTCTTGTACTTCCATTATTGGTTTTTCTGGAAAAAAAGAAACAGTATTATTTTCTGACACATTGCTAAACAGGAATTAAAAAATATATATACATATTTACTTTGAGACCTCCCGCATAAAAGATAACAGTCAAATTTGTCAATGAAGTGTTATCAGTGAATTTTGTTCATTGTGTAGTCAAAGATCAAGTTGTACCGAAAAAATTAAATAACACGGAAATTACTAATCGAGTGGAAAGATTAAAAATAAAGTTTTTACAAATTCTTTCAGAAGTCTTATCACATTATCATTATTGTCAGCCTTGTCAAAGTCTTGACAGCCTGCAAGATTTGTCGCCATCGCCTCACCATTGATTCATAAGTTATACTAAAAGCCCAAATGTTTTACAACTAACCTGGCAACTGAGGATTGATTCCAGTAGAACTAATCCTTTGCAATAAATTTCCAGCCAAGTCAACTCCATTAATCTAAAAGAAATATGTAAACATGATTAATATTAAAATTCAATTAATCAGTTAAAACAATCTTACAAATGCTAATCATATTAAATTATAAATCTATTTCTGTTTCTATAAAAAGAATCTCTCATCTCAGCTCTTAAACATCGTATTTAAACCGCTTATACCTATTACTTGTATCTATATCTTCACCGGATTAACTGAGACCGACAATCATCATACACACACCACATCCAAACTCTCATCACTCTTTGCACATACCCCCATATCTATATACATACATGTCACACACAGAATACACACACTCCACTCAGCCACAATCCTATACACCTCACTCCACTTCCCCCTCTAACTCCCACTCCTATCCCTCTATTTAATATGTATGTTTTCTTTATTGCTTGACTTAATATTTTATGCTGTGGATCTTTATAATTGGTCTACCAACTATCCAATACGTTATGCCATTATAATAAATTGTACTGTTGAGATTCCTAAAATAAAAAATAAAAATAAAAAAATAAAATATAAATTCTATAGCAATAAGAAATCAAATATTTTTTTAATTCTTAGAAAAACTCAATTATAATAATGAGATATAATTCATACATCTCATTATGTACGGTCGATAGCTGAAATACGTTTCCAAGTAACGTTATTGAAGCAACCACAGTGGATACCTTAAAAAAAGACTAAGACAAAGTTTTTGGAAACAGCTCAATGATTATATTTATACATACTTTCTTTTTTTTCTTTTATTTTTCTTCTGTTATTGCAATCTCCATATGTTTTTCTTTTCTTTCTATGTTTTTTTAATATATAATTGTATTGTTAAGTTTTTGCTAGTACTTATAAATTGTTCAATTGATATTATTTAAATGTCCACAAATAAATAAATATATAACAACATTAAGTTCACGTTGATAAGTGCCGCATAGCAACAAAATTACATATAGTACACACAACATCAAATGAAGCGAAAAAAGCAGACCTCAAATCTTACACAATTATTGTAAAATATTATTGATCAAAATCACACTAGATAAGTAGGTACAATGGAACGATTAACCACCAAAATTCATAAGCAAAAGAAAAAAATGTAACTGTACAGAAATAGATAATCAATAATATAAGTAGGTATATCAATTTAATTCAAATTAGTTGTGAAGCAGCGACACTAAAAATAACGAATGGAGAACATTACACCACAATACCTACATAATATTAATCTAAAAAATTTAATTAAATTACAAAAACTGTTAATATTTTATACTTTATTATAATGTAGAAAAATAGCACGACGAATCCTTACCGCAATGTAAAAAAGGGTAGATGGAGGAATAAATGGAACAGTTCTAAATATAAATGGTTCATTTGGCTTCTTGTCCAACTTATCGAGAGGAACTTCATACAAAGTTTTTCCATTCACATCCAAAAGTTCTACTGATTTAAGAGTGTCGATTTCAATGTCATCGTCTATGGAAATCATCAAATTATTTTGAGCACCTGAAAAATGAAATGGTTTTCATTCATCTGAAAGATTCATTTTAATTACAGTTTAACTCGCTTAAGATATTCCCATTTTAAATGTTTTCAATCATATCTTTTGGTCCTGAAAAACAAATAACATATTTGTTTCCTTTTTGATGCGTTTTCTGTTTAATTTGGTTTCTTGTCAAAAAATTTGCTATGGGCTTCAACTCAATTTACTCTTATTAATTAATATACCACTTAAATAAATCATTTTAACATAAATATATTTGAATGGTTTGTTTGCAATACATGTTTACTATATATTTTTATATGGACCCATTTGAACAAAATACATATTCTAAAAATGAAGAAAATTGAAGAAAGGTATCTCAAATCAAATCAAATCAAATCTATTTTTTTAACGTTTCAGTTTATTCACAAAAATGGAACTATTATTTGTTTATTTTAGTGGAAATTTAAAATACACTACAATAAGCACCACAGTAAGCAAAAAATATGAACAGAACTTTCATGGTAAGAAAGTTTGTTTGTATTCAGAATACCAATATGTTTTTTCCAGCTTTCCCAGAAAAATACGTCACTAAAACTGGTTAAATTTGCATAACATTTTAGAGGAAGTAGTGGGTAATATACAGGGTGTCTTATAGCTAGTAGCAAAAACTTAACAGGTGAATTCCTGCCTTGATAATGAGTCGAAAATGTTCAAGCAACCATGACCCAATATCAATAGTTATGGAGATATCACAGTTTGCATTTTTTTTTCAATATTTCTGATTTATTTTTTGCAAAAAGTTGAGCTATCGTTACAGCAACTTATATCGATTACGAAAAATTCGTTTTCTTTAATACGACTCAAATAAAATGATAAAAACCTCAAAAAATATTTTTTCAATTTTTGCAAGCCAGGAACCCACCTGTAAAGTTTTTGCTACTAGCTATGAGACATCCAGTATAAGAACATAGTTACGGGTATTTGGTAACATTGTAAATACCAATGAGGAAGAAATATTACCACAATAAAAAGAATACCAACTTAACTCAAAATAAAATTCAGACAAAAAGAGACCGCAAAAAAATGGTTTATAATTATGATGCACATGCCTAAACTTGTAATGAATTTGTAATGAAAAATATAAAAAGCACTTTCAAGGTAACAATCATTTCCAAAAAATGTAAAAATATTTATTTCTATTTCAATAGGATTATTGAATCTCAAATACCCTTAGGCGTTAAATGAAAAATTAGAAGTTAAGTTGGGTTTAAATATACATATGAATTCATTGAAATCTCTTTTCCAATTAAGATCTTTTAACTGACTGCTATCTCTAAAAATCTTAAGAGAATTTCGCGGTATATTTAATTTCTTAAATTATCAATACCACTCAATGGTCTATTGTTGGTTTCAAACATTTTTTCCGTGGGGTGAACAGAGAAGCCATAATCAAAATGCAGATCTGATAGGCCAGTCACTTTCACAGAGTGATTCTGTGGACTTCCAACTGTCAGCGTCCAACGTCCTGGCTCTGGATCAATTATGTTCACTACCTGATTAAGAAAAACGAGTTATGATTAAAACAGCAATTAATTAAGTGAGTAACATTAGTTACTAAATGGCCTACTTTAGTGCCGGTTGCATCAACCTGTTTTTTTTTTTTTTTTTTAAATGGAGATACGAACACGGAATATGTGTCACATCAATATTCTTACTATTTTCAAACTAAGCTAAACACTTCTGCTATGAAAATAGGACTAACTTGCTGGTCTGGAGTGAGGTTCGAACCCGCGATCTTTGGACCAACAAGCTACTCCTAGGTTTATAGTAATCTTTCATTGAAATCATAGTTTTTTTTTACAAAAATGGGTTGTTTGATTGGTAGAAAATGCAAAAAATGATGGTTTAAATAAAAGATTACAATAAATTAAGTTGATGCAACCAGCAAATTGAATTGAGTTGGTAGACATATTTTAACATATCAGTTTTATTTATATGCATTCAACAATTTGTATCTTCAATAGCTATATATTTGTCTTAAAAATTAGATCTTCAATCAATGTAGGTGCAGTACCTACTGATAATCCTATATATGTACATTGAATTTTATGTTCGTCTTGTACCTACAAATCTATGCTTACGGTGGTTTGATAAAAACAAAAGGTAAAAGCAAACTGACTTTTTTTAAAGCTGTATCAATGTCCTCATTAATGGTTATGAAATATGGATTCTCTAAGAAAAAGTGGGATCAAAAATGAGATAATCAGATCAAAATAATAAGATCAAAAAGGTTGCCAAAATGAAATATCTTAGGGAAATAGCGGTGAAGAGGGACCCACCACACATCCAAGAGCGTTTTAAGAGCAATAGCTTCACCCAATTCGTCATTTTTTATGCTAAAGTAGTCATCCTCCCCGCTCTTCCTAAACTCATATGAGTGCAAGCGGCGCGGGGAGGCACCCACATAAAACCGCTTCATTGTCATCAAAAGCAAACTATACAATACAAAACAATGACATGAAATAAAAAGAAATATTAGGGGAATGGCAGGAGTAACATTAAGCGCTTGTTCAGACACAGCGGACATCGTGCAGTTTCAGAATCGCGTTTCAAAACACGTGATCTGTGTCATCTATTCACACAGCCGCGGTTAATAAGCGATTTGTGCGCGCGAAAATAAACGTCAGTTTGACAGTTCCGGTGCCGTTCTCCATCTTTAAATATCAGAGATATATTCGCTCATTACTTTGTTAACGACGGCCGTGTTCCATGGCAAGACACAAAAATATCATTCTGTCAGTTCATTTTTGGTGAATAAATACCTACTTCCCTAAAATACTCTTTTTTTCCACCATTTTCAAATATCTCCACCAACTCCTGCCAAGCTTGGTTCTTGGCATATTTGAGTAATCCTCACACTGAAGATCCCATATTACAGGTCTTTTCTCCACTTCATCAATAAAAAGTTCAGTGTCAAAGCGATCCATAACCATAGAAAAGAGAATATAATCCAGGCGTGCTCCTGTTGTGACATGGGAACCGTGCGGTGCCCACAACGCGACTGAACGGTCTCGTAAGGCTCCATAGTAATAGGATCGTGCGGACGCCGTGCGGGTCTATTTTCTAGCGGTTAGGTTGCGGGCACCGCGGCGGTTGACTAACCGCACGGTTGTGTCTGAACGATCACATACAAACCTAGGTAAATAAGACCCGCACGGATCCCACGCGATTCTGAAACTGCACGGTTCCCGCTGTGTCTGAACAAGCGCTAAGGCAGACCCTCAACACAAAAAGATCTTCATTGAGGTTGCATGGGCGTGTTTTGTGAATGCCAGAGTGTTATTGCCATGACATCTTCTAAACAATTCCAGAGGGAAAAGGATTGGTGGATCGTCCCAGACTATGCTGGGATAAACTGCAACAAAGGCAGCAATTAATGAAACATATTGGGTCTTGGCTGATCATTAAGTAATGAAACAGCGCAAGACAATGGTTTTTTCGAGACTTTGGGCCCGCGACTCTCCTAAAAATGATGATGACGTGTCAGTGGATGAAATATTACAATCAGCATACATATGACAATGTATGTAATTAAAAAAAAACAATGAAAACCTTATAAAATTACTGTATTTTGATAATTTGATATTCTAATTTTACCTTGACATCAGATAAGTCGAGAATGGGAATGATTTTTGGAGGTCCTTCATAGTTATTTCCTTGTGGATCCGTCACTGTTATTACAGGTTTGTTGCCGGCCACGGAAACTGTCACTTTCTTTAAAGTATCATCTATCGTCAGCTGAAACAGGTAAAATACAAATTTATATTGTATACATGCACTAGCTGTGTCCGCGCGGCTTCGCACGCGTAGATTTTTAGTACACTGTTTGGATCGTCATAGAACTTTCGCGAACCTTCTAAAACATTCTCCTTCCAGAACTTTCAAGAAATTTATCGAATGTACAGGAACCTTCTAGACACACCGACACATTCCGCCACTCAGCTTAGAATCTAATAGAATTTTCGGGAATTTTCTAGAACCTTCTCCTTCCAGAACTTTCTAGAGCAGATTTTTCTGGAACCTTCTAGACTCATCGACACAGTTGGCGCGCCTATTTTGAAACAATCTGAAGCATTTGCGGCCTTTCCATAACAAAACAATGCGCTAGAAAGCTCATTTTCATCACCCACTCCCACCCACGCTCAGCCACCCCCACCAAACTCGCACATTTTCGATGTGACACCAAGGGCTATCTACCACCATAACCACCAGTGGGTGGTTGTGGCTGGTTGTGGAGAAAACTTGGCAGATAGGGAAACACGGGTTTCATTATATATATTTATATTGATTAGTAACCTATTTCAAATTGAAAATATCATACATAACTCCAAACTATATTATATTTAATATTCATGCTACCTTGTGTTCATGCTTTCCAGGTGGATTGATACTGGAGCCCAAGTTAACACGATTAGCATCGAGGGAGTCTTTTACAAACTCTACAACCTGAAATAAATTATGTACCTACTCATATAAAACAGCAGGAACAGTAAAATAAAGTTTGCAAAGTATGAATGTATAAATGCATGTTTAAACCCAAGAATTGATGTACTAATGCATCCAAGTATTAATACAATTTTTTTTAATACAATAAAGTCATAAGAAACACAATTACTAGATTTTTTTCCACAGAGGGATAATTTTATTAATTAAGATTATAGAAGTCTCACAGACACAAAACTATTTATATGGGAAACGAGTATGGAAGTCATTACAGAATAACTCAGGGCTTATGACTTTACATAGTACAATCTTCACCAATTCCACCGTAAGAATATCCACACATAAAAAATGTTAAAGTTGTATATAAGTTCTAAATCTGTATTCTTTCAAATATTCGAAGGGACTGTGCTAAAGACATCTATGGTCCTTCCTATGATATAGTATACATAGATTTTGCAGCTGGTTTTGATTTCGTTAGTTGGAATATTAAAGCTATATTTTTTTTAAGTGTAGGATATATGACTTTCTTCCGAATTATTTAACATTTACACTAGAATAGCATTGACCACTTAAGCCAGCTCATACAGGTCATAAGCCCTGGGCCACCCTATAAATATTTCCATTCATGTTTGCCATATGAATAGCTTCGTCTCTGTGAGACATCTATAATTTATCACAATCATAATTATTTATGCAAATTGATGAGTTTACTCTTCAATATGAAATATAATAAATAATAAAAGAAAATAAATTAGCAATAATAATAGCAGGATATGGCAATTTACATTGAAAACATCATGTTTTTTAAGATGGAACACCTGTCCAGAGCTGGCAGCAGCAATCTGTTCGTACACCTTGTAGCCTGGCTTTTCACGGCTCCCGCAATCTCCCGTCAACACAAAAACTATCTGTAATCATTACAGAACACTTATTGTAAGCCACAATCCCGTGATGAAAGCTCCTCCAGAGAATTAATGCCATCAAAATTAATATCAGATATTTACCATGTTTCTTTTGGGTATTTATTTATTTTTACCTTAATTCATATGCTTCATTGTCCTCGGTTGACATATGACCTAACAATTGTATTGTAAGCATGAGTCAATTGTCTTCTCACATTTTACCAATATTGTGGTGGAACATTGTTTTATTTAATAATCATCACCCACCAAATATTTCATGAATCTATTAACCAGGTTCAAAAAAGAATATACAGTAGAAACTTGTTTATTCGTGAATCAAAGAACCAAAAAAAACATTTTAAATTATGACAAACCCCGTTAATTCATAATTTAACATACCAAAAAATTTTTATTGGAGATGCAATTGGGAAATTCGGAAAAAATATGCAAAAAGCCTTTTATTTCATGAAAAATGTATGTAAGTATTTTTACATGTTATAAGAATCATAAAAAAAAACAATATCTATTACGCTAATGCAAAAATTGCGCCACTTTTACTACTAAAGTACCCAATATTTATATTCTTGCTTGAGAAAATATTCAAATTATTTTTTTAATTTGTTATGGCCTAAATCGAAAATGTTTAGATTTACATTGAATTTATGGAATGCTTCTTCAATATTCGTTAATCAATAAGTCGAAAAAAAAGTGTATGAAAACAGAATGGGTCTTGACTGTAGCAACACAAGACAGGGGAATTTGGAAGCACCTTGTCGAGTCTTTGGGCCCCCGACCAACGGGATGGAGATGATGATGATGATGACAATCAGTCGAAACATTGAATAATAACAATTTTGATGACACATTTAATAAAATCACGCGCAGAAAGAGTTTTTCAAAGAATGCATTCCTAATTTTAGGGATCGCAACATAACATGTATAGATAATGGGTATTCCACAAGGTACCACAAAATACATAAAGGATAGCCCACATGAGTACACGAGATCAAGAAGCCGCGCATTGTTATTTATAACTTGTTAAAAAGTCACATAATTCAATTTGGCGTGGCAAGTTATCAACAAAGGGGTACCACTATCATCAGCTATAACTTGGGTTATTTTTTTAATTTTTGCTTGAAATTTTCACCAGACATTCTTAAGACCTCAAGCTTTAAGAAAAAGAAAAAATTTGAAAATCGATTTTTTTCTTTCTAGGTAGGCATTCCCCCGTAAATCAATACATTTTAAGTCATTAAAATGTACTAAGGGGGTATTCTAGTCTAGAAATTTAAAAAAATCAAAAAAAATTTTTTTGTACATTTCGTAAGTATAGACATTCAAAATTATGTTCTCAAAAGAATTTTTCAAAATTCTAATTATTTACCGAGATACAGCGATTGATGCGGCAATAAAAAACAATAGAGAGTAGATGTTGCCCGACTGCCTACGGATGGATTACCCCATACAACCTTTTTTATACTCTGTACCTAAATAATGTATATTTAACTAATATGAACATTTTGAAGTGGAAGAAGTTCCATTGTATGGAGCAGGAATCGTCGATTAAAAATATGTAAGTATACCGTACTGAAACTTTACTCAGAACTTTAAACGCGTTTTTCTAGAAACGACATTTTTCAAGCTGACGTGCATGATATCTCAAGTTCTACTAAACCGTTTTATTAAAATTTTTGTGTGAACCTTCTTTATACATCCCTCTCTAGCCCCTAGCAGATTAAAGTCGAAGTTTTCATTTTTACTGTTTAAAAAGAAAATTAAACTCTTAAAAAAAACGTGAAAAAAGATTTTTTTTTTTCAAACGGCCACCATTTTTTTTAAATTTGTTTTTTTTTATATCTTCGAGGTAGGGGCAATAGCGACATCTGTACTAATTATGAATCCGTTGATTTTTTTTGTTTCAAATGACCACAAGGGTCGGAACCATGCACGCCAGGACCCCCTACTTTACCAGCCGATAACTTTTCGAGTTTTGAATTTTTTATTATTTTTTTATTTTTAATATATTTTTAAAAAATAAATAAACGAATGTTAAAAAAATTTATATCAAAAATATTATTTGTTTTTTTTTTTACAAAGTTCTAAAAGACGCCCGAAATTCGTGCCTCTAGACTAGAATACCCCCTTAATTTACGGCACAAGTTTTGATGAGTCACAAGATGTTTTGTATATGTTTTTGTGACTTGTGTTTTGAAATTTTCGAATTATCGGGGTTCGAATGATGTTTGTATATGTTTTTGTGACTATGCAAACATTAACTTATTACAGTTAGATAACATACCATTTTTTAAATGTTTTGTGAAATTGATGAAAGATTCAATTTTACTTGACCTAACCTAATTGTACATTTTCAACAAAGTCAAAGTGTCCTGCCCTAATTAAATATAATTAAAACAAATTAGAAAGTTACAAAAAACATATCTATATTTTTAACATATAGACTGCAGTTCAATGGGACTTAAGTACACATACATTACCTGGCTATGTTTTTTCTGAATCAAATCAATGACACTGTCCACCATCAGATAATCATCTGCCGTTGCATCGGTAAAGACGTAAATAAAGGAATATGGAAGACTGACATTTAGAGCAGCAGTAATTCCTGAGAGTGACTTTTCCGGACAATTTTCTCCACCGTAAACAGATAGATTTTCCAATCTTTCTGTTAAAAATGTATCATCTGTCGATACCTCTACTGGGCCTACATCTGAGAAACATTATTCAAAGTTTTAGCATTCATAAGGCCAAAAAATTTTCATTTAACATGAATAATTTTAAAAATCTGCTACTGGATTATTTAAGTAAGATAAAAACAAAACAAAGATAGAATAAGATGAACTTAAAAATTATACAGACTACCAACATAAACATAAAACAAGAAAAGTAAGAAATCTAAATAACATATGAAAAGGAAAATGTAAACTGCAATAAATAGTAAGCAAAAACTGAAAAAAAGATAAGTAAATAAATAAAAGTAATTGAAAAAATGAGAGTAGGTGTGATAGTGTGTTTAAAAAATATCAAAAATGCATGATACTGTGATTTGAATGAAAATAAAAATAAATAAATTGGAATATCATACAGGATGTCTCGTATCGTCTCGAGAGTTTTCCTCATTCAATTTTGAATAGAAAAAAAATGAAATGAAATATTCTTTACACTAAGGATAAAATGTTGACATCGACGAAGATAAGCGACATCAAATTTTGCATTCTTTTTTAATACTCCTAACTTATTTTTGGTAAAACATTGGATTATTAATTACTAAAGTAACGGAATATTTCAAATCCATTTGCTTAATACATGTCAAATAAAATAATCAAAAACTATTTTTTAAATTTCTGTAATGTTTTGATAATTTTATCTGATTTATATCAAAGGAACGATTTTTCAAATATGTATTCAATTTAAATTACTTTCTTGTCATATCATTAGTAATGTAAAATAATTAGTTATTATTGATAAAAAAAATTCCATGATAAGAATGGTTGGCAATCCTAAAAATCGCAAGTAGATATATTTAAACTAAAACAAATCTCAGTAGTATTTTGCTTTATTTATCAATAGAATTTAATATTTTCTACTGTCTGCTTTTTGTTTAAAAAATATTTTATTGTATAATATGTTTTCTCTTCAAATATTTCAGTATATGGTTGATTTAAAAAAAATCAGAACAGTTTATATTCTGTCCAATGCAGCATAAAGCTGTTATTAACGTCATTACAAGTTGTTTATACTCCAAATACATTAATTACTTTTGTTGTACCTGGATCTCGGAAAGGAACTAAAACATAGTTTGCAATTGGTTTTTCTTCTCTTTCCAACATAGTTTCCAGAATTAACTCAGCTCCTCTTCTCAACTGCACCAGATCATCCCACATGGACCCAGTTGAATCAAACACAAAAGCCAAACTGCCTTTACGCCCAGGAGAAAGTTTTCTTGGTTCCGTTACATTCTTTTCACCTCTGTCTAGTACATCATTTTTTTTATCCTCATCATCGATTATCTTCTCAAAATTCATTTTAGTTTTCAATAGTTCTTTCGTTATATTTTCCGCTGTGCTGTTATCCAAATTCTTCAAAAATACTGAGCTTATGATGTTATGTGATTCAGTATTAGTGGAATTTACAGGTGAATCATTCAAATCATTTTCATCACTAATATTTATTGTGTTATTAGCTTCTTTAATGATTGGTAAAGACTCAACTGATTTATTTTTAATTGGATTGTTTGGGGGGGTACTGAGAATGTTATCTTCTAAATAATTTTTATCGGTGGTAGTGTCAATCAATTTGCTTTTCTCAGTATTTAAATCTGCATATTCTAAAAGTTTTAAAAATTCATCTTCTGTCGTTATTTCAGTATCATTCAAATCATCATATTGTAAAGATTCAGTAATTTCATTTTCTATTATGCTATCTGAAAGAACATTAGAAAAATCATTCAATTCTATTGGAGATTCACTCGAATTAGGTAAGTCATCTTCCTCATTTGTTGAATTCTTATCTTTTTCAATTGCAACGATATTATCATCGATGATATCATCCGGCACCGTATTATTCTTTGTAATGTCAATAGACCTTGACTGGTTTGATAACCCACAATTGGACATTTGTAGACACTCCACCACGTCTGACGTATTGAATTCTGCACTTTGATTGTGAGCTTCTGAATATTTCATTAAATCAATTAACGGGAACAATATTAAAAGCATTAACGTCATGTGCAACCAATTTTTGCAGTAACACTTATGCCCCATCTTGGAGGAATTATTCTATCAGTTTTAAAAAACAAATCATTAGTATATTAACGAGTACGCAATATGTTTATTGTATGAATTATCATCACACGAAGCACATCACATTTTAGCACCTCACTACGTCCACCATAAACTAATGAATGATATTATTTTTTTCACATTCAAACAGAAGTTTTTGTCCACTTTTACACAAATGCGAAATACTTCCTTTATCACAAAACTACAAATTAAAATTCACAAAGAATGTGGGCCATTGATGTATTTATTTGAATATTTTAATTTGCACTGTGTCCACTAATCGCTGCTGTGATATAATTCATGACCAGAGGGCAAATGTTTACTGATGGAGAAATATTCACAGAGCATATTTGTTTACAATATTGAACAAGATATTTCTCGTAACTGTTTTAGAAATAAAATTCTGGAATGATCATAAACTTTATCATTTACATAATTAATGTTCATTTGTACTTATTTTTATTAGTGTAAATTAAATGTTATCAATATCATATTTTTATTAATGGTCTAACACTGAGCAAAGATTTTGATTTACAATACTTGTGATAGTCTTAAATACTTCATCTTCTCGAGCTTGGTACACAGCAAAGTAAAAAAAAAATTCTGTGTAGACACCATAATTTTTTTATCATAAATCAGTGGAAATCATAAAAACAATAATAAATACAATTTTATTTGATAAAATATTGAAAATACATAATCACGTTGAGAGATTTAAAATAAACTCACATATATTTTTACTGTCATAATAATTGAAAAGATTATGATAGAAACTTGGAAAGGATAGAATGCAGTAAGCGGCTTCCTTGTATCTATTGTTTTTTTTATCACATGTAATTTGACCTGGTCAGTGGAATAGTAAACAATTCGGCAAGGCTGTTTCCATAAGTCTTCGTGAATTATTATTCCCCTCCCCCCCATGTCACAAAGACTTACCCAACCCTCCTGTGACAGACTGTCACAATTCCTGACCCCCTCCTCCCCCCCTCCGCCCACCAGAACGCACGACATCAACTAATGACAAGGGATCAGTGGTACAGGTAAAAGACAAGAAAAGCATGGATTTTTGTAAAAAATTGTTATTTGATTGGTGGGAAAAAAATGCAAAAATCTACGCATTTTACTTAGCTATTACTGTTGCTACTGGTCAAACAACCAGCCCTTAACATCTAGTCTTGAACCCTAAAAGTACAAAAAAATCATATCTTCCACCTGTCATTAGGCGACTTCCATAAATGATTTCAGAGGATGTTATCTATGGTCACAGGTTTAGGAGGGAGAGGGGTCAACGGAATTGCGACAGAGAGATTTTTTAAAAAATGTCACATCACAAATTTGAATTTGTCCATGAGGAAATTTAATTTTTATGAAATCCCTATATTCATGTGCGAAGGGATTTTTCATTCCATTCCGTAAATACTTGATGCATTTTTAAATAAATTGGATGGATCAAATAGTTTGTGGTGCTTAAAGTATAATCAACTTTTTATTTACAAAAAATATAATTATCCTTTTTTTACATTTCATTTATACAGGGTAAACATTAATAACCTCGCATGACTATACTCCTCCTTTTAAAGAACACAAAAATTAATGTTATTCACGGAATAAGTTTGTTCATGTACCTTTCGGTAACCCCCTTACTGACCATGAGGTGTTAAATCAATTATCGGAGTGGACAAAGCAGTGGCTCATATGTCTTAATGTTGACAAATGTTGTGTTCTCCATGTCGGCAAGAATAACCCAAGTGTTGAGTATACCTTAAACAAAAGCCTGATTAAATCAGTGGTCTCGCAGAAGGATCTGGGTGTTACTATTAACAAGGACTTTAAATGACGAGTGTGGTTAAGAAGGCTAACTCTATTTTGTATTTAGTGAGAAGATCATTCCAACATCTGACAGTACCACTATTCACAACTATTTATAAGACATATGTGAGGCCTCTCCTCGAATATGCCTCTCAGATCTGGAATCCATATTTTGCTAAAGATATAGTTTTACTGGAAAATGTTCAGAGACGAGCCACAAAATTGCCCTTGGGTCTTAAAAACCTGGAATATGCGGAAAGGCTGAGAGTATTGAAACTGCCCACTCTTCAGGAGCGACGAGCAAGAGGTGACCTCATTGAGACATTCAAGATTCTATCGGGCTACTACAATATTCCTAATATGACAGATATGTTTGCATTTAACACTAATGTGGGCCTTCGAGGACATCACCTGAAGTTGAACAAGTCTCGGTTCTCGTGTAACCCAAGAAAGCATGCATTAAGCAATAGAGTGGTCAATATGTGGAACAGTTTGCCTGAAGGCGTTGTGTCTGCAGCCAGTGTCAATCAGTTTAAGAATAGGCTGGATATTCAAATGAGAGACAGTGATATGGGCCTATCAGCTTAAACTGCCTGCCCATTATCAATAATAATAATAATAATGTATATATTTATTTTATGAAATACCGATTAGGTGCTTTTATTTGTATGTATTTTCTACAACAAATTATTTCTACACTTTTTCCACATTCTTTTCATCATAAAAGTTTGTACTGTGTATTTGTTCATGCATAGTAAGGCAGGATGAAAATAAATTATCATTTAAAAATAAATCAAAATAATATATTCTTATAAATATTATTTGAAATGCTTTAGGTATATTAAATTCACTGCCGGTCTTGATTTCTTCTGTAAAAATCATGGAAGTGAAAATTAATATATTTCCCACCATCCAATCGAGCTGAAATTATGCACACTGACTTGATGTTGATGATAATTCATTCTTACATACTTTTGGGGTCACGCATACCTACACAAAAAATGCAAATCTATCTCAGATGTTCGGGCAAGTACCTACCTAGTTTCTAGTACTATTTTAAAATTATCAAAATCAAAATAATATATATTGCGGGATTCTACAACTCTGATTTATACCATCAATGTCTTCAATGCATCAGTACGTCTTATGACATTCCCTAAGTATTTCAGCTGTATTGTGGAAGATCGAAAGTTAATTTAATTTAAAGTTAAGTCAAAATTAATTTATTGTCAAATGGATTCTATCTATGGGATCCGTAGCATACGCCAACAGGACCACATAATATATAAAGCATCTTACTGCGCTCATGTCGTATTAGTTTTTATATCTCATATCAATACCGAAAGATTGTTAATATTCTGATAATTTTGATTTATCAGATTTAGAGATGTCTCTGTCAATATCTATTCATGTCAACCATGCTTCTTAATACAATCGCGATAAAAAAAATATTAAGAGCTAAATTTTTAATTTTTTTTAAATGGTGGAAATATCCATAAATACGTCAATAAAAATGTCATACTCTTACAAACATTGTTCTTAGCCATGTCGTATATACACACACACACCAAATTACATAAGTATTGGTTCTATAATTTACATTGCTTTCCGACACCAATCCATATCATTATATCTTGTATTGTGCAGTATTGCGCGGATACCCCTACATTTTAAAAAGTATTGTAATATATACACAACAGTGCGTCAATTTATCAAATCGCTTTTGTCTCAATTCAAAATCAAGGAATTCACGAGAAATATTTTAAACGAACTTAAATGTAAAATTACTGTCGGAATGATATTTCCAATAAATGTATGTCACATTTTGTGTTGAAATTTGAACGTTCTCTGTTTACCGGCTTTCACATGTCACAGATGTTTACAGAATACAGAATAGAGCAGATGTCATACAAAATGACATTTCAGTGCACACATCTATGGAATAACTTTAGAGTTGGACACATTGCGAAAAATGCGATATTGATAACGCAATATTAAAACCATACATTGTAAGGTTAGTTAGGTTAAGTTAATTTGCGAGAATTGATTCATCCACACAGAATAATTTTTATCCTAAAATGAATCGTTTCCAATCTAAATTTCTAAAATAAAAGAGAAAAAAGAACGATGGTTGCATCACACCCATTGTCAACGAGGAAACACACTTGTTTTGTGGCAAGAACACCCCATAGGGGTGAAACGCCAAGAAAGAAGAAGAAGAGAAAGACTGAAAATTTTCATACATATATTGTCAAAAATTATATTTAGTGCTTTTATAGTGCAGGGCGAATCACAATGCGATAACATAAAAACAGTTCCATTACTTTATAAAATTCGTCAAGACTAATAAATATTGACAAAATACAATAATATTTTGGTGTGATGATAGATCTGAAGATTAATATTTTTCATATACATGTTTTTAAACATTTTTTCTACTCTCAGTGCATACATTGCGTATACTTATTTCCTTTTTTAAATTATCAATTAAATTTTCAACGTTCCTTGGATTATTTTCTTAAATTGAGCACGTAGAGTAAATAAATAAATAGTCTAACGTGTGGTTTGAATAATTTTACGAGTAAAAAACTTTCCCAAGTTCTTCTCCTGAGAAAAAAATTACTGAATTACGATCCAAAATATGACATCTCTAAAATTTGACAACTTTCTGATTATCAAAATAACCTCAAACACTTTTTGAAAGGTGTCCGATAGGTTAGTAGGTGTCGATGAACTGCAGTGTAAGTACATTAGCAAATTCGTTTGTTTAGGCACTGGTGTGGTGTAGTCATTAATTTAAAATGCCCAAGAAGAAGACAGGGCAACGCAAAAAGGCGGAGAAGCAGAAACTTAGGCAAAAAGAAATCCGAAATGCAAAGGAAAATGTCGAGTTGGCCCAACATCCTTGTAACGCTACAATGGAGTGCGAAAAATGTCAAAAGTATGTATTGTATTTTTTATTGTCTGCTCTTCCTTTAAAAATTGAATATTTACTACCTACACTTGCTACGCAAATTTTATTTTCCATGTGCAGCCCATAAGCTATTAACCACTCCCGATATCGAACTTAGCATTTCGCAATTTTGTAGGATTAGCAATGTCGTAATTCATATTTTCACTCTTTTTCATTTAAAATCATGTTCATGTGGTTATTCGAAGACTCCTTTAATTCATCATATTGATACACGAAACACATGTACATGCAAAGCAGGAATTATGCATGGCCATTCCTTAAAATTTTCCTAAAATATGTATTAGTTGTCTGCTGTCAGTTTTCACATAATCTGTATACTGTCACATCCGCCTGTATTTCTATATAACTTGAACAATTCTTATTCAATGGTTTCATCAGAAATTTGTGTAATTTTTTTCTCACCTAATTTTCTTTTCATTAATACATGTCCATTCATCGCTTTCTGTCTGCTTTTCTTTGTCCATTTCCATTATTTATTCATTGTAGGTATATTGTTTATTGCTAATTGTAATTACACCTGATATGTAAAACAGTAACATGGGGTAAGATGTCAATGTTAGAACAAAAAAAACTGAAGGATCCTCATGATGATCATACTTTCAAGATCGCTTGTCATCATCATCATCAATTTTCAATCCACTCCTGGATGAAGACCTTCCCAAGACCATCCCACAGTGAGGTGGCAAAGATTGGCAGAGTTCCGGAGGTGGCAAAGTTGGCGGATTGGAGTGATCACCCGTTTCCCAATCAATTTTATCTATCCATTGAGACTTAATACATCCTTCAGGTTATTTTCAATATTTTCATTACTAGCAACGGCGGCCCGATAAAGTCGCGGAATATTTTCTAAATTTGAATTACTCCGTCGGTATACATAATAGGTACTTCACTACGAATTTCGAAAATCTAAATTGACTGACAAATGTTTTTAGAATTTAATCTTCAAAGCATGAAGTTTCTTATCAAAGCTCAAAACATCTGACATTTTAGAAATATATTAAATTACTGTAAGTTTAGTATTATGTTATATGTTTTAATTCGTCTTTAATTGTTGTTTTATTTTACAAACAAAGGGAATATAATAAAAACTTGGTTTTTATGGGTTACTTTTTTAACAGATAAACACCACAATTAATGTTTGATTCGAATACGACATTTAGAATGATTTTTTGTCCGGTTTGCGCGGAAAATGAGGTTAATTGACAAATAGAACTCGTTCATTCATTCAAAAATATGAGATACAATCAATGATAAGCTTTAAAAACCCATAAACGCAGGTAAAATATGCCGAATTCGCATACATGTCTAGGGAGCGCAGATTTGATCTATAAAAACAATTTATATATATGTTACAGCGAATTTGCATTTTTAGTGAGACTATGCTTTCACTAGTAAAAATGTACTTTTCCCAGTCGGGCAGAGTGGGGGCAGTGAAAACATCTAAATCAACGAATTCTCAGATTCACTACACATAATCCGTGAAAATACATTACTCAAAGCATAGACAATATATCGGTGAAACCATCAATTTGTACACGTAATTCTTAAAGCGTAGAAAGTATAAAGGCGGCACTACACTAGACGATTTTTATTCATTTTGCGGTCCTATTTTAACTCCTAAATTAAAATAGGACAGCGGCACCGCAAAACGAATACGAATCGCGAAGTAAGGTGTCGGCTGAAAGATCGCGCACTCGGGTTTTTTATGATATCTGACGACTGCCGGAACAAAACGAGGTTATGTCACCATGTAAATATTGGGGGGTTAAGGGAAATTTTTTATTAATGAATATGTATTTTGTCAATTAAGTTTATTAAATATGTTTTTTTTATAACAATACAACAAAAGTTTATTTCTTACAAATATAGAAACATAAATAAACATACACCCGGTATTATTAATTTTAAATGAACCTTTAAAAGTGCGTCAAGTAACAAACACTCGATGCGAAAAATACAAAAATCAAAGAGATTCTAAGTCATCATTTACGTTTGAATTCATTCAGATTCTTCCGCATTTCCAATTTTCTATCTTTTTATCAAAAATGTGTCTAATGTCGTTTGCGTTTCTTGTTTGCGCACGTGTAAGCACGGGTGGTAGACGTACAACATAAAGTGCGCGGTTTTTAAGTTCGCAAACTTACTCGGCTCGACGTCGGTGACAGACGTGAAGCTTGCTCGCACCGTATCATTTTTATGAGTTTAATCGACTGTCTTTTGAATTATAAGATGATCAGAATTTCGTAAGTGTTCGCGATTAAAATTTTAAAAATATATTACGTTTTAGTTACCTACCTAAACTAATCATTGAATATCAAAGACCAGTCCAGAAGTGTGACAGTTCGAGAAACAGAACTATCGCCACAGAATAGAGAATATGCTATCGCTCAAAGGATAAAAATTAGAAATACTGTCGCTTTGTGATGACTTTGGACTAGACTAGTGTAGAATGAGACACAAAACGCAAAATAAATTTTGAAAAACAAGGTCCATGTGCCATTAGAATCTTGTTATAAAATCATATAATGAAGAATTGGTGCAGACGAAACTTTCAACACTTCAAAATGACTATTTTAATAATATCCGTTACCTACATAATGTTGATTTGCACAGAAGAAATTAATAATGCAGTAAGAACCTTGTTCACGCAATGACTTATTAAATTGTTATTCAAGGCCCGGTTGTTTCAATTTGGATAAATAAAAGTTCGTTTAAAAGCATAGATTTTTACGGAAACGGATTTCAGACTTGTCAAATTTAATTTTTGACAGTTCGGGAACCAATAAATTCACTAGTAAGTGCAAGTTAAAATATTGTATTCATTTCTATTGGTGAAAAACTCTTTGAATATGATAAGAATGACCTTGAATATACTTTCTCTAAAATGCCAGTGAATGATGGACTCACTAGAAAATCAGATTCACTGTAACATATATACAAAAAGTTGTATACAAAATATGTTTTTATATTCATTTATTAATGACTATTTTAACTTTTAAATTAGTAAAGTTGATACCAATTTGATGTTGCCAGAAAACAGAAAAGCAGAGCATTCTGCTATTTCTGCCAGTCTCTCCAGCGCCTGCCCATCTGCGCCCAGTGCGGCAAAGTCAAGTGCATGTTGAAGACTGGGGACTGTGTTATCAAGCATGCTGGAGTCTTTACCACGGGACTAGGCATGGTGGTGAGTTGAGATTCATTAATCCATTATATCTGTACATGATCATCTCTCACTATTCAGTGTATACAATAGGGTAATTTCACATTTTTTTTTTATAGAAAAATCTTAAGTTTTGTTTAGAAAATACGTTTATGAAAAAGATTTTTTTTTAATATGTATATTGACATTATCAGAATGTATATGCTAGACTGTAATTTTTAAGGCGATAACTTAGATAGAACCTTTGTTCTTATATAAAAGTAATAAACTGAATATTATTTACAATAATTAAGAAAATATAAGCATTAATTGACAGGCCGCGTCCAAAAAATTAGTTTTTAGTGTCTTAAGAGAAATTAATTTTTACTAAATATTTAGATGTACGCAGAATAAATTTACATATGAGTTTAAATCTAAATTTTAATCTTTAAATTTGCAACAAATTTATATGTTTTTTGGTGATTTTAAAAAGCTTTTAATTTAATTTAATGTTACATATATCCAAATTTTCATTCAAAATAGGGAGCCATTTGTGATTTTTGCGAGGCGTGGGTTTGCCATGGAAGGAAGTGCCTGAACAGCCATGCTTGCACATGTCCCTTAACGGAAGCCACTTGCATTGAATGCGAAAGAGGTAACATTTTATTATTTATCTTGCAATTCTTTTTTGACCTATATTAATTTTTTCTTTATAAGAATCTAATTAACTAACTGTATGAAAAAACAAAATCAACAAAATTGATCAAGCTTAGGTGAATTGTGGTATAAACACCAATTATTTTTTAATCTAGTATGTAATGTTATGCTGTCAGGTAAATATAAAGAGAAATCACAATTTATCATTCCACACTTCCCTAATTTTCAAAATATCTAGATTTACATACAGTAGAACCTCATTAATTCTAAATTGAAGGCACCCCAAAAAATCATTTTTGACTATGCTGAACCCCGTTAATTGAAAATTCAAGGTACAAAAAAAACGCGATGCATTTGCGAAATTCGCCAAAAATCGATAACTCATAAAAAAAAAAAACATTAATTTTGTGTAAAATTACTGTATTTTTGCAAATTTCAAAAAATTAATTTGAAAACAGAATATTTAGTATGCTAATACAAAGTTTATGACCTTTCTATTTTCTATTACTAAAGTACTCGATATTGACATATTTTTTGTTCTATATTAAAATGTATTAATTTTGGGGCAAGGGGCTAAAAATTATTTAGAATTACAAATCACCAGAGTTTTTGTATTATCGGGGTTAATCTACTATGAAATCAACATTTTGGGACTTGTGTATTTGAAAAACTTCGAATTGTGTTGAATTTTGAATTATCGGAGTTCGAATTAAAGGGATTTTACTATATTTAAAAAAATATATTTTGTAAAGTTATGAAACTGAATAAAATGTTCTAGTAATTTAAATATAATACATTTTTAACTTTTTTAATTTTCCGTTACTTCATTCTATCTATTTAAAATAACTGTTATATTTCCAGGTGTTTGGGAGCATGGTGGTCGAGTATTCCGCTGTTCCTTCTGCAATGGATTCCTGTGTGAAGATGATCAGTTTGAGCACCAAGCTTCCTGTCAAATAATTGAATCTGAAGACTTGAAATGTACACTTGTTTTACTTTGTTTAGTATTTTCATACATATTCCTCTCCCCTTTAGCTCTGATCCTTTGACATTCATAAAGTTTACAAAAAGTGTTGAAGTATGCATGGAGATGAGTCGAGACCTTTCAGCCTGCGGAAGATATTAAGATACTTTTGAACTAGAACATGAGTTGCAAACAATGAACAGGTTCCCTGGCAACAGGCGTGATGACAGATTTTGAAATAACATTCTATATTGTAGGTACGCGTCTACTATTACTGAAAATAACATTATTTCAGTAATAAACTAAGATTTACGCAAATAATTGCATTTTCATCTACATATTTTTGATTTCGCGCAAAAACGCCCGCAGCTGTCATTTCGTCTACGTCACGTCATGCCTCAGTAAACATTACATTGTGTCTATGGCAACGGTTCAAAGGCACGGTGATGGGTACTGAGGCGTGACGTCATTCGCTCTGACCGGTGTTTCAGTTAAAATGGAGGATTGCACAATTTTATACTTTTATTGAAAATCTAATTAATCTCAATGTGCATATTAAAACTGGATCATTTTTTAGAATCCTTTCAAAATATTCTTTTCTCTAAAGTCACTTATTCTTTAATTCTTTAATGCTGTCATCATGCCTATTCTAGTTACCGATTTTTTATTAATTAATATATAAATTATAGCCAAAGCCAAAGCTATCTGTATGGGAAAGCATGTATGGAAGTATTTACTGGGCATCCACAGGGTTTATAACCCGTTTTTAAGGCTGGCATAAGTGACCACTTCACAAAATGTAACATTCATAAACCAAGATTAACCACACATGCGTATATCAAATTTATGTGTTGTATAAAGTTGTATACATTTATTCATATGCTTTTATGTTTTCTCATTTTACATATTTAATATAACTACGCTATTGCTGTCTATGGCTGAAAATTGCCTCTAGTAAATGAGACTATTATATATTTCTGTGGACAAAATTCAGTAATTAAATACTAGTACATACTATTAAAAATATATTTATTTATTAATCGTTCATTTGTTCATGTAGTTTTTTTTTATTAATTTGATCTGAATCCTTATTTTTTATATATTTATAAGTACAGCAGATACAACAATTTTTATAAGATAAATTGTACCTAGGTATGTTATTACCTTCTAATCCCCGTAATATGAGCCAATAGCTTGAGTTTATGGGAGAAGTATTTACAACTCAAATTAAAAGTAAAAGTTTTTATTTTACAGAAATCATTTGTAACATGTAGGCAATGTTACAATACATCGCTGTCCAAATTCAAGGATATGACTTCCTTCTTAAACTGTCCTTTTATGAAACGTTTTTTTCTTGAAATTTGTTTTGTGACAGCAATGTACTGTACCATTTAACTCCCAAGTATGTGTAGTGATCTTGTGCCATGGTGGTTCTTAATGTTGGTATTTTTATTTTCCCTTTGTTCCACTATTTATCATTCTAGGGGGTGGGATTTATTTATGAAATAATTTTTATATGTTTGACATAGGGCATAAGTTTTGTAAAATTTTGAATAATATATATGTATATTTAATATCTAGGTCAGTCCTGTAATCGCCTGGGCCAGTATTCGTGCTTGCGTTGTAAGACTTGCTACTGTGATGATCACGTCAAGAGGAAAGGTTTCAAATATGAGAAGAACAAGGCCATTCCGTGTCCCAAGTGCAATTATGAAACTTCGCAGACAAAGGATCTCAGCATGTCCAGTGAGTGATCATTTAGTTTACCAAATTTATGAAATTGTATTCATAAATTTGGATATCTGCTATGTAATTTTTTTAATTATGTAGATAACATTTTTCTACAACAATGGAAAATATTTAGCGTAAAAAAGCTGTGCAATTTATGGAATAGAAGCTGTAAAGTGAATGTTAATCATGCTGATATCTTATTTGTAAGCTTATTTTGTAGATTGTTTTCTGGAGTGACTATTATTGTTATTTTTTCAGCCCGGAACCACAAGTTCGGCAGACAAGGTCACAACGAAGGGGATGATGAGGGAGAGGAATATGGGGGTTATGGGTTCTATTCTGGGACATCTAATGATTATGGAGCTGGCCGTAAGTTTTTGCACTTTTTCACAATTTTTTACTCATGTTCTTGAATATGTTTCCATTTTTTTTCTTGAGACATGACTTTTCATAATAAACAAAATAATAAATTCAATGTTTCTAATAAAAAATGTATGAGATTCCATCTTTCATATCTACAGTTGATTTTCAATTAAGTTTTGAAAATATTCAGTCATGTTCATATATGCAACGCTTCTGGTAATAAAATAAAATGTACGAAAAAAGATAATTTTTTATATTTATTTATTTTATTTATATTGTTTTTATAGCTATCGAATGTTACGGCTATGCTGGTCCATCTGGATCAACTAGTTCTGAAGATGATGACGATGACGACGATGATTCTGATGATGATGATTCGGATGAAGAATCTGAAGAAGACGGTGCTGGAAGCCAAGATGAAGCCGGTAGCAAAAAAGAGGAAAAGAAATAAAATTATTTCAAAGCAATTTCCATGGAGTATTTTATATATTTCCATTATTTAAAAAAAATGTTTATTCATTCAAATGTTTATTTATTAAATGAACACCTTCTTTTTTGTCATTATCATTCGGTTTTTACACTTTCACAAAAATGACTTACTTCTGTATGCAGTCTTCAATTATTTTATTATCCTTTTTATCCATGATTTCAAGTTGAGAGTTATATATATATATATACTCAATTTTAATTTACACACAGTTTCTATAATAAACAAGTAATATATTCTAAACCATCACAGCTATGTGTTTGATCGAAAACCATTTTTTGTCCAAAGCAAATGGATCCTGACTTATATTTTGTGCCTTTCACTTTGAGCCCATGGATGTTGAGGGTGTTCAAAGTGTTTTCAGCAGTATATTTAATAACAGAAATAATTTTTATGCCTGTATTGACATGTTAACAGTTATAAAATTAGTACAACCAGATCCTGTGGCATCCAAGGAATTGAGAATATTGGAATTGTTGTAATTTGCCCTACACTCATTTTCAATACAATACGTATGCCATTTCAAATTACACCATAAAATAGTGTATACAACATTAACGATCATTTAATGTTGTATAGTAAATAATTATTGTTTACTACATATGTATATGATTGTTATCTTTAGACAAATTAAATTATAAGTAAGTTTCTGTGAAAAAAAGTGTGCATAATACAAAATAATTAACCTCTTTTATTATGCAATTTGAAATGTTTTCACTCTTTTTTTAAATCAGAATGTGCATTCTGATTTAAAATGATATTATTAATGCCTTTTATATCGACAATTTTGATATCTGGCATAAAAAGTCATGAATTCTAATGTTATGCAATATCTCAAATATATTACTTAATTGAATTATGGTTTCCAATGTTTATGAAAATTATTCATATCACATATTTTTTATGGAAAAAGCTATAAAAATTCAAAATGCTATACTATTTTTTACAAACCCATCATTAAAAATTTCAAATATTAAAATATAGTTACAATCTTTTGGTTGTATTTTATATTCTATATCTTTTTATACATGTTTTCTTCCATATCATACTTCCACAGAAATAAAATTGTTATCCATGTACCAAAATGTGGTTTTATTTTACAACTCGTGTGTAGTGAGAAAAATGCTCATTATTTGAAGAAATCCGATGTAAATACGGTAAGCACTGCCCAAAAGAAAAACTTTTAATACAACTTTTAAAACATTCTCCTACTGAAAACTTTACTAGAAATGGGATGTTATAAATTACGCTACATTTTTATATATCCCTACTTTACTATAAATATCATCTTTTTTGATTTTCGTCATTTATCGCATCAATTATGACTTTTAACATGTAAAATTTAGAAACATAGAAATTTTCTTATAGGTACTATTCCAATAAACTTGATTTTGTAGACTCTTGAGTTCATATACTTTTATTTATACAATCGGTTTTGAAAACAATTGTCAGGGCGATAATTTTCTTCTCCATATAATGATACATATCTACAACACTTTCAAATTGAACTAAATACAATTAAACAAGTGTCATTTACTAACCGTTGTAAATACAAAATTAATTGATACAATTTTAGAATTAAATTATGGGAAAATTTTCTGGTCAATTTTTGAACAACCCAGATAAAACACTATTGTAATATTGTACACACTAATAATGAAGTAAATAAGCTTATAAAGTAGTAAAAACATTACAAATGCACCAACTTTGTTTAACCTCCGGTGATATTTTTTCACCATAGTATGTTTTTATAAGTCAGTCAGGTACTAGAATTATTTTAAAAAACTAAAAATTAATTGAATTTTGTAAACAAAAGGTAGTTTTAATTCTTTGAGTAGTTTTTTAATTCCTGATGGAAATAATTGTTTTCAAAACCGGTTTGATAAATATATATATAAACTCAAGTGGTTTACATAAGCAAAGTAAATAATATATCTGAAATAATTACATCAATTTGTTTAAAAAATAAACTAATATACATTATCAAAATAATTTGTCTAATGTGGGGTTTCTAGACTCAAAACTGTGATAGTACAATAGTTTTATACAATAGTATTATGAATACATAATCAACAGTTTTTTGGGAACTAAACCTCTAAATTACAGTTGCCAATCGATCATGCAGTCACGTACTATTCATAATCACCAGTTTTTTGGAAACTAAACCTCTAAATCACAGTTACCAATCGATCACACAGTTTATAGTTTCATCGCTAGTAAGAACTAGGATTATGCTTAAATATTCATAAATCCATTATAATATATTAGTTCATGGTAAAATGATCCTGCATAATTGATCCTGAATTATTTAATGTGTTTCCAAGTTATCTTTTAATTTTTCTAAATATTAACATGCTGGAATTACAACTTTATATAATTAGACAGTGTGACACTCAATGGCTCAGGAAATACAACAGTCACCCACTAAATTACTGTGATTTTTCAAGGGCATATGGCTAGTTTAACATGTATGCAATGAAAGCTTGAACTAAAAATTTGGATCAACCTCCGCCTCTTGGTTTCTATGGAAGCATCTCATCATATTAGACCGAACAAGCATGTCTAGAGCTAGAGTTAGAAGTTAAATATTAACATATTTGCCTACCTATATTACATATACATATGTACAATATTTGCTTATTTGTGGTGGAATCATATAATTGATTTTTCACTAACTTTCCGACTAGCTTGAGCTCTGAAACTCAACATTTGCGTAAAATATATATTTGATCAGTTTAAATTTAAATATTGTGTGGGTGATGTTAACAAATCGATTACTAATGTATGCAGAGAAAAAGTATAAAAGCATGTCTTCAAAATTTTTTTTGATTTACTAGTTTAAAGCCGGCGTCACACTGTGCGTATCTTCCGCCGCGTCAAATCCGCAAAGTAAATGGGTCGACCGATCATCTGCATAGTGTGTTTGATAAGCACATATTAAATGGAAAGAAATTTAGCGGCATTCCGCAGCGGAATATCTGCGTAGTGTGGCACCAGCCTTAATGTTGGTGATTCTTGTGTTCTTTTAAATGCAGCCATGAAAAGTTGGTACTACTCTCATTTGTTTTATTTACTGAAAATATTAGGGAACACTGGTAAAGTACAATAAACACTTGTATAAATTATACCTAACCAAAAGAAATCTAAAAATACTTATTCAGTGGTGATACCTAATGCTGTTAAAATTTCTCTTGAAAAAAAAGAGACTTAGGCCCGGTTGTTTCAAGTTGGATTAAAATAAAAGTTTGTTTAAATCATTGTTTGATTGGTGGAGAACGCAAAAATCTATGCTTTAAACAAACTTTTACTTTAATCCAACTTGAAACAACCGGCCCTTCCACAATCAGTTTTATCTTTCGGGTAACATTTGAACTTGACACCAATGAGAGTCCATAAATGAGAGTGAGAATACAACAATGATTTTAAGTATCTCTTAAGTATAATTAATATCTGGGACATTACTTTTGAAATATATGCAAAATATTACTTATATTCACTACAATATGTATTATCTTCTTTGAGATAGCAAAGACAAAATGTTACTAAGACCATTCTAGGTGGTATGTCAAGTGCCTAGTCATTTCACTTAATAACCCTTTTTAACTTGTCAGTTGTTATTGGTCATTAATTCTTTAAAAAATCTTTCATATTGAATACTTATCTCAAGACAAATACTGAATATCAATAAATGACTGATGTATGCTAAGTATCCTTTTGCAAGGAATATGTGGATGATGACATTCTTGATTCTTAATTGTTTACTTTTACTAATCATTTTTTTATATAATTCAATTCCACACATACTGTGAATCATCTTTTCAAAATGATGACAATTCTAATACATTATGTCTTTGACAATTCTCATTCAATCTTTGACAAGTTAATTTTTAAAAATTAATTTGTAATTTTGGTAGGATAAATTAATTCCGAAATATTGTAATAGTAAATATGCTTAACAAGTAATGCAAAATTGAACATAGGTAGGTAATTCAAATATCCCGCGGTTTTGCACGATGAAAGTAAAGTGACGTAATATTTGTGTTTCATGTAGCGAGTGTTGGCAGTCCCATTTGCTGTTTCCATGCATGCAAAAATTCGCTACATTGGTAATGATTAATCTTGAGCTTCAGTCGTTCAGCCTACACACAAAATAAAGCTTTAAGTATTGTTTTTAATTGTTGATTCCGAATTAATTAGAAACATTAAAATATTGACATTCATGCACGTAGCGTATGCTTTCTTTATATAATTCGGTCCCTTGCCTTTCTTTTCGTCTGTAAATGTCGTTGATGTTAAATTATATTTTTATTTACACATTAATTTGTAAAGTGTTAGAAAGAAAAGTTATATTTTCACACTTGTGTACCCAGGATCTTAAAAAAACGTATAGCGCTTACTAAATAAAGGCATTTTTAAAATAGTATAGATAATTAAACAATTTTTTAAGTAAAGCCAAATTAATACAATGGAAATTAATTTTTATTATTTTAATTTAACTTCTCGCATCTTTACCGGTTCTCCTAAATCAAATATAGCCCAAAATGGGGACTAACTTTTGGTCATTCTAGTGGAGAAGGTGCTTATCAAAATCATGGGTAACTTTAAGATTGAAATAAGTATTTTAATATACTTTTTTGTACGTGTTATTTATTTTATAATAATATTGGAGACATGCTATAAGAAATCTTTTAAGTAAGCTCACTTTTAATACTGCAAATAAACTTAAAATGTTTAAAACACGTATCCGGTAGTTTGCTAATTTTTAGGATCGTTCCGTATACATTTCGTTTACGACCATTAACATTTAGAGTTTCATGGTTTTTGAGTGTATTTTGAAGATTTCGCTGTACTTAAGAGATATGTCATTATTTATATTCTGTCCTACAAATTCATCCAAGAAGTAAATATTAATTTGTAAAACGATTTTAAATCGACTACAAAATGTGCTGAATGGAAACGTTTTAATTATTCGCTACAAAGAGAATTCTTCCCAAGTGAGGCAACACTGCGTTCAGTCAAACCAGAAACCAGTTGAAAATTGACGTTTGTCGCGGTGGTTGCGCTCCTCGTTGTTTTCCAAATGATAGGACAAAATAAAGTTTTTTACTTTCGCATCGTTAATGCGTCAAAATAAAACAGTGCAGTGTCAGTGATGCAAAGCGTTGTGTAATTGTGAAGTATTGTACATATTTTGATAAAAATGGGTGTTGGTTTGATGCCTTTGGAATTCACGGACTGTCTCACTGACAGCCCATGGTTTCGGGAAAACTTACACAAACATGAGAAGGAGCTGGACAAGACCAGCCAACAGATCAAGCGGCTGATAAAGGAGGTTAAGGATTTGCTCCAGGCGGCAAGACGTGAGTTTTCCTTTCTCATTTAACTTTTCATTAAAATGTGTGTCAGTTGAGACTTTGGAAAACTTTTCCAACTTAATATTTACATCTGTCACGTGATGTTTGTCATTATTTCTCGATTATTACTGAAGTTGTAATTGCATACGTCGTTAATATTTCTTCCATCATTAGCACTCACCTTAAGAAGTAGACCATATTATATTAATTAAATACAGCCTTACATTTGTTTGTTTATTTAGGTCTGACAGATAAATTCGGTTATGCCACGATCGTGGGATTTTGCGTTATTTTTAACAATCGAATTTTATATTATCTTGTAACCATCTGTTTTATTATATATGCATATTCAGCAAGATCCAACCACAATATCTATATTTTATGATACGCATAACGTATCCTCCTGGTAACGTGATTAGCGCTTGGCGAAACCTAACCCGAGGTAGGTATCTATTATATTTAAAAGAAACGGAATAAGATTTTGTTTTCGCATTATGTATTGATTTATTTCCGTCTATTTGAGTAAGTACCACATACCTATTATAAATAATTTATCGAAATCAAATGACATTCCAATCTATAAAATGTTCGTATCTTGGTAAGAAAAATGCAACAGTACCTAGTAAATAGTAAAAAAACCATTTCTCTTCGATCGTGTTTTACTCTGAATGGGCGATACGTATTCATTTTGAATATGTTGATAGGTATGTTGTATATACGTTCATATATCAAGAATCGTGAGCGGTTACTCTCATCTCTTGTGTGTACGGTTTCACAATGATTTTTCGAGGAGATACGTAGGTAGGTGTACCTACCTACTTACCGAATAAACTTGCAGAGTATTTATTATTTATATACATATTTGTTTGCGTGTTTAGAACACCTGTCTAGTTAAAAATCGTCTATCGTGTATACCTAATATTATTACTTCCTTATCAATGAAGCAGTATCGTCGTATATTGATAAGTACCTACAGTTTATTGATAAGGAAATTATACTTGTGTTGGTGAAAATATAATAATTCATATGATAGATAGTTTATGTTCTGAATATTCCTATATTTAAATGAAATCGATAACGCATTTAAATTATTATCTTATCTCATTAATTATTTTATGTAGGTACTAGGTATTTATTTTGATTTTAAGATTTAACAAATTAAATATTTCGGAATGGAAATACAAAATACCTAAGTGAGAACGAAATATACGAAAGCAGCAAAACAATTGATTTACGCCAAGATGGACACTTTTAGTAAACTGAAATTATTACTACAAATAATATTTCCACGTACAATTTTAAATACAAATGAAATAAAAAATCTAATTTAAATTAACGACTATTTTATCGATTATTACGTCTATATTGAATAAATAATTATGACTTAAGTGGCTCATTGATGTGTTTGATGTTGACACTAGATATTTTGTATCACCCGATATGACCTTGGAACAAGACATTTTGGTGAAAATTAACATTTTGTAACAAATTTCTTAAAATTAAGTACTTTCTTTTCAAAAGTATAACAAAAAAATTTAATTTTTTATATGCTTTTATTTTACTTTGTTGTGGTGGAATCTTGTAATTGATTTTCACCGACTTCCCGACTAGCTAGAGCTCTAAAACGTTCAATATTTACGTATAGTGGATGACTACACATTATTAAATCATTTTAGACATGTTTTGGTCATTATTTCGATTAAAATAAATAATCATCTCACTCATAAGCAGGAGCCGCAGAAAAAGCTGAAGAACATGCCGTTCGAAAATTTGTTTTAAACTTAAAAAAAACGAGCGTGCATAATATTTTTTAGATACTTGCTGCATGGGTGATATTAAAAAATCGATTATGAAATCGTATAATATATCGTATAAAGCATGTCTTAAATTTTTTTTTGATTAACTTGTTTAGAACCGCAACTGTCAATTAGAATACAACTAAATTGTATCTATGAGTGATAAACTTGTTTTAGTACTGGACTTCGATCGAAATATTATTATTGTATAGATATAATTGAAAAGTGCTAAAAAAGAATTGATTCTTGCAGGAAAGAAAATAGCCGAAACAATGCAGTAGATATCAACACTAATTTTTCGATTTTTTTTATTGTTGAAAACTTGAAAGATATGGCGATAGGCATTAAACATTTGATGGAAAAGTTGAGAGCTGACAATAGTCGCGATGACCAGGAAATTCCAAACTAAGCTGTGTAAATATCTCGACACCGGAGCGCACTTTTCGAGAATTTTAGCTGCTTCATTCAAACATGCTTTCTGATTTTATAATAAATAATTAAGATATCGTGCCCTAAATCGGTAACATGTCTATTTTATTCATCTTCTTCTAAATTATTATTTATATAGTGCAAAAATTGTAAAAATTCACTTCACCTGCGATGAATTAAAATCCGACGAAAAAATCCTAAAATTGGCTCGCAACATTTTATAGCCCTGTATATATCCGTTCGATGTAAATGTTAAATAATACGTTAAATAATTCCAAGAGTATGATTTTAGTTAAAATTTATATATTCATATCGGGTCGTCCATAAGTTAAATATTTACCGCGAATATTTGCACTTCTCTATAACAATATTTTTTATTACCTACGTCGTAACATTTAACATAGGTATTATGTGTACACGACTTCCTTTCGTTTATGATTACAAATGGCGGGAAACAATAATGAAATTTGGCAGATTCCCGTGTTTATCTGACCATGCTTGTAACTCACAACGACCGATCGCTCACTTCACTTCTACTTCACTTTTAATATCAACGTCAACAATCCCATATTTACGTACCGTATTTAATTTAGTGCACCTGTGGCACCATGTGGTAGGTACTAATACCTGCACACTGCATGTATTAGTACCTACCTAAATAATAATAATCAATACTTACATTTGCAATGGTAGTGATGTGTCTCAATTCTCAATGCCATCACATAAGGGACGAATATTAAGACAGATACTTGTTTGTTCGAGGTATACCGGGGTAAAATGTGTCACAAAATTGCTCCGCATTCAGTCATCAAAAAACATATTTTACGCAACAATTGCATACATAAAATTCGTTTTATAATCATTGGTTATTGCATACATTACTTGATATTTTCATCAACAAATTATTTTGAAAAATTGGAAATGGCACATTTATGTGCTGTCCCGCTAAGGCGCACAGATGTTGGAGATAATCATGTAGCCGTGGTTTGAGTGAAAATTTGATTTTTTTATTGTTAAATGATGTAATGTCTATGCAGCGTATTGATTTTTTTTTGTGAAAATGAGATTAGTTTGTAAGTAATTAAAAAAAAATTCCTGAAAAAATCGAAGTTAAAAGATGACTCAATTTATTCTTAGAACTTCATGCTATAAGATAAAGAAAAGTAAAGCGATTTTTTGAAAACGCCAAGGTCATTTTAATATGCAAATAAAATAAAATAAATGCATATCGTTTTTATTTTTCACTGAACATAAGAACTTCGTCTGAAGTTGAAATAAAATTCAAATGAAGTCTATCTATCTTCGCTTCTAAAGCCTTTTATGATACATTTTACCGCTATAAAAATGGGAAATTACTAGGCGCGGACACTTTACCTACAACTTCGTATTTTATTATAGAGTAAATAAAATATTTTTTAATAATTTGTTCACTTGAGATACTTATGTTTATTTATTTACAAATCATTTTCTTTAGATTTAAGGGTCATCACTCATCACAGTCCGATGCATCGAGAGCATTTGATTGCTTCAGAAAATAGTGCCTGGGTAATCCATTATTGTATCTGAAAGGCATATCGCATTACTTCAAGTGCAAGAATATCTATCACCTTAAAAAAACGTTTTTGAGTGAAGAATATCATACTTTTGCATACATACATACTGCATAGTTAATTCTACTACGTACCAAAAGTTCATATTTGCGTGACTTTCCTTATCCCAAATATAATAATTTCGTTGTCTGTTCGTCTGTCCGTCGTAACTTCGTATAACATTCGTAACTTCTTTATAGTAGAAAAACTTTTTTCTTTTCTTTTTAATTTTTCATATTTTAGTATTGTCATTTTTGACGGGTTACAACTAGTTGTTTTACAATAAAAAGTGGTACATTTGCATTTGATATATATATATTCTTCTTTGTGACTAAGTGTGATGTAATTGTAAGCAACGAATGCAAGTGAACGAGTTTGTATATTTGCGAAGTATGTTTAGTAGAGACGGCAAGGATGAGAATTATATCGAAAGGATAGTGACTGCGAGTAATAAAGTTAATGGTGCTCTAAATGCGATTATGGCCAATAATAATCTATCAACGTAAGCAAGATTAGCGGTACATAGTGGCGTTCTAGTGCCAACTCTGATGTATGGAAGTGATGCCTGGAATTGCCAAAAAAGGAATGAAAGACTGAATGCGATCACTAAGATGCTTGTGTGAAAGTCTTTGGTCGATAGAGTGAGAAATGAACAAATTAGAAGTAGAAGCAATGCTGTGGCTGTAGTGTGGTAGATGGAATAAAGAAAGGAGTGCTGAGATGGTTTGGTCATGTGGAACATATGAGCCAGGAACGGATGGTTAAGAAAATATATGGGGCGAGTTTTGAAGGCAACAGGAATAGAGGGCGTCCTCGAGAGACCTGGCACGATCACATACTATAAGTATTGGAGGATGGCCCTGTTAAAAGCCTCCACAACCGTAGAATATGTATGACAAGATGTATGAATGTAGCCGAAGCAAAAGTGATGTGCCAATATAGAAGAATATGGCGTTCTATTATCTCTGCCTACTCCTGTGGAGAAACGGCGTGATGGTTAGTTAGTTAGTTTTTATGTAATGAAGTGCAAGAATATCTCTTTTAAAGTGCGTTTGTCTTGTTATAAGAAATATGAAAAGAATAATGATACATTCTCATATTGATGTGCAAAATAATCAATGTTAATGACTACAGTACTATTTAAATTACGAGAACAAAAATATTTAAGCCCCTTTATCTCAGATTGCGTATTTGGGAAAGGCGGTGATTGTCTTCCACTGGGGGTGCGATATGATAATCGCGCTCGTACGAGCTGAGATTTCGGAAGAGGAAACTTTCTATGGGAAGTGCAAGTTTGTGGATTCATATATAGATGGAAATTTCATATTGGTGGTGGTTGGTGATACTATTTTTTAAATAAAATTCGTGATTATTTTTTCTTTGACGCTTTGAAATATTTTTTAACGCCAGAAACTCGATATAAAGAACGCCCTTTTTAGCTGTGAAATCTGTCAGAATTGACAGCTAATAAATGATACAATAGGCTGCCAACTATAAATATAGGTAGGTATTAGTTTTCTGTCGATAATATTTTCTGTAAACCGAAAGTTATCGTAGCAGCGCGCGCGGCGTAACGAAGTATGCATTGTTTGGTGGATTGATAAAATCTGAAATGTTAAAAACCGAATTAGTCGGGATAATGGATTTTTTCTAGATATTTTTTCTAGAACAATAATAACAACATTCTTTTGATATCGCGTTATAAAGTGGTGACTTCTCTGTATTTTCTTGCGGCGTATTTTCATCCAAAATTGTATTTACTCATGATTGCCATTGCGGTAATCGAATTTCCGATCTTTGAGTTGGTAGAATTCACTAGTGGAGCCGGAAGACGCCGGTACGTCGTTTTTGTACTTTTCGTCGACCGGAATGCGTTCCGGTATGATTTGTCAAGACCAGTTGTTTGATCACTATTGATATTTAAGAAAAACGCATAGTTTTTCACGTTTTTACCAGTAAAATGACCCGTATTATGTGTGTCCAAAATATTAAATTAAATTTAAAATAAAATAAAATACTTAGTTTTAAACCATATTACCTTTGTCAAATAGTTTCGGTTAGTCTCAACCTTCTTCAGGACAAGTATAATATAGACTGTAGCATGCTTGTCCTCGGTCTATATTGTATATAGTAATAAAATGGTTTTAAACTAAGTATTTTATTTTAAATGTAATATACCTAATATCAAGCCGTAAAGTGTCTTCACGCTTTGAAAAAAAAATTAAAGTTTATATTTTCGCTACTATGACATAATATGATAGATGTCTTTACATTTTTCATATTAACTTTACGCGTACACAAATAAGTATGTCTCGTCTATTTTAACTAGGGATATTGTATTGTACTGTAACGTATAGGAGGGGATGTAGGGTATAAAAGCAAAGACAGCAATACCCAAACAATGAAAAAATGTTATAAATGCATTACGAGGATTACTGATTTAAAATGTACTGAATGCTAGATTTTATGATTCTATCCCTTCCAAAATTATGTTTCCTATAAATACATAAGAAACATGACTGCATTCGATTTTTTTAAATATTGTTGCCTTTGTTTTTATACCCCACATATCAGAGAGGGATATTGTAACGGTATAGAAAAGATGAATTACCTATCTGACATGAATAGTTGAAAATCAAAACCTACCAAACTTCATGGACCATTTCTTTGAAAAATCAAAGAAAACAGTTTCGCATCTTGTTTATAATAACATGAATAAGCTGATTATTAACAAGCAATAACTTCGGATTGATACTTGATACGATAGTTAACTAATATTTAAAACAAGCATGAATGAACACAAGCTCAAAAATCAATGAATAATAATAAAGACCTGCCTTGCATGACCGCGCAATACATGCCGCGTCCTGATTGCGTTTCACACTCTAATTGTCTAAAATTTTAATTCCAGCAATTTACAGACTTCACGACAGACAGACGGACGGATAGACAGACAACGAAATTATTATGTTTGATGTAAGAATAAGCTTAGAGAAAATATTGACATTCAAATCTAAAAAAAAAATGGTAGTTGGGTATATTTTTATACTCAACGGCTAATATTATACTGCTTACAGACCATTCTTGTTTTTGCCACATGTTTTTTTGGAGGCTTTCCGGGTAAAATGCATCACCATACTGTGTTGAAAAAAACGTAATATTTTACATAATGAAATAAATATAAATGCAATAAAATATAACCTATAAGCTGTTCTTACTTTAAACAAAACAAAAAATAAATATATCTGATGATACGTACAACGTACATGCGTACAATGGGTTTGCAAATACTCGATCATCGCGTTAATTAATTATTTTCTTTGCGATGTAATTTTAAACATATAATTTAACTACCATTCAATTGGGCTATCATTTTCTATCTGGTTGCGATTTGCGATATCAAAGAGCATAGAAACAATAATATTTAGGAATGCGTCTTGGGTGCGCGCATCTGCTATGTGCCAGTAAAAGAGCAAGCAGACACAGAGACGTGTGTATGTTATATATTCTCGCTAGCGGATTATCATAAACAAATCGAGGATTATTAATACCTACATATTTTTAGAGCTACAATAGATAATTTCGTACATACGTTAAAATAAATAATGATAAATTATACAAGTCTCACGGACTCGATGTGTTTGTATGGGAAACATGTATGGGTCTTCTGGGGTATTATGCCGTGTTATTCCGACCTTTCTGGCCGACTTTACGGATCCCATTGCAGAGTCCGTCATCAGGGCTGATGTGTGGCTGATGGGCAAAACATCAGCCCTGATGATGGACCCTGTAATGGGATCCGAAAGGTCGGAATAACACGGCATAATACCCCAGAAGACCCAAACCAGAAGATTCTGAGTGGCCGTAAAAACCTAAGAACATTCTTATGTATGGAAGTCTTTATAGGGCGGCCACAGGGCTCACGACCTGTATTAGCTGGCTTAAGTTATCACTTTACACAGTGCAACGTTCACTGATTCCGCCGTAAAAACGTCCATACATTATCATATTTTTGAAAGCTGTATACAGGGTGTCTCGCAGCCATTAGAAAAAGAAAATATTGTCCACGCTTTGGGTGAAATCTCTATAGTTCCGGAGATAAGTGACATCTCTTGCTTTATAAATAATAATATGATAATAAATTTGTCTATAATTGTTTTAATCCACGCAATTATTTTAGGTATTGCTATTTTTCTATAAATATATAACTAATGAAGCCTTTGAAACGTTTCAGGAGGGGATGTTTTCTACATAGAAACCGGAGAATCTTGTGTGATTTATATGACACGCCGACCCATAACACTGGAAAGATTTATCTTTCCGTTCATACATACGTAGTACAAACACGTTTGATTTTAACACAGTTTAGAAACCCCTAAACTGTGTTAAAATTAATCTGTTATTTATATGAAAAATATTACGAAATATGATGGTATATAGTATAATAAAGGTACAAGCGAGAGCAAGTAATTTCTATTGCGAAATTAGTCTACAATTTAAAATACTTGACATCAACTGAAACGGTTTACCGAATAACACAGCAATTAAACGTTGATAACATTACAAAAATCGAAACACTAAAACTCATTCACAAGCCAACAAATGGCGAAATACAAGATGAAGACATTAAATTACACAAAATATACGAAAATCATCAACACTACACTAGAACGGCTCGAAAACTACCACATAACTCAAGCCAAAACAAACAGGACAATCACGATTATTTGTAACGGATTAAAATTATACAACGACCTACCACAACAGGCCAAATAATTGACTACTAACAATTTCAAAATAGAAGTGAACTAATGCGAAAACTTAGCCAAATATAACAAATGAATTTGTGTTATTATTATTATATCATTATATCGAACTATTATGTTAAATATTATCCATAGACCTTCCAGGTTTGTATCATTTTTTAAATAAAATATAAAATGACTCGGCAGCTTTCCACCCTTTCCCGAAGTGGCACAGCATAATGTGTCGTATTTGTGTATGGTTGACGATTCGCATTTTAATTATCTTATCCTATTTGAGAATTATATTATAACACATCGGAAGCTCAGTACTAGAACAAGGTAACCGAAAAAGTGTTGTTTTTTTAGATAATTGCAGTTAAAGTTTCAAGCTTATTAAAGACCTTGTTTTCTTCACTAATCAATCCGTAATGCATCTTGTTTTCTAATATCCAAATATAATAATTTCGTTGTCTGTCTGTCTGTTTGTCGTCTGTCTGTCTCTCCCCTTAACGTCCGTAATTTCGTTGGAATTCACGGCTAAAAAAAACAAATTAAACGGCCGGAGATGAAGCTTGAACCCCGGGCCAGCAAACCCAAACCGGCCGCTTAACGCATGCTGCTACCGCCGAGCCTGCGTGACCGGTCAGATATATAATACATATATGACTTAGCATAGACGCGAACCATTTCATGTTCCACCCGGCACAAATAAAATAGTATTATTAACTGCCGGCCTGGGTTAATATAAAAAAAATGTTCAAATATTTTGATAGAAGTCGTTATTACTATTTCATGGGTGTCAGCTATACATAAGTAAATACTTATTCTTTAGGAACCGGCATGTAAAAGTACCGTCATTTTTACGGGTTACAGCTAGTTACTTATTAAAAACATTATAATGAAACCCTGAAAAATATTAATGAAATGTCAATGAAAGAAATACATATCACCAGATATTTTATATATTTTTATTTTTGTGTAAATATCTCAAAACTGCCATAATTCGAGTTTTCTAATTCCAGTATAGAGCCCACGAAATGTCAATTAAACGTCAAATTAAAATAAAATATCGCGATAAAAACTTCGAACGATTATGCATCAACCTAATATTAGCCATCTCTTTGGGTTTTATGCATTCTACCTGTCAATATTGCAGTAGTTAATTGATATTGAATTGTAAAACCTTTGCCTTTCCGAAGGCCCGGGGCTACGCAACTGTACACCGTGCGCGGTAATTATTGTACGGATAAATAATTCTTGCCAGGTTGTACCACTTTCAGCGCTAACTTTATCGGAGTAAGTGGCAATTGAAATAACGGGTTTCATGCCGCGTTATCAAGACGCAGCTTTGCGTGGCGTCTTGACTTTATTAAATTGTTTATTAATTCGTGACGCCACTGGATGGTTTTAGTCCTGGAAGGGTCTTTTATAACAAAACTACAAATAAAAGTCAACACAATCGAGTGATTATGTAAACTGAGCGCTGAATTAGCGCGCAATACAATACAAGTGTAAATAATTCTCATGTATTTCATTTTAGAGTATTTCTCAAAGCTCGAAAGCAAATAATAACTAAATGTAGCGCTTTGTTCATAGAAATTATAATTTCACCTAAAAAATTTCTTAAGTTTTACGACCGTTTCGGATGTTCTGGTTTGAGTTTTCTGGGATATTCTGCCGTGTTTCTACGACCTTTGTGGCTGATGTTTCGAATTCCATTGTGGGGTTCATATATTTATATAATTTCATCTCTTTAATATTAGAATTAATCATTTTATCACAATGAGGATACGATAACTTGCATTCTCTTGATGAAATTCGACGATTTCAAACAAAGTTTTTTCCTTAATGTGTTCCATTGTTGAAGGTAAACTTTTTCATGGATTATTTCGCTAGATTTACACCATTATTAGTGGACTCTATGCTAGCTTAGGTTTAAAACAACTTCTGCATTATTTTTAGTTTTGTAGTTTTGTTCCGCATTATCTGCATATTATGTCTTGCGCGCAATGGTTGGTTAGAAGTCTAGTGGTTGTTATTATTATTTATTTATTTTGTCGAGTGATCTCAGAAGTTCAAAGGGTACAATATCAAAACAAATGGAATGAGATACAAACCAATAACAGCAATCCTCAAATGTTCAAACACAGCATTAAGCAAGTAATAAACAAGTGTAATAAGTAGCATGAGTGTGAAGTGAAAGCGAAAGTAAGTAGTAGAAAATAAGTAATAATGTGCGAGGTAAAAGTGATTTACAATATTTGTAGCCGGGAAAATTCGTACCCTGAGTAGAAGAACCTTTCTGAAATATGCATTCAGTGATAATGAGGCTTAAAGATTTTTCAAGAAATTATATTTTTTATGGGAAAGTAGGTATGGAAGTCTTTGGGTGCTCATAGGGCTAACGCCCCATCGTAAGGTTGGCTTAAGTGATCACTCCACACAATGTAACGCTCACCTTTCCACCCATCATAGAATACCGCATCTATCAATTTTTTGAAAGTTGTATATATTGAAGTTTTACAACCAGTTTCAAATGTATGCTGTAATTATCATTAGCGCGACCGGCATTCAAAGCTTTTTCATTCCCCTTAATTAACCACATATTTCACTAATGAGATATCTATATATAACAAGATAACTTAAAAAGTGTTATTTTTTTAGATAATTGCAGTTATAGTTTCATACTTATTAAAGACCTTGTTTACCTCACTAATTGATTAGTTTTATCATTTATAGATCATTTACGCATTGGCGTAACGCGTCATGTTTTCTAATATCTAAATATAATAATTTCGTTGTCTGTCCGTCTGTCTGTCTGTCTGGCTTTGAAACATGTTGAATTTTTTTTTCAATAAAAAAGTGGTGTAAACAAAGTTTATTTCTATAAATTATAATTATAATGTCACCACAAAATAATTTTGCTGTGTTTGAAGAAGAATATATTACATTTTTGGTTTTTCCGTTTTAGCTAATTTGGTAGTTATAAATGCATGCTGATAAGGTTGGTAACCTTCCAGATTTAGCGCAGAAAAAACGCGTACGTAAGTGAGTACGTAGGTACCCAATAACTACATTACGTTCACCGCGTTCCTCGCTCGCAGGCTGGCAACCCTGGCACGGTGATCAATGGCGGCCTTCCACTGGAACTTGATGACATTTAATTGGTCCCGCGGAGCACAATGGACGATTGCCGCTCATTGTGCGCCGCTTGCAGTGCCCTGCCCGTCTATTTATAATGGCGGTTTGATTTACATAATTAAAAGTGCATTATCAGTAGGTAACTGACACGTGATGGATGATAACATTTTTAATCGCGTAGCGTGCAAAAACTGCAGCGAAGATAACAATGTAAAGACGGATTGCGCTGAGAAACGATACAAGGTGGACAGGGTATCTTCGAATACATCTACGAATAAATTGAAATATTGCTCCAATATTTTACCATCCCAGGGGTTAAATTATCGGATTACGTATTGCATTTATTATTATTATTACATATTATAATTACAGGGTGTAACAGAGCTAGTCCACAATGCTTTATAGTTAATTAGATTCCCACCTAAATTTTAAATGAGAAAATGTTCAATGTCCTAAAATGTCAATAAATATATTGTTCCAAGATGTAAAAAAAACTAACCCATAAAAACAAAGTTTTTACAATACTCCCTTTCTCGTTTTCGGGTTTCGTGTCTACCAGATGCGTCGGAGTATTTTAATACAACTTACTGAGTTGTATGAAAAAACCATTAAAATTTTAAAAAATCCAAAATTATACTATAATTATCAATTTTTTTAACTAAAATTTGATAGATCTTCTTGATCGTCGCCACAAGTCTGCTTGCAAAGTTTCAGCTCGATTGGATCACGGGAAAAGGGTTAAAATCGATCCAAAAAATTTTTCGTCAGACAAGCAAGCAATCAGACGCCACGAGTTAAAAGAAAGGGAGTAATTACTATACAGCAGGGTTCGAAAAAATCAGAATTTTATACTAAAAAATCACAAAGATTTTGGATATACATATATCAAAAATTGGATATACATATATATCCAAACTTTTTTGGACACGTCGATCGATACAAACTCGAAATAAATAGGAAATTTATAAATAAATAAATTGCATACTGAAAAAAGATAATATATGCGATTATTATATATAAGTTATGAAAGTTGCTCTTTCTAATGTAGCACTTTTTAAAATACAACTAGCGCCATCTATTAAAGGCCGCGTTTTTTTTGGATATGCATCGTGGCGAAGATCATGATATATATCCGCGGATATACCTACATATATCCTCGAACCCTGCTGTAGTTCCAACGATGTATAATTGTATGCCCTTTAACTTGAGTGGGTAAAATATGCGAAGATCAAGGTGGCGTGTAGGGAGTTTGTTATGAAACCGTGAACTTTCTGCTTGCTAATTACTTCCTCTATTGTTGTAATGGATGTATATTTGTACTAGATTCAGAACGTGTATATTTTACGTTTCTTTTTTTTTTTTTTTCATATTTGCACTGGATTATAATATATGTACCTACTTATAGTCCGTCTAACTTATCTGGAGAATAGACACATTTCATCCAGTATTAATGGCAAATAGCGAACAAGACCTACAAACTCTAGTTAGCAGAATGTATGATGTATGCAAGGAAAGTGACCTTATTATGAATGTAAAGAAGTCAAAAGTAATGGTATTCGAGAAGGAGGAAAGTAAGACAACGTGTGAAATACTAGTAGGCAATGAATGTTTGGAACAAGTAGATGAGTTTGTGTACTTGGGAAGTATGTTCGATAGAAGAGGGAATGTTGAGAAAGATATAGAGAGGAGAGTGACTGCCGGGAATAGGGTGAACGGTGCTTTGAATGCAATAATTTCTAATAAAAATATGTCTACCGAGGCAAAACTAGCGGTACATAATGGAGTTCTGGTACCGACACTAATGTATGGAAGTGAAGCCTGGAGCTGGCAGAAGAGGAATGAAAGTAGATTGAATGCAGTGGAGATGAGGTCCCTTAGACGTATGTGTGGTAAATCCATGTATGATAGAGTAAAGAATGAAGATATTAGGAATGAATGTAAAGCTGATCTTAGCATAATACATAAAATAAAAATAGGGTCGCTCAGGTGGTTTGGGCATGTTGAGCGAATGAATGAGGAAAGAATGGTAAGAAAGATATATGATGCAAGTGTTGACGGCGCCAGAAAGAGAGGGCGACCACGGAAGACGTGGCATGACCAGATTAACCAGATACTGGAAGATGGTCCTGTTAGAAGCCTGAACAACCGTCGAGCTTGCATGCGAAGATGTATGAATGTATACGAATCGAAAGTTGTATGTCAGGACAGAAGAGCATGGCGCTCTATCCTCTCTGCCTACCCCCACGGGGAAATGATGAGTGATGGTAAGTTAGTTAGTTAGACACATTTAGAACTAACGACGCCATATTGAATCTAGTCAGCTGTCAGATTTTCTTGATATGAGAGTTCACGAAGGTTTTGATCGTTTTTTAAGAGAATCTTAGTATTGTATCACCATGCCGAAAATGACTAACAATGATACTCGAGAAATTATTTTGTCGCAAAGTTTGCATTTTTTTTCAATATTCCTTACTTATTTTCCGTAAAAAAAATTGGACTATCATTAAAGTTTCGTTAAAATGTCGAATATAAAAAAATTCTTATAAAATAAAATAATTAAAATATTACCAAAAATGAGGTTCGAATTTCTGCATTAAGGGCCTATTTTTGCACACACATATACTGGAAATGTTTACACTTTACCAAGAGAGTATTGAATAATGTAATCCTTAGATTTTTGGGTACATAGTATTGTATTTGGTTCGCCTCGTCAAGGTATTTTAATTATGGCTGTAATTTTTCCCAAACGAACAAAAAAAAACTTTGTGCCCTTTCGATGCGTCGAGTGTGTTGTTAACCTTTCGAGAAATATTTTCCTCGGCACAAAAAATATATGTGTGGTATTTTTTCCCCGTGACGCTCGGTTTGAATTCCAAAACCGGAATGAAATGAATAATTTTAGGCTCGCGGGACTTTTGACTTTTCGCTTCACCGATGGTAATCCGCCCGATTCGCTCCGGACCCTTCCTCGGACCCTTTCCGCGGCCCTCCCGACTGGTTGCTGAATGCGCGCGTCTTCCGCGCATTTTTGTCAACTCCCGTCGGCGCGGTTGACTACGTTTCGGGAATAAGGTCGCTAATTATCTTTCACTCGCGATGCGCTGCCTCTGTCGGGGTGGTCTGGTATTGCATATCCATGTTTTTTTTTAAAATTCGTTTTATTTCGTAATTTGGGTCGAAACGCTGGCCCCGTAAAGAATTGTTTGTTAAATTCACATATTTTCAATAACGACCCGAATTAGAACGAGAACAAAAGATAACAATGTGAACTGAGCCAGTTGACAGTCACCTAATTGCGGGAAGATTATAGGTAAGGTTCGGTTATCCATCTAACCATTACGATGTTTCCCGGAGGGGTATGCATAGAGGATAGAACGCCATCTTTTCTCGTGTGTTCCGCCACTTTCATACATTTTCTCTTGCACGCTCTTTGGTTATTGAAGTTTCTAACAGAGCCATCCTCCGATATTCGATTTATCTGCTCATGTCTTCCGCGGATGCTATGTTTCTGCTGCCATCAACACTCGCCTCTTCAATTTTCTTTACCATTCTCTTCTCGCTCATTCGTTCCACATGGCTAAACCATCTTAGCAATCCTTTCTTTAATCTATCTATTTCGCTAAAGCCAACATTACATTAAGTAACTCGCTCTTTCTCCATTCTATCGTGCAAAGATTTTCCACACATACAAGAGAACGCATTCGGTCTACTGTCGTATTTTTTTGCCAATTCCAGGCTTCCCTTTCATACATCTGAGTCGGCACCAGAACTCCATTATGTACCGCTAGTCTTACCAATTTACTCTGTTATCTGCAGTCACTCTTTTCGATATTGTTCTTATCCATAAAAATAATCTACACCTATAAAACTCAATGTCTGTCTATATGTTCTCTATGCAAATCTACACCGTTTGACAGATCTGACCCGAATGCATAGATATTTAGGTCTCGGCTACATACTAGGCCTATATAATAGGCCACATTTCCCCCCTGGACATTCCATCCATCCCAGCCTAGATTAAATGGAAACATTGTGTTTCACTTAAGCCAGCTCACAGGTTGTAAGCTATGGGCCATCGTATAAAAGATTCCACACACGTTTCTCATTAATAACTTCGTCTCTGTTAGACTTCTTTTTTTAATTTTTTTTATATAATTTATATAATTTAATTTATCTTAATTAAATAATAATCCCGCAGTGGACAGATCAAGTAATTGTGTTCTTAGAACATACATATAAAAATATTATTAGGATCATCACTTTATTCACGGAATTAACGTTAACCACTGCTTATCCTTCAGCGGAACCTGTTACCGCTAGGAGATGCATCCCCAGGTGGTGGATAGGGGAAAATTCGCCAGATATGGAGGGTAGGAGGGAAATAAAATACCTCTCTCAGACCAACTGAGGCTGTGTTGAGGGCGGCTGATTTCAAAACTCACCAATCCGACTGGCAAGCGTGGTATTTTACTGCCAAACCCCTTCCGAATGAAATGAACCCGAATTCCAAACTGGAAGCGTATAGAAGAGGCCTATATCCGGCAGTGGAGAGATGAAGGCTGAGGAAGAAGGAGAGAATGCTTATCCGTCAATATATCTTATCCGCTAATCTGATCTTAACCGTAATTTCGTAAAAAATATTTTTTATTATTCGAAATCTTTGAAACAACAGGGCTTCACACTTTGCCCCGATGTAATGCATCATTTTCCTTTCATCTTCGCCAACAAAGCAAACGTTATACACAAAGCTTGAATTCTATTTTTGTTCGATAAGTATTACAAACATAAATGAATCGGCAATTTACTAATAATTATGCAATTCGTTTTGGCGTGTCCAATGTCGATTCAATATGCAAAAAGTTAATAATGAATTGTAACTGCATTATTATTATTTTTTATTAGATATCACGTCAGCAGATCAGCTATCGTTATTTTTCTAGTGAAGGCTGCCTGGTGCATTATCAGCAAGCACGTGACGAAATAACATTGCATTGTCATTCACGAAGATTGCATATCGCACGATTGCTTCGGCACTTCTCAATAATAAAATTATTAACCTTTAATCACTCGCGTTATACTCGTGCAAGGCACAGAAGACATCTAGAAAACTCTAGTGGAAGGTGCAAACTGTTCTCGCTTACTAACGACAATAAATAAGAAAAGATATACAATTCCTGCAACTAGGTTATATTGTCACTTACTGTGGCTGCAGGAGGTAATTGAAAACACGAGAAATTAATTACCGATTTATTTATTAATTATTTAATATACAAAGTCACTTAACGCTATTCTTTAACCTACACTATTTCGCAATATATCGTTCGTAAACGAACACTTTATTATCGCTGGGTAAAACTTATTTATCGCTTGTAGAATATTCAATTCTCGCACATACAAGTCGCTCTGGTTTTTTCGCCACTTAGATACTATCGATTATTTTGCTTTATTTATCGCTTAGATTATCTCACGACTGGCCATCCTGGGCGTCACTTCGAAGCTCGTGGCCGACTTCGCACCGGACGAACTGTCAAAACACGACACTCTCGCGCCGCGGCGTAGATCTATATTTATTCCCAAAATGCTGGTATATTTTCGAACATTCTATATTACTCTAGTGTTTAGGATAAGATTCTAGCCTGTTCTAGTCGTTTGTAGACGTTTTCCGAAGGTTGTAAATAATAGTAGACGATTGTAATAAGATAGTGTTGTTACATATTACGATAATGCGCTATTCCTTCCGCTTGCTAATCCTAGACAATATGTGAAATACACGCTTAGTATAGGTCATTTCATATAAGCTTGCAATTGGGTTAGTGTGGGTACAGTGCGTAATGCGCGCATTGTTTCGTTGTGTCAAGTTTACGGATACGAGAGGGACATATCCGTAAACTTAACACAACGAAACAATGCGCGTATTTACGCACTGTACCCACACTAACTCAATTGCAGCTTATATGAAAAGACCTATACTTTGATTGATGAGACGGTTAATTCGATTAAAAATATGTTTATTATTAATCGGATTAACCGTCTGTATTTACTATAATTTTACCAATATTTAATTTCAAATGTTTTACGGCAGTTTTAACTCTGTTTTCTTCTCATTTTTCAGCTTCAGAATCCTGCAATAGTTATATCCCGTGATTTTTCAGAGGTGTACGGCCAGTGTCTATATATTTTGGTATGCTGTGGCATCAACCAACAACAAAATAAATGACTTAATCATAAGTATGTCGAGTACGCTGTAGAAGCCCCAATTCAAGAGCACCGATTTGATGCGTTGATTGCGTTGTGTAAAACGTTTAACCTTGCGCGATTTAATTAACCATTACTATAGTGCCCTACCCAGGCCTAGGACGCCGCGGATATCCGGCTGGCGATATTAGGTCTATTATCCGGCTAATCTGACCGGATAATGGACAACGTTCGACGGGCTATTAAAACGACCAGACAGTTATGAGAGCAGAACTTGAGAGAGTTTTAATAATTGATAATATTTTATTATTCTCAATGGAATTACGGCGAGACACAAAAGGTCAATTGGACCTAACCTAACATTTACTACGGTATATACAAGTTTCAATCGATAAATGAGAAGATATAGTTTTAAAGTATCAACTAATATATGTTTGTATGCTCATGTAATGCATGTGGGTTTATATTTCTTAATTCTGGTGCACTGTGTTATCTAGTTATGTATAAGATCTTTTTTATTGTAAAAGGTGTTAACCGTTGAAATAAAATAAAAACATATTCAGTATGTTTTTGGTTGAGCATAATTATTGTTTTCAAAAAATTAAGAAACTTTATATAAACTACATTGATTATGTTACATATACGATATCGGCATCCGTCATGACAAAGATAAGTGGCTTCGAAAGCGAACGGCGTAAAAAATAATTCATTCAGATTTTGTTAGTATTTTGAAAAATGAAATGAATGTCTTTCCGTAACGTCACCGTTTTTAGGTATATTTTAAAAGAAATACTACTGATAAATATTTTAGAGTATGTCATGATATTGCAACATCTCGGAAAATTTCATGGAGGTCCTACACCACAATCAGACGCTACATTATAACAGAATTTTGAATTTGAATGATTTATATGCCATTACTGTGTAACTGTTGAGTGATAAAAAATGATATTGCAACAATCTTGCTCTTTTAAGAATAAGGTGGCAATTAGTATCGTGAGTTTGTAGATGTATTCTATGAGAGCTTGACTACTTTCAATAGAAACATGCCGGTTTTGAGACAATTATAGTTTCTATATTATAAGCTACTAATTTTTTAGTGTTTTACTCATGTTTGTTGACTTTTCCTTTTTAGCATCATAGCGATTTATTAAATGAATCTTCAGAATATATTTTTTATTTAATTTTTTATAATTTATTAACGAGTTATTTTAAACGTATGAACGAGGAAAGGATGGTGAAGAAAATATATGAGGCGAGTGTTGAAGGCAACAGAAATAGAGGGCGTCCGCGAAAGACCTGGCACAATCAGATGCAACAAGTGTTTGAGGATGGCCCCGTTAAAAGCCGCAACAACCGTAGAACTTGTATGAATGTGGCCGAAGCAAAAGTGGTGTGCCAGGATAGAAGAGTGTGGCTTTCAATCCTCTCTGCCTACCCCTGCGGGGAAACGGCGTGATGGTTAGTTAGTTATTTAGTTATTTTATAACGTTACTTCCTTTATGAGGGTTATTTTGATTGCTTTCGTGTGTATTTTTTTAAAAATAACTATTTTTTATTATTTATTTAGTACCTCCTCACTAGGACAATCCTGTGTCGAGGTGGGCACGATATACAACAACATTCTTACTACAGCATTGTTTAAAACTTATTCTTAATTCTTACTTATTTTACTTTAATTCTTACAACAACATTATTTAAAACATATAATTTTATTTTTTATTAGGTAATCATCATCGTTATTCCTTTTTTATCTCTTCGATGCCTAAAACCATCATCCATTTTATAATGTGATTCTTAAATATTATCCCATTACCTGCATCTTTTATTTCCATTAGCAGTGTATTATACAATTTAGTCGAGTAATATTCAACGGATCTCTGCCCAAATGTAGTCGGTATGAAGTAATTTATATTTTTTCTGTGTCTCGCGGCTTTAGACTGTTGTGCGCTTTGATAAAAACTGTTTAAACTGTGAGGATCTCTCTTTGCTTTTACTATTTATTCAATAATGTTATGCACCGTAAGTACACAAATAAATAAATAGATAAATTTCAAGACATGACCGCAGCCTCGCCGCACCAGGCCCGAAATATGGAGATAGTCATGGCGCTGTTGCACAAACAAGTACCACAATGGTCATGAACAAACCGACTCAGAAAGAGTATATTAATCACTGATATCCCAGCGAATTGGATGATTGTTCTGTTAGGGGAATATGAAAATTCCGTTAGCTAGCACATTTTATTTGCACAGGTGTTGTGTGAATTGGAAACCGCGATAATAATTAATAATGATTCACAATTATAAATAATGATGTTTCAAGACGCGCCACATCCAGCCGTGTGTCTGCGCGTGCGCGTCCGTCATCACGCCGTGTCGCGCAAATCTGTATGTCATCCAGCCAATTAGTACGGTATTGTGAGTCGGCGCTCGCTTTAAATGTTAATATCGCACAACTAGAGCAATGTGCAAACTTTCTTCTTTGGAAAGAAATCCCGCGGAAGAAAAGCTCAACTCTCCAGGGACGCCCTACCGAGAACTGGTGCAACGGCTGCTCAGCGGCGTAATGATGTCTCTGCGCTCCTGATACTGAGCGACGAATTGAATTTAGATTTCATTAGTTTCCTGCAGGGAGGTGAAAAGTATTTTTTCTGCGAGGAAAAATATGTACGTTGCGGTGGTGTGGGTGACTTCTTTTGTTAGATCTGTCGATCGGTGGTACAGACAACTACGCCTCCTGGGATGATGAGGCCCAGCTGTTCCTCCATCTTTTAGATGGTCTTCGATTTCATTAGCTGCTGTACGCGCGAGTCTGTCACCGTCCACCATGGCTATGCGACTCCTCCAGAATCTCCTTCTGGATCTACTCCATCGTGCTATGTCCTCTATTTTACATCTAAAGTTTACCGCTTCTATATATCTACATATTTGACACGGTCACGTAGAGTTTTTTCAGTTGTGCTCAGCGCTTCACTCATTTCAGATTTTCTGAGGAGTCCTTAACCTATATAATATAATAAATATATAATAATATATTATAAAAAAAACCCAGCTTGTCTACAATATTTTTGACAGGTAGATTCATGCCTAAATTATGAGTCGAAAAAGATGAAGCACATATTTTATGAGGAGTCCTTAACCTTATAATATAATAAATTAATAATATATTATAAAAAAACCCAGCTAGTCTACAATATTTTTGACAGGTAGATTCATGCCTAAATTATGAGTCGAAAAAGATGAAGCACAGATTTTCTGAGGAGTCCTTAACCTATATAATATAATAAATTAATAATATATTATATAAAAACCGAGCTAGTCTACAATATTTTTGACAGGTAGATTCATGCCTAAATTATGAGTCGAAAAAGATGAAGCAACAATGTCCTAATGTCGATAGCTATGTAGATGTGCGACTTCAAAATTTTGCATTTTTTTTAAAAATATTTCTGATTTGTGCTCTATGAAATGCTGGAATGTAACGAGAACGACTTCGTTGTAATAAAAGTCAAATCAAATGATTAAAATCATTCATTTGACCCAGAATTGTGGACTAGCTCTGTTAAACCCATATAAGCCTTACTTTAGTTTTAAAAAATATATATTAAATTATATAATATAAATAATAAATAAAAAATTATTTTATAGCATTAAATTTGTGATTGTACATAATAATTAATAATTTCATAAAAAATGTATTTTTTTATTATTTCGCCTTTTATTATGAATTTCCCGCCTATTGTGCTAGAATACGAGTCATTTCTTTGCTTTTCTGAATTAATCCGTAGCATTATCCGAATAATACGCACCTAAATGAATCTGCAATCGGATTGTACTAATTAGAAATTTTTGATGGAGCCACCTTAGCAATTCAGTCGGGAGATAACTTCTCATTCTGCAGGCGACTTTGTGTATTGGAATGCCGAGTGTCAGGATAATGGACGTGCCCGGTTCAGGCGATGAGTTGCATAAGGAAAAAGTGACCCGAGTATCGGTTAAGGATAATATCCTTTTAAAATAATCTATACAATTCGATACAATGACTGTTCCCGTCTCGCTCTTTTGAAATATTTATTGCCAGCTGATACATCCGGCGCTCTCTTCGCCGGCACCCCGGCAAACCCGCGCAGAACAAAGCCGCGCAAAACAATCCCGACAAAGCCGACGTAATTAAGCTCTTAATAAAATAATTATAGACATTATCTGGTAATCCGACAGAAGTAGAGGAATATATATATTATAGTTGTCTCACAGAGACGAAATTATATTTTTTATGTGAAAGTAGGTATGGGAGTCTTTGTGTATTCATATGGCTTACGACCTATCGTACGACTGGCTTAAGTGATCACTTTACACAATGTAACGTTCACCTTTTCCACCCATGATAGAAATTCATCTAACAAATTTTTGGAAATTGTACATATATTTAAAATTTTCAACCCGTTTCATATGTATGTTGTAATATCCTTAGCGCAACCGGCATCCAAAGCCTTTTCATTTCCCTTAATTAAACACAAATGTCATTTTTTTATTGGAATTTTTTTAAAGCAGTATCATTAGAAATATAATTTTTTTACATTTTCATCATGTCTATTTTTTGTTTGTCCAAAAAATTTGGAATAATAGAATAGAAGAATACAAATTTGTTGAATAGTTGTACGTGTAGAGAGAATCATCCCGGCAGTCTGGCTGGAGCCACGTGGCCCGCTCGAGTCGGAAATGCAGCGTTGAACTGTTATGCATTTATGTGCATTCCGTTCTCAGCGCTCCCGGTCCTCTTCCGCGTCTGCTGTCTGCTGTCTGCGGCCTTTAGCTTCGTCCGCGTGCATTTGTGCCTTCATTATCCTCGCCCGGGGGCATCTCTGCGTCACTCGCCATATTCCCCATTCATCCAATCACGGTGTGGAAAATAATATCATGGATTTTTAAATTTTTTTATTATTAATTTTAATTTTTTATTTTTAAAAAGCCAAAATCAAGGCCATAAATTAAAATAATATAACACTTGCAGAAAACGGGGAATTTTGATAATTAAGCATAACGTTATCCGAGGCACCTTTAATGATGTGCCCGGGAAAAAACGAACATTAATATAGGGCTTCACCACAAATATCTAATAATATCTAATTACTCTAAAGGGGAAGGGATAACTTAAAATTTTATAAATAAGTCGTTTGTACGTGGTATATCCACTGTTTGATAATGGCCTTACAAGCCGAAACAGCTGTAACACCTAAAAATAGTTAACCCGTAGAACTTAATAATAATATTTATTAAAATTTAATTTATTTTAAATTTCGCTAAAAATATCATGGATGTTTATTTTTCACTACCTAGTATGTTTTATGATATTTATAGCTTTCAGTTTGCGATTAAATGTACTTGTTATTATTATATGCATATATAGGTGTGGCAAATCCATTTGTGATAGATTTAAGAATGAAGATATTAGGAATTAATGTAAAGCTGATCTTAGCATAATTAATGTCCTGACATACAATTCTCGCTTCATCCACATTCATTCATTTTTGAGGCTTCTAACGGGATCATCTTCCAGTAAGTCTGGTTTATCTGATCATGCCACGTCTTCCGCGGTCGCCTTTTCTTTCTGGCGCCGTCAACACTTGCGTTAAATATCTTTCTTACCATTCTTTCCTCATTCATTCGCTCAACATGCCCAAACCACCTGAGCGACCCTTTTTTAATTAAAATTGTCTAAAACATTATGATTAATTTCATATACAGTCAGGTGACAAAGAGACAGAATATTTTTAGTATGAATAAAAAGAAAACATTTTGTATAAAACCACTATTTATTGAATTATTAACTTATTTCGGGGCCAATGATTCCTAGTTCACGATACACAACATTTTTATTATGTGCTTAGTAAATTAAATATTATAAAACAAATTGCAATTAATAATGGTTATAATATATTGATAGATAAAATGTTAAATAAAATTTAACCTACGAAAAAGTTTTCTAAACCTTTGTTTACCCACAAACAGAAAAATCGTGCTTCTAAACATTCATTTTTTAAGAAGAGCAAAATGATTTTGTGGTAACCTTATTAATTTTCCTATTTAAATTTATATAATTAAAAACATCCCAAATTCTAAGCAACCAACTACCTTTCTGTCTACACTTATGATAAATTAAAGAATTATATATTTATTTAATAACAAGGAACCTTTTAAAGATCGGAGGCTTGTAAATTAATTTGTAATGACAGTATTTTTTTATATAGATAAAACTCGTAAAAATTTTGATATAAGAATGAAGCCACAGATAAAGTGACGACAGTCGACTAGCGATAAAATGCGAGTGTATACCGTCAAACGGTTCCTCGTTTCAAATTCGAACCTGAGTGATACTAGCGAAACGACCTTGCGATAAAAGTGCAGCGAATTTAAAAAGTTCCTGTGTGGAGTATTCCAGTGATAATTAGTGCAAATTACGAAATTGGTGTAAATAAAAGATCGGCTAACTAACTAACTTACCATCACGCCGTTTCCCCGTGGGGGTAGACAGAGAGGATAGAGCGCCATACTCTTCTGTCCTGACATACAACTTTCGCTTCGTCTACATTCATACATCTTCGCATGCAAGCTCGACGGTTGTTCAGGCTTCTAACAGGACCATCTTCCAGTATCTGGTTAATCTGGTCATGCCACGTCTTCCGTGGTCGCCCTCTCTTTCTGGCGCCGTCAACACTTGCATCATATATCTTTCTTACCATTCTTTCCTCATTCATTCGCTCAACATGCCCAAACCACCTGAGCGACCCTATTTTTATTCTATGTATTATGCTACGATCAGCTTTACATTCATTCCTAATATCTTCATTCTTTACTCTATCATACATGGATTTACCCCACATACGTCTAAGGGACCTCATCTCCACTGCATTCAATCTACTTTCGTTCCTCTTCTGCCAGCTCCAGGCTTCACTTCCATACATTAGTGTCATTTGCCCTCATCCTGTGGCAATGTATAAAATAAATAAATAAATTGAAAAATAAAGAAAAGGATAATCTAACATTTAAATTGCTCTCCCTAGAGATGGTTCAGACGTTTCATTCCGACGTCAGATGGTGGACCGTCACACGTGGCCCCCAGTCCATAAAGCATGTCTTTATTGTGATTCTGTATTGGCATCTGTGTTTTACGACTTTCCCTGCTGGCTAGGTAGGTACCCTACCCTCCCCCCTGCCTGCTACTTTCGTCTGTTGGGCAGCATAAATATTTTACATACCAAAAACACGTTTGAAGCAGCGCATGATTTATGGGGTCGAAATCTCGTAAAACTGTAATGGCCACGTTTTTGTTGCACTCTGTATTTATCTACCGAGAACGTGCTGCGCAAGGCGGACGGCCGATGGTCGGACGTCGACGGGAACGTAAACTTTAAATTGTTAACATTGTATTTAAATACCCTAAAAGAACCCCGGGAGGGTTATAAAATGGCATTTTAAAAGCAATTAGAAAGTGTTTTACGGTTTTTGTAACTTGTATTAGCTACACCCCTTTGTCTGACTGTCTGGACGGAATCTTATAATCGATATTTCGCCCGCTTCGCAATGTCAATGAAATTTCGCGCACAGACAATACATGATTCAATTATCAGATTCAATAATTAATCAATACATCCGTCGTAATTAATTAATCAATAAATCCATCTTAATTAATTAATCAAAGTTTTTTATATGAAAAATTAATGATCTCAACGAAAGATGGCGCTAGTTTATTACCAAAGCGATTTTGCACGCTGAATAAGTAAAATTAAGACTAAAAAGTAGAAAATAAATTTTCGGCCAAAAAAAATTTGTGGGCGCTTTCCCTCCGTCAGCAACAGAATTCTATAATCTTAATAAAAACTTGGTTTTTATGGGTTATTTTTTTTTAGATTAAAATATTTTTGTAAAATACATTAGTAATAAGATGATATGTGGGGTATAAAAGCAAAGGCAGCAATATCCAAAAACAAATGCACACACCGATGATTACTAATTACTAGTACTGAACTCGAGATTTTATAGGAAACATAGTCTATAAATTTATAGAAAACATGATTCTGGAAGTGATAGATTCGTAAAATCTAGAAGTATATTTTACATTAGTAATCCTCGGTGACTGAATTCAAAACATTTTTTTTGTTTTTTTTTTTTGGTATTTGCTGCCTTTGTTTTATACCTCACATATATTAAAATGAGAATACCTCTGTTACGGAGGCATGGATTTTTTGAAATTGGTCTCCCGTTCGCGTTGCCGTCAAATCGTTGCGCGTCCACCTTTAGCGTGATGAATTGTGCTGAATTTTCGCATTTCAGATAAGTGGTGTGAATCCTCGATTTGTGTAAATGTCACCTGGTGACCTATAGGCGACTCGCTTTCTGTGGGACGACCTGTGTAATATGTAATACACCAGGCATAAAGGTCACGTGGGAAGAAACAGTATATTCAAACTGTCGGGCTCTGCTTTCGATTATCGTGGGCTAGGAACTGCACGGACGAGGAGGATGCGAGTGCTGCACATCAGGTCAAAGGTTGAGATGCTTCCAACGCCACCTACATTTAATGAGGTATGGTGGGAATAGAGACGCTACACCAATTTGTACCGGTCTCTAAGGTTTTAGATAACACTGTAGAAAATTAAAAGCAATATATTAGTTGAGTAAGTTAAACGAGATGTAAAAATATAGAGTGCGTGGGTTCCAAGGCCAACGAAGTCTTATTACGTGACACATGTCTCGTAGTTAGTAGCAAAAACTTCGGGGTAGCCTTCTTTATTTAGTTTTGAAAAAAAAAATGTTCTTAACACTTTGGGTGTTAACTTGGGGTTAACTTAACAGTTACGGAGATATGCGACATCAAAGTTTGCATTTTATTTTTTCAATATTTCTGACTTATTTTCTGTAAAACGTTGGATGATCACTACACTAACTTATATGGAATATTAATAATTCACTCACTTTAATACAAGTCAAATAAAATGACAACTTTACTGTTCAAAGCGAATAAATTTTTAATATTCGATACAAATTACTTTCATGATAGTCTTACGTCTTACAAAAGATAAGCCAGAAATAACAAAAAAAACATACCTACTTTAACGTCGTTTTATATACGTAACTGTCAATATTTCACCCAATGTGTAAATAATATTTTTTATTCAAAATTGAATGAAGAAGACTCCCCCAAAGTTTTTGCTACTAGCTACGAGACTCCCCGACCTGTATAGTAAAATCAGAAATTGGGCTAATCTTAATTATTCGTTTCTGCCAGAATGCGACAAACGAGAAAATGAAAATGTTCCTCCTCCAGGTGTCTTTCACTGCAATCAATCGAGTGTTATGATATTGCCGTGAATTAACAAACATATTTAATAACTTCATGTTATGTGTTATATGTTATTTATATGTTATATTTGTTGTCATGTTATGTTTCCGAGAGTTATGTCTAATAATTTAGAAATATATTTTATTTTGCTCCTATTTAAATAGTTACGTTATTCTTCTGCTGAGCACGACAATAATTACTCCTTCCGCAGAGGAAAACAAATTGTCACTCGACTTGAATTATTTTTGAAATAGCCTTAGGGGCTAGGTGTAGTAAGAGGCGTGAAAAATAATCATTTTCAAGAATTTTTTTTTGAAACTTATAATGGTTTTGATTTAACACTTAATATCAAGCTTTTACACTATGCATATTTTAAGTAATTTTTACGAAAATTTCAAATAGATGAATTAATTCTGGACTACGTTATCAGCTCGATTTTTGATCCTTCTCTTACAAATAGTGCCTCGCGGTGACCTTCAGTACTTTTTAGTGGTTTATCTAAAATCAATTAAACCTTTTTTTATTAACCTTTTTTATTAGATTAATTGTTATAGTGAATTATTACTTAAGTTAATATTAATTAATAGATTAGCTTATCTAGTGCTTAATCGAAGCATTTTTTTTTCAAAATTTTCAAGTTGTTGCGAACTCTGAAAATTTACTTTTGTGTTTTGAGGGAAAAAAGCGCTCGCTTCAATTACGTGTAATTTTTTTTGATTCAATTCTTTGAATTCATTGAATAATGTAAAAAATATTAATTTAAAACCAAATTAATTAATCATTTAGAAAGACATACAGAAAAATCTAATCCACGAAAAAATATTTAGCTACTACCGGGATTCGAACCACGGATCTCCTCCATTCCGAATTTCACAGAACTTTGTTCTGAAAAATTGCAACATCATAAATAAGAATGTGTTCTTGAATATAAAATATTAATTGTTATTAAATGATAATGAAAATTACCAAGATGTTAACGATAATAACTTCTGTAACATAAACCGAAAATTTGTGAAAAAATAAATGGTACAAAAAACATGTCGATAATATTAACGTATTCTACCCATCATCGGTACAACCCCGTAATATGGATGAGTGCGAGCGAGAGCTCCATTCGATCTCTCATTGACACATCTTACAACCAGAGTCGTCAGTTAGTGGTGTCTCAACTGTAGAACTTCTACCTGTTACACTATTTAAAAAATTATTAATGACTATAATAATAGGTGTATAAAAATAATTGATTACCTACTTATGAGTAATCAACTATTTTTGGTGTGGAATGTTCGCTTCAGTCAAGCTCAGTAAAGTGAACGTGTAAAGACGTGTTTTATACGCAATATTATAATCCGTAGTCTTGTGACAATTAAATTTTAATTTTTTTATTACTCTGTTGTAAAATGGCAGACAATCAACTAACTGAAGAATATTTACGTCATTGCATGCTGTTTCATTTTCGATCGGGTGTGTTAATGCAACGGTTGCAAAAAAGAAAATTTGTGATGTGTATGGAGACGTATTGAAAGTAAATAAGTGCCAACGTTGGTTTAGAAAATTTTCCTATGGTGATTTTGACTTGTCTGATAGCGATCGAAGTGGGCGCCCGGTAGGGTTTGGTAATGACGCTTTAAAAACACCTAGAAGCATATTTTTCTTAAAAGTCTACCAACAAGATAGCAAAAGGTCCTAGATAACGATGGAGAATAAATCGATTAAAAATAAAATTAAATGTAGTAAAAAAAAAATTGTTGCCACTTAAATAATTGATTACTTATGGGTACTCCTAATTTGAAGCGAAATCCACCTGAGTCTATCTGGGCCACTCGATGTGAGGTATCGAGATCGCCGCGGGGCGCTATGGAAAGGATTCAACCAAGCAGCCGTGGCAATATCCGATCCCAATCACCTGAACGTCGTATCGGCGGATGTTGACTCTAGCGCAGTTGACGGCTTAAAGACCGATAAATTATATACGTCATTACCAAGTTAACCTAATCGATTTAACAATGTATGTATATTATGTACTTGATTTTATAACGTTGTTGCGTTAGTGTCTACTGCGAAGCGAACAAATGTCTCTATTCTTTAGGAATTCCGCAACACACAGAAAGTAATTTGGATCATTTATTTATTTGCGTGTGAATGAATACGATGCATAGCACCATTGAAAAAAAATAGTAAAAATAATTATACATTCTTTTACTAAGTTGGAAAAGTTCTGGCATAATCCGGTAGTTTCGCGAAACGTCTAGAAAATGGGCTCTATATATACAGATGCACCGTGCTGCACAATTATAATAAAGGCATTTATCAGAGACGAGCCCAGATTGTGTAAAGACCTTGTGATAGAAAAAATTAATTAAATTAATTAAAGGGGGAACGGATTCATTATTATTAAACGAAATACTTTATTTGACACGGCGATATGAATTTTGTGATGTAAAAAATTTGATCCTCACCGAAGAAGCTTAACAAACGCATTCTAAGAATAAATTAGACTGATAAAGTAAAGAATAGCATCGTAATAATGAAGGACAATATGTTCACCCGTACCATAAAGGTAAGGAATTTTGGACACACCCTCTGAAATTAACCTTGTCATACATGGAAAAATCAACAGATCATTGCAGGAGAACAAGAAGCGAACTTTAATGGTTTAAAATAACTTTGACAACGGTTTGGCCAGACGTCTGAATCTCTCATCCTAGCATTTGTCATCATCGACTACGATCTTGTATTCTCAGAGGGCTGAATAGCCCAATCCTGGATCCACAAGTTCTAGAGTAGGTTGGGTTGATTTCCACACACTGCTTGCTGTTCTCCAGCTTGTGGCATTTTGTGTGCGTTTTTTGGTGGATTGCTCGCTCGCGTCCATATTGGAATTGTGTCGCATCTGGCCGATATCGGCGACATGTTGCAACTCGGCTGTTGCAGGTTTCAACTTGCAACTTGGTGGAAGTCACGTAGATATGTGAGATTGTATATACTCTAAGGATATGTCAATCTATACAATACATTTAAATCACCGGCGATTGACTGAACTGAGTGGCGAAATATCTGTTTTAGAGCTGATGATACAGCGCAGAAAAACCCTAAAGGGGGCGCTGTCCCTTCGTCAGACGGACCAATAGAGACACAATTTAACCTGCGATGTTTGTGGGAGAACCTAAATATATCTTTTCAATCATCGACTACGAGGCCCAGCGTCGACGACGACGGTTAAAATCACCTTGATTCCTCAACTCTATTTGCCCTCCGGTTAGACCTGTCTTCAGCAGTTGGTTCACTATTCTCGAGGATCTGTAAACAATGTCAAAATTCACACATCGCTTCGAAGAAGAAAAAAAGATTGGACAGCAACCTGGACTGGCACTGTACAATACATCGCGACGTTTCTCCGAAAACAGAAGAAACCGTATTTCTTCAAACCTTTCCAAAAGGTCTCTAAACTATGGTTACCATATCACATCATATCAAGTCTGGTATGAAGTGTTCCATTGATCCTAAATTCTTTTAAGCCTGTCACTTGCGCTGACCCAAATCAGTATTTGTATTAAATATAGGTTGATGGCGAGTCTGCGTATGTTGTGTTATGCATTATGCAACGTGTGTGGGCGCAGTTACACCAAGAGCACGACCTTGGAGGAAGCCAGTTTTCCGCTGGGCCCGTGTTGACATGGGCGTGAATGTGAGTCAGGTGTGTGCGAATCAGAAACGCTCGGGTCTCTTCCGCGACCGAATTGTCACCTTAAGTTATGTCATGAACACCTATCGGTCAATATAGAGACGAATAAAATGCTTGAAATTAATAAATATTTTATTTATTACAAGTCAGTGGACACCAAACTTTCACTATAATAGAATCATAAATATAACAGAATCTTTTTATTATAGAGTATTCTGCATTACTTCGATTATAGGTTACTTCTATTATAATTTGATCTGATCTTCCGTTCGTTGTTTGCTTTCCTTTGTCTGTAGCGCTCGCTGACTGCCACAGCAAACTATAAAGTTTACAGCGATAGCTCGCCGTTTATATATGATTTATCACTTCGCGAACGTTCCGGCATAATCCTGTGTTTTCGATTAATTTCGAGTTTTTATACTATTCTAGACCCACGTGCAGTCGCGCAAGTACTCGATTATGTGTGGTTCTTTTTGATTTAGGATCGCGTGACAATATGAATGTTGCATCACTGTTTCAGTGCTTTTTTTTCTTTTTATTTCTTTTTGTGCTCGTCCGTTTAACGTATTTTAGCGATCGTCATTGTAGGTATTTGTAGCATCTCTGAATAATTTTACTATTGACTTCCTTAGCATTTGATTCTTTAACTAGAATATTCCACAGGGCCATTTCTGCTCGCTGTTTTGCCATGCATCATGATATAACCAACAGCACAGATTGTGATATATTTTTGTTTGCCTTGCATCGTGAATGAAGTAGCACAACCTTGAATGTGATATATTTTTGTTTTTGATGAGGCGTTTAAAATATTGTCATATTGGATTTTACTGTTTTGATGATTTTTTGTGTGTCTATCGCTACGAAACAATATTAGACGAATCGCATCACCGTACGAACATTCAATGCCGGTTGGCAGTACTGAATGAAAATTAGTACCGTGTGTGCATATACTGCAACTATTGATTTACGTTAACACATAATGTTGAAAGTGCAGTGAGAAGGAATGGGTTTTCATACCGCGTGTTTTGGATTCGATTCCCGGTAACGTCACAATACGTTTATATTGTTTTCAAGCCTGGGCGTGAGACCTTTGAACTTTCAAGGCCAATGTGTTTCATTTGCTGAAGACCTAGCAGGGGCCACTTCTGTGTCGTCTTGGTGCATTCAAATATCTTAATTATTTTTATGATTATCTTTCCGCATACACGCTTCATTCCATTGTGTCTTTCTTTATGTATTTTTGATGAAAGTACTTCTGTATTACCCCTTTGCAAGACAACCATTCATATAACACTATTGAGGTGCATATTTGGTCTGGCAGTAAGATTGTGATTTACATATATCACTGATTGACTCACAGTTTGTGATTTTGAGCTCATCACTAATCTATACGCCACACTTATCACGATTTTTCGCGATAAGGCATAGCAAAATATGTTGAATGTCTTTTAATTTTTGGAGGCTATTTATTATGTATGTGTGTATGGATGAATCAGATCAGCAGGATAATGTATGTGAAATGACAAACTGTCTTCAAGTTTTATCTTATCTTTGTTATCTTACTCAACTTGCTTGATTGAAATAGGAAGGGGTTTTAGACAGCCGAGTGAACAATTGAAAATGCTTTACGTATGTCATTTTATTGAATTACGATTAAAATGATTATGCAGTGGACGCTAAAAGGGAGCTTGGAGCAAAGCGTTGTTGACGGCGCTGGAGTGGCAGAAAAGCGACGTTGCTAGACCAGCCCGCTGGCGTTGTACAGTGGCATATTACAGATTTTTATGTCTTGTATTCAATAAATCTATTGTTTTTCTGTTTTTCACATTCTCTGGTAGATTATTGTATTCCTTTAGTACTTTATAATATAAACTGTTTAGTGTATTTGTTTTTTTTTCTGTATGATTTTTTATTTTTGTAATGTTTTGGCATTCTACCATTTAAAATTTTATACTATTGATAGAATCGGCGTCAACTTTGTAGAGTTTCATAATGATCTTCGTTAAGGATAATTTTGAAAAATAAACACAGTTATGACTCTACTTCAGTTTATTAACATTACCTACTCGGGTTTCGGGAGAATCAGTACCTCTCATCGAGAGGTGAAGATATAAACTCTTTATATCTTTACATATAGTTTATATCGGTACTGATTCTTTCGAATCTCAAGTAGTGTTAATAAACTCAAGCAGAGTTATAAAAGTGTTTATTTTAAAAATTATCCTTAACGAAGATCATTTAAAACTTTGTATATAAAAATCATTTCGTTTAGCTTTAGTCCTTATTTAATGGTGAGCCAATTTAAATCAATTAATTTTAGAATATTTTTTTCTCCATGGAATGATTTTTATCGCTGTTTTGTTGAATTTATAATAGTTCTATGTCTCCTTAATTACTCAAGTAATGAAGGAGACATCTTCGACAGCTTCGTTCAAACTGCCTTCAGCAATTTGGACGAGTCGGTAAAGAAGTCTGCGGCTTCCCATGAACCGTTAGGGTGTACACATCAAAAATAGTGGAGCAATTATTGATTTATAAATCATTATGGATATTTCTTAAGTCAATTTTTGTCTTAGATACTCTACAAAAACTATCACAAACTCAAATCATACGAAATTTCATGTTAATATAATTAATAATAATAGTTGGATAATTTATATAGCGCCGTTTTCGTGAGTACTCGCATCAAGGGCGCTTCACTCAAAACAACTGACTGGTTAAAAACACTTATTTACTATTACTTATTCACTAGATAACATGCAAAAATGGAATTAACATTTAAATTTATAATAGTTGGGACTACCAGAAAGAATCAGGTATTTTCGAGGAGTGCATACTAGAAGTGAGAAACATTAGGTAGTGTTGTAACGGTCTGATTCTATAGGTTTTTATATTATTGTCTAAACAAGTGCGTCTTAAGTTGTTTTTTGAACTGTGGTACGCTGTCTGTTTGTCTCATTTGTTAGTTAGTTTATTCCACAACATTGGTCCAACCACCGCGAAAGCACAGTCACCGAAATTATTGGTTTTGTGGACGCGATTTACTTCAACCGGCAATGATTTTTCTTTCAAAGAGCATGGTAGCATACATTAGTGTCATTATTAATAAGTATAACTTATGTACACAACATTAATAATAATTATCGACGAGGCTATTAATTATTTGGAATGCGTCTCTGACACGTATGCGCCTCTCGTCGGAGGCTGGATGCACCTTATGGTAATCGTCTCATTTCGTATGTTAAGTGCTCCATAAACCGTCTAGAGCGAGAGAATACCCCATCTGACACGGTCGTCCGCCGCGCTGTGTGGAGAATTAGTCAGAGACAGATGGGAGTTATGATAAATGCACTCAGAGGTATGCGACGCCATTAAAATGCCTTTGACCGAGTTTCGGGACGATGCGCGCTGACGTTGGAGGCTACGGTTGCAGCAAGGGACAAAATATCGTATCGTAGTTGTTGTAATACTCTACAAAGCCACGACTTTTTTTAAACAAAATATCGTAAGTTTTTTCTGATGCCTTAGACTGCCAAAACTAGGATTGACCTGTATTGAGTCTAATTGTTGTAAACTATCGTTATCTAATACCTTGGCTACAGATTTAAAATCAATCGGAGTGCACGTCGGTGCGCCTGTATTCAGAATTTATTTATTTTCCAGCTCTCGGATTACCAAGGAAAAAACTGTTTGGAGTATGGTTAAAGGAGCGAGATTTTTCTAAAGGAAGTAAAAAAAGCTGTTTTAAGGGCGATTAATACAAAAAGGTATAATAAAAAAAAACTTTTTTAAATTTTTGTGGACAAATATGTCGAAAGTGGATCGATTGTGGACGTCGTAAAGACAAGTTTAGAATTAAATATATAGTGTGGTTAGGTGGTATAATCAAGTTTTTAATACTACATTTATTTTATTTTTTATATCTTTAAATTGGTTTATTATTATTATTTAATGGGTAAAGAATACAAATAAACACTAAAATAATTTCGCTCGCTCAGATTGTCTTTTCCGACCACTGTGCGCCGCTTTGGGAAGCAAATAAAAACACTAAAACAATATAAAGTTTAATTAATTACCGAAGAATGTCACTGGACACGAGTTAGATCCAAGTGCCGTTCTTAATTTTACAGTCACTAAATGTTTCCGGAATATTTTGCACACTTTTTATTGCACCGTTTATTAATTCGCACTAATTAACGATGTTTCTTTCACTTAGAACACTTCTGGTAAATTCCGTTTAATATTCGCACGTAGATAAACTTCTTTAATTCACTTTCGCTGGAATGTACACTGGTCACACTGAGCTCGCCCTATTGGTAGTGTCGCGTGAATTGACCGTCACGAATGAATGACACCGCGTTGCGTAACGCCTTTTATAGATACATTCCTTCGAGACCTTTCGAGAGACTTGTTCTTGAGATTACGAGGCTTGAAGAACGTTCTAGACAATTCCAAAGTAGTGTTGTAGTGCATAATGGAATATTCGGTCGTATTGTTGAGTATTCGTGTCAGTATTCAGTAGGTTCTCCATCACGTTACAATATTCACATTACAAACGTGTTTTTTTAAATTATTTTAAAAGCATATATTAGGTCCTTACATATGAAATTGACGTTTAGTATGGGAGGAACATAAAGCCGATTTTTTTTATTATAATATATTTATTTAATCAAAGTATGTACCATTGCTATCTATGCACTTTTGCCATCTCATAGGTAGTTCATCGATCCCTTTACTTAAAAAACCATTCGGACGGGAATCGATAAAATCTTTGAAGGCGGTTTGGACTGCCCCATCGGAGTTGAATTTTTTCCTTTGCAAGAAGTTATCCAAATTTCGAAAAAAATTGTAATCTATTGGGGCAAGGTCCGGAGAGTACGGTGGATGTCTTAGACATTCCAATTGAAGCTCCTCTAATTTGGTAGCCGTCTGTTGTGCAGTGTGTGGTCTAGCGTTATCATGAAGCAGCAGTGGCCTAGAGCGATTACCCAGCCTCGATTGTTTAGCAGCTAGCTTTTCCATCATGGTTTGCAGTTGCTGACAATAGACATCTGCCGTAATCGTCTGGCCAGATTTAAGAAAGCTGTAGTGAACGACACCAGCACTAGTCCACCAAACGCTCACAAGTAACTTTTTTGGAGTCAATTTTCGCTTGGGGCATGGTTTGGCTGGTTCGGCAGGGTTCAGCCATTGCGATGAGCGCTTCCGATTATCGTACAGGATCCACTTTTCATCACAGGTAATGATTCGATTTAAAATCCCTTCATTATTGTGCCGGTTGAGTAATGCAACGCAGCAGTCAACGCGCGTTTGTTGATTTGCTTCACTCAATTCGTGAGGTACCCACCTTTCAAGCTTTTTCACCTTACCAATTTGCTTCAAGTGGATTAAAACAGTTTTATCACTAACACCGCAGCCTGCAGCTAACTCGGATGTGGTTTGCGATGGATCCGCTTCCACAATAGCCTTCAATTCTTCATTATCAACTTTGGTCTCCGGCCGTCCACGGGGCTTGTTCTGCAGGTCGAAATTTCCAGAACGAAAACGTTGGAACCAAAAACGCACTGTGTTTTCTTTTGCGGCACCGTCGCCATACACATCATTAATCCTTCGAGCCGTTTCTGCAGCCTGGTACTACGGTGGAACTCGTACTCGTAAATAACGCGATATTTCAAGTTTTTCATTTTGTAAACTGAGTGACGCAAAGAAAAAAACAATTGAGGAAAAAACAAATGAATTATAATTTTTCAAAACACAAATACATGAGTAAATAGCTGTATAAATTTGGATTTGGAATTCCTAACCAAAGAGAAGATATTTGAGATCAAATTTGCCAGTACGGCAAAACGTGAATTTCATATGTAAGGACCTAATATATAATGACTTTTTAAATTTGTTCTTAATGTACATTATAGAAAATGACTATTTACATACTAAAATAAGTAATGGATATTAGTATGCGTCCATCCTGACAAAGATTTGGTATCGAAACTGGTAGACGTAAAGGTTTAAACATGGTTTTTAATTAATTAAAATTAATGACTATTTACATAGATCAACTTATTACAAAAATTTGATTTTTCCAAAATTGTGTTTAGTTACTCCTTGTTTAACAACGACGATATTTACTTTTTAGCACAGTCGAATTGTTATATATTTTAATAACTATGAAGAGACCTATGAAATTTATATTTCATTTGTTTAATATTTAAAGAAATTAAAATTAATAACTTTTTTTATCTTAAAAATAAAAATCCCTTCTTGCATGTAAATGTAATAAGTAGATATAATTCGTGCAACGGAGAACAATTTCGTGGTCTCCTGGTCTTGTCAAAGTACCATTCTGAAATCTACTTCTATCGAAACCTACATAAATTGACGTTCCTTTAAAAAAAGCCAATTTTTTCCAGTGATTGATGAGAATAAAATTGTAATACACTTTATTATTTTAGTAGTATATGTCCAAACATAATAAATAATAAAAGAATAAAAATTATTATGTTTTTCATCTCTTACACAAACTCCGTTTTATACCTTACGGCAGTTGAGATTTCCACCCTAGAAATTATTGTCAAGAATGCAGATCAAGGTGTAGGATCCATTTTGACATTTAAAAATAGAGAGTTTTCAGCTTCAATTTTTTTTTTTTGATTTGCATAAATAGTAAATTTTTATTTGTGTTTTTACATGACTATGAACACTATTATTTTGAGATTACTTTTCATGGTTTCTGCAAGATTAAATGTCTGCTAAATATTATTAATTAGTCATTCATCACAGTAAGCCTAAATAGTAATATTTTACATATTTCTCATCTTTACTAACAGTACAACAGCCCATACATTTTTGCAAACATCCTAAATACAAAACAAAACAATACTTATTATTTAGTATTCACATTTTTCTCATTCCCGGCGAATTTTTCAACTATTCTGAGGAACTATAATCGTTTTTCCGATTTGAAAAAATGCTTCCAAATCACCATGATATTGCAATAATTCGAAAATTCCTTACAAATTAATACATTTAATGTAACAATTTGGTATCAACAGACCTAAAATTAATTTGTCGTATGAAAAACGAATTCTACTAAACGTCGTAATTTTAAATTCACGTGTTTATATGTAAATAAAATAATTAATACTTTGTTTTAACCACACTTAAATTTATTGTAAAAAAAGTCAACATGTTTCGGGAGCGATGAATAATTCCCAAGTACATATATGCAGATTAGTTATGGTGGGAGGGGGTTGGAAGGGGCGTGACTAAAAAAATAATTAGTTACAAAGTAATTATAATGGACACAGGTTTAAAAGAGGGCTATTTACAAAGGTTATTTGATTGTAAATCAAAATTTAAGTTTTTATTAATACTTTTCCTAATTTCTGATATTTCTGAGTTACCCCTAGTGTCTGTGTGTAAAATTTTAAAACCGGTATTTAAATCGAAAGTGTGATTAGATTCTATTAATTGCTTCGCCAATTTTGAATTTTACACACCAATACTAGGGGTTTTTATGATAATACAAATTATTTAGGCTGAATTTTGGTCACCGGCAGGTGTCACCACACAAATGCCAAGATAAAATTTAAGGACATTTGATAAAGATTACATCGCGCTGAATACATCAGTCGCATGGGTGAGAGCAGAGCTAAAATTATTGCATACAATGTTAGTTTTAGTTTGATTCGTTCGTTCGACCTTATTGTGTCACAAATGCGTCGCAGTACAGATCAGTTTATTGTTGTTCCGATAGTAGAGCACCTGTTGATTTTTCCTCACAACCGATACCTGACACCGCACGAACGTATCACGTTGCGACGTTGATTGCCAGTCGGATAAATCATTTTTCTAATTCATGCAGTGTAACAGTTTTATTTGCGTGTTTCAAAGTGTGCTTCTACTAATTCAAATTTGTAAATATTTAATAATAATTTTTCATGAAAGCATACTACTTATTTATTAACTTATTGTGTAAAGTGATCACTTAAGCCATACAGGTCGTAAGCTCTGTGGTCCGTGACCACCCTATAACGACTTCATGTATACAGCCGAGTCTGCATTACCCGTCAAAAATACAGTAAATATATGATTTAGATTTAGAACTTAACTGTGAAAATAGCTGCAACCCGCCAAAAATGACTGAACATTGGTTCGCGTCTTTGCTAAGCCCTAGTATATATTTATATCATCTTTTTGGCGCTCCACGGAGAGGCGGCCGCAGCAACACGCGTGATGCGGCCGGTTCGGGTTTGGTGGCCCGGGGTTCAAGCCCCATCTCCGGCCGTTTAATTTGTTTTTTTTTATCCGTGAATTCGAACGAAATTACGGACGTTACACGAAGTAACGGGGACAGACAGACAACGAAACTATAATGTTTGATGTTCAAATATTTTGATAAAAGTCGTTATTACTATTTCACGGGTGTCGGCTATAAATAAGTAACTACTTATTCTTTAGGAGCCGGCATGTGAGAGTACCGTCATTTTTGACGGGTTACAGCTAGTAATGTAATAAAAGGTCATTTAGTTGCCTGAAAGCGTAATATTTATTCACTGCATTCGTCAGAACGTCAAGTCATTCGTATTTATTTTTTGCCGCCCGCTTGCTGGCGTTCGTGTTGGTAAATGATATTGTTAAACAATGTAAAAATCACGTGTTGTTGTGGATATGTCATTACGTGTTTTGACCTTACAGAGAATGGATTCAGTTTCATTTTTTATTATTTTTCTCATTTTAAGGTCACACCTGCAGTCATTGGTTCATAATGCAGTAGTTTAATTTATATTTTATTTATTTATTTATTAATGTGGAGTATTCACAAGTTCACAATTTCAATAACACAACAAAATCTTGAATTATTTTAACTGGAACTTAATTATAAATGATCCCTGTAATAATATAATTTCAAATTCGAGAAGACATCATTGTCACCTGCATTTGCACAAATACCCAACTGCCGAAAACAGGTCATAATTTATTGCTCATTAAACTTCATTTCTTATCACAATTTAATATACACAAACATTCATTTAATTTTCTTATATAGGTATATACCTAAATATACTTTTAACTGTGCTATTATATATAGGTACATTTTGTTACTATCCATGCATATGATTTTTTATATATTACTTTACTTTCACTATTGCTTTTGTATTATGCATTATATACTGTTCTCATTATCCACATTTTATATTTATATACTCAATTAATTAATTAATTAATCTTACAGTTATATAGTATTTTGTTTTATATCTTTATTATTTTTTGTTCTCACTATATTGTTCAGCTCGGCACAGGTTCTTCCTAGTGAGATGAGCGGCTCCATCTCCTATGTCATGTAACAAGATGAAGATAAAACAAATAAATAAATAAATAATATCAAAAATCCTAAAACGCTAAGCTAATCAATAGTGAGGAAGGCAAATAAACAATAAACAAAAAAGTGAGAAACGAAATATGAAAAATAGTAAGCACTTAATAATAAATAAAAATAACTTTTAAAGCAACACTCTCCCAAACATCGCATTCTTGATAGTATTTGAACTCAAATTGATTATTTCAATACTTGTGCGGTTCACTAGCTCGTTACAAGACCTACTATAGGTCGACCACAGTCAAAAGACCATTCCCTAGCTTTGTCCGGTAAGAAGATAGCGGGGGAAAATTGCCTGGCAAGTCCGTATTACAAGCCTCAATATGATATTTTAAATAAAACATATTTTTTAGTATAAAAAAGGTCACTTAGTAGAAAAACTTCTTTTGCGTTCATTTTTTGCATCGTAACAACACACATATTTTTTGTGCACATTGTTTTGAATGCAGTCTAACTATAAGCTCGTTAAATTAAGGTGTTCGTGTGATATTTCGGAATTGAAAAAGGATGCGACTGTCGTGTTGAATACTTAGGGATCCTGATGCTAATATTTTCCAGTAGATATAGACAGTTTTATATATTATTTTTATATAAACAATAATCGTGTAAGAATTCAATGATAACTGCACGAAACAGGTGCACACATTTACAGCGGCAAACAGTGATAAATGCGCAGTAAACAAATGCACATAGATTTATTATTTTGCTGCTGTGACCTAACTTGATGTGACTAATTAACCTACTATTTTTCATATTGACGGTCCCTACGTAAACTAAGACATCTACAAAACAGCAATTTTACAGGACTGTTTGAAGTTTGGCTTTACATAATAAAATGAGCTTATTTTTTCACTTTTACGATTTTTTTTTTCTGAAAAATATAGAAACATTTTTTCCAATTTAATATTGCGAAAAAGAGTATTTTATAATTTTTGGTAAAAAAAAAAACTAAAAATTCAATTTTTGGTATGTGTCCGGTTTCGTAGGAACCGTCGATATTTTATTGTCTCCTTTACAATAGGCCTCGGTCTAGCTAAGGACACAGGGAACAACGTTTATATTATAAAAAACACTATATAAAAAATATTAAAAATCCCCAACGAAATATTGGTCTAAAAAGATTTATTTTGAAATTTCTAGAAAAGTGGCATTTATTGGAGTTGCGATAAAAAATTCTTAATTATTGATTGCGAATGGTAATTATTTTTCTACTTATTATTACAGAATACGTTTTACTATCGCGTAGTTAATTAAAATGATAAGTAATTAATCTTACACACGCAAATTTAATTGTTTGGGATAGTTTTTTTACGAAAAATATATACATATGCATATTTTTGTACTTATTTGATTCGCCTTTTTTTTTATAATTATCATAAAATGTGTTTTCATTCAAAAAATAAATAAAGTCAACTAAAATGATTGAAATCATCCTCTCAGTAAAATGGCTTCGAATTATATGATACTTGTATTAATGCTAATGAATTTTGAATACCTACTCAAAGTTACTTAGATAGTTCAATGTATTACAAGAGCAAAATTTTACAAAAAAATATTTGAAAAATGCAAACTTTCAAGTCGCGTCTCCATAACTATTGATATTTTTCAGAGATTGTTACAACATTTTTGATTCATAATGTAGCTAGGAATCTACCTCTTAAATATTATGGTCTAGCTCTGTTACACCCTGTATTCATTTCCGGATTTATTTTTCATAAATATTTTCACGATCCTCAGTAATGGAGCCTTAGGCGCGTTCATCTCCAAAGCTGTTGCGTGTTTGTACAAGTTGTGTGTGTTGCGTATTTTTATAACGTCTTGTAAACGTCGAATGTTATCTCCGTTTGCGTAAATATTAGTTTGTATCAAACCGCGTAACAGTTTTGATATAAATTCAAAATAATGCTCGGTTTCAAATAAATAGACTGGCGTAGATTTCAAAATCGACCTTGGAAACTGGGAGGGTCCATTTTTCCGAAAGACACGAAATAAAATTCTCAAAAGCATCGAACATAACAATTTCGTTGTCTGTCTGTTTGTCCCCGTAACTTCGTACAACGCCGCTTTAGAAAAAAATGCGCTTCCTGAAAAAATGCCTTTTTTTATGTTTGTGGTGCTTTACTAAAAAGGTGTGTTGATTATCACAAAGACTGAATTTTTAAAAGTCTACGTTGTATGTTAATCAGCGTTCTTGCAATTTAAGTGCAGAAACTAGGTATACTAAGTACAGAAATATTCGGGTTTCGTGTCTACCTTATGCGTCGGAATCTCAGACGCTACGAGTTAAAAGAAAGTGAGTAAAAATAAAGTGACAACCCTAGCGTCAATGCAAGAGTAGGCTAATAACTCGCCGACAGCCCGGAGATAAACTACTGTTCTGGGTATACTGTGGTTATACGGACTCAAAATTAAACATAAATTAAAAATATCTGGGGACCGGTAATTCCTCGCTACGCCCCTGGTCACATTCTGCCGGAGATGTCTGCTTCCGGTTCAACACAAAAAACGAACAGATAAACAGATGTCTCGCGTGCGATAAACGTGGGAATAGGTGAGCGTCAACATCATTCAGTCCAGCATCCGTTTAATGTAAACACCCGTCCTGCTCGGGAGAGCTTCCTCAGACGTCGGCTCCTCGCATCAACACTAGATGTCGGGATCGCTGGAGAAAGAAGTGAGGGAGTCATCAGCTCCCTGGGAACTGTATCGCATGCTTCCGCGATGTACCCTGTGACGTCACAGTAGACAAAACGTTGATCTTCGAGTGCTAAACGCTAAAGGATTTTTCCTTTATGGTTGACTTCGACTTCTGTTGATTTTTCAACATGTCCAAAAACATCAGTTTCCTTATTGTATTTAATTAAGATAAAATAAATGATAGATGTCTCACAGAGACGAAAGGCATTTACATTTATTTATTAACGATGCACTCCTTGAACATAAATGCAACAAGTAAAAATTAAAGAATATTAGCAAGATAAATAATACATTAAGTACCTACATAGGCAAATTATGAAAAAGAAACCAAGTAGATTTGTCTATTGTATGTGCACAGTGTTCGAGCTTTAAATGTATCAACACAGAGCTGTATTGATTTCCTAGGCGATGCAATCTGTGTATGGAAAGGAAAAATATGTATGAGAGTTTTTTTGGGCGTTTAAAGGGCTTACAATTTGTCATTTTCTGGCTTAAGTGATTACAATTCTATCAAATTTGGAAAGTTGTATTTTTGTAACTCTCTTACTTTATTACTTTATTTAATACAACTACGCTATCGCCATCTATGGTTGAAATTTGTCATTCCCATGAAACAGGGCCGAAGAGTGTGGCACTCTATCCTCTCTGCTTACCCCCACGGGGAAACGGCGTGATGGTAAGTAAGTAAGTAAGTATTTATTTTTAGCGAAATTTAAAATAAATTAAATTTTAATAAATAATATTATTAAGTTCTACGGGTTAAATATTTTAATGTGTTACAGGTGTTTCGGCTTGTAAGGCCATTATCAAACAGTGGATATACCACGTACAAACGACTTATTTATACAATTTTAAGTTACCCCTTCCCCTTTAGAGTAATTAGATATATGCGGTGAAGCCCTGTAGTAATGTACGTTTTTTCCCGGGCACTTATCATTAAAGGTGCGCCTCGGTAACGTTATGCTTAATTATCAAAATTCCCCGTTTTCTGCAAGTGTTATTTATAAATATTATTTTAATTCATGTCCTTGATTATTGGTTTTTTTAAAATATTTAGAAGTGGAGAGAAGATCATTTTTTGTTGATTATTTAAAAGTTTAATATTTGGATGCTTTTTATATTTATTTATTTCTAGTTGCTCAAGTAAATTCATCCTAAAACCTTTTGTTTCTATATGTAAAGGTTTTGGTTCGTTATCACCTTGCGGGACGTGGTTTTCATTTAATAAATGGGCCGCAAATTTTGACTCTAAATTTTTATTTTTATAGCAGCGCATGTGTTCCGCGAATCTAGTTAAAAAAGACCTTCCCGTTTGTCCTATATATGTGGCATTGCAATCTTTATGATTACACGTTAATTTGTATATGCCACTGTTTTCTAATTTAATTAAATTAAATTAATCTAATTTAATTAAAACACCTAAATTAGAAAACAGTGGCATATACAAATTAACGTGTAATCATAAAGATTGCAATGCCACATATATAGGACAAACGGGAAGGTCTTTTTTAACTAGATTCGCGGAACACATGCGCTGCTATAAAAATAAAAATTTAGAGTCAAAATTTGCGGCCCATTTATTAAATGAAAACCACGTCCCGCAAGGTGATAACGAACCAAAACCTTTACATATAGAAACAAAAGGTTTTAGGATGAATTTACTTGAGCAACTAGAAATAAATAAATATAAAAAGGATCCAAATATTAAACTTTTAAATAATCAACAAAAAATGATCTTCTCTCCACTTTTAAATATTTTTAAAAAACCAATAATCAAGGACATGAATTAAAATAATATTTATAAATAACACTTGCAGAAAACGGGGAATTTTGATAATTAAGCATAACGTTACCGAGGCGCACCTTTAATGATAAGTGCCCGGGAAAAAACGTACATTACTACAGGGCTTCACCGCATATATCTAATTACTCTAAAGGGGAAGGGGTAACTTAAAATTGTATAAATAAGTCGTTTGTACGTGGTATATCCACTGTTTGATAATGGCCTTACAAGCCGAAACACCTGTAACACATTAAAATATTTAACCCGTAGAACTTAATAATATTATTTATTAAAATTTAATTTATTTTAAATTTCGCTAAAAATAAATATGGAGTTCTACAAATTAAACACAAAAACCATAAATAAATAAGTAAGTAAGTACGTTTACTTTATTCCCTGATATCACCCACCTGGTATTTCCATCTATCTATCTATTAACGATTTCGTTCCTATCACACACACTTCCCAAGAATACAAAAACGATGATCGTTATAGTTTTTTTGTCCTTTTATTTTTCTCAATTAGCTTGATTTACTTGTAGTAAGTTTGGTCAAAAAACCACACGTTGAATACCTCACGCAAATTCGTGACGTTAATGACATAATAACGTTTAATGTCGTCAAGTCGCCGATCGCGTGTCAGAAGACCCCTTTATTAGTAAAATCTAGCCATTCATGTTGGATGTCATCGCGGCTTCTTCAGTAGTATTCAAAAAACTTGTTTATATAATTATATTGTGGTTTTGATAAAAACATACATTTTCCTCGGATACGCCTACCGACAATTTCTGAGGATATCCATCGAAATCGATTAAAATTATTTATTTAGTTCAGGTGTTTATTTTTAATGAAATTTAAAAATTAAATTTTAAGAAATATTATTATTTACTACGTTACGTGTTATTTTAAATGTGACAGCTGTTTCGGCTTGTAAAGTCATTATCAAACTGTGGATGTACCACGTATTATCGACTTATTTATAAGGTTTAAGTTACCCCTTCCCCTATGGATAATTAGATGTTTTCGGTGAAGCCCTATATTAAGGTTTTTGATGTTACGCTTCATTATCAAAATTCCCCGTTTTCTGTAATATTGATTAATTGCATTACTTTGAAAGTGCCTCTATTTAGTTGTTATTTTATTTACACTCATGAGATTAAATATTATCTTAATTTATGGTGATGATTTTGGGTTTCTTAAACATATTAAGAAATGGTGAGAAGATCATTTTTTGTTGACTATTCAGTAGCGTTATGTGTACGTTTATTAATTTCAAGTTTTTCAAGTAAATTCATTCAAAAACTTTGAACAACCTGACTTGAACCTTACTGAAAATCAATTGAAATCCAACAATTACATCAATACATTACAACGATTAAAAATAAAACATGTTTTGAGTTCCTCGCCAATTGAAAATTCTACGAAGACCTTAGACTTCCCGGTATCGTCAGCAACGTGATCGGTCCGGCTGAATCATTTCTCGGCTTCGTGTGGTTTTATTATAGCAATTGTCGTATTTATTATTTTAAAGTAATTGATGGAGCAAATAACTGCTTCAATATGGATGTTTGGTGATGATGGACCACAAGCGAGCGCCATAATCCACACAATACATATTTTGTATTGGTTTTACTACCACCTGTTCAAAATGCAATACACGTACATAAATATCTGCACTGGAGTCTGTTTGAACTGGATTTTAAATTTCATATTTATTTTCTGTCGATCTGTTAATACGTTAAAGAGTACGGTAGATTCTACGATTTTTCAAGTGCACTTTGCCTGGTATAGTCGAATGTCCTGGTTTTTAAAAAATTTAAGAAAATCAATTGGATCTCAAATATTTAAAAGTAATAAACTTCGACATTACGTACAGTTGGGAAATACGTTTTTTATTTTTATAAATAAAGATGCTAAAACATGTCGCATCATTATTCTTCTTTTTCTTTTATTAGATCTGTCGATCTGTGGTACAGAAAATATTATCTATCCCTCCATCATCGTCCATCGTCGTCCAGAGAGGATTTCATTATTCTTACTATTTTTAAACGATCGCCTGTTCTATGAAAACAGGACTAACTCAATGGCCCCCTGGAATGGGGCTCGAACCACCGGCCACTGGATCATTACGCGAGAGTCATAACCACTAAACCAACAATAATCCGTTTGTTGCGCGTTGTTTAGTTTGGGTAGCGTCAACATAGACATGTTTTTCTTTTTGTAATTAATACAATAAAAATTAAACACGATTTTTTCGGTTTTAAATTAAATATTTCTTAATAAATGGATTATTTTTTCGGCGGTCAAGGCCTTTACCAACTGATTAAACATAGAAAAATGTAGTGATCTTATATAGAAAATTTGTTAGAATGTAAGGTAAATATTTTTTTTCATATTTGGTGATCAACAATACAACTTTCATTAATGCTATTTTAAGCTCTCAATCAATAATCAATAAATTATTTATCCTTGCACCTTAAACCACGTAAATATTCTATATTTGAAAGTATAGAATACTTCACCTGTCGATGAGAGATTCTCTTACTTTCGAAACTCGAATGGTAACGTAAAAAATTATATTTAAACTAGAGGTAATATTTTTTACGTTTTTCACCCACTTAACACTTAACACTTGGCATGCCTGGTAGGATCTGTCAGACCCACCACTTTCAATTTGAAGAACTTTAACTGCCTAAAGTAAGAAATTTGTTAATTTAAATAGCAAACATTAATAGTACAGCAATGCTTTTATTTTTATTTATTTCCTTTAAATATAGTATTAAAAATAATAGAGAATTTGATATTTTATATTCCTAGCGCATTAGTTCATATAAAAATGGGTCCATGAGACCCACCAGGCACGCCAAATGTTAAATGGCTATTTTATGTTGTATCATAATAACAATGGCAATAATAATAATAATGGATAATTTCTATAGAGCCATTTTCGTAAAAAAATCACCTTAAGGAAGCTTTACACTAACATTGTTTAGTCCTACACTAGTATTTAATTTGATGGAAAGGATTTTACAAAAAGGTGCGTTTTAAGTCTTTTTTTAAAAACTGTTTCTGATGCACTGTTCCGTATTACGGAGGGAAGAGAGTTCCACTCCTTTGGGCCTGTGGCAGTCCACATCCTTTTTTGATAATAAATTATATTTTCACTTCCGAAAAATAGACTGTCCGCAATTCTGTTGTCTGTGACTGTATTTTCACGTGGCGTTGCCAGGCTTAGCGGGGATCGCAAGTGTGGTCGTTGAAAACGTGAGCAAATTGCGGGCGACGCGAGTGCACAATAAACACGGCCTTAGAGCCAGCCGGCAACAATTCTCCGCCACTGCAGTTGCAAGTCGTGAGTCATCGCGAGGTCGCTGACAAAAAGTCTCCGGCCGTCTGCTCAGCATCCCGCCGGAGCACTTGCTTTGTCTTTGCGCGCTTTGTCGCGCGCGGCGGATTTTAGCGGAACGATTCTGTCTCTTTTCGCGGAACATCGCTCGGAAATTTTTCAACCGTGAACGCATTTCGTGCGGGCATTTAGTAAATCGGTACGTATCATTTCCCCACGCAATAAAATTTAATGTTGAACCGTTTTACTAATGTTCCGCGATATGGAAATGCTGAAGGGTTATTCTGTCTGCGACAAAATGGGTTTTCGTTCGTTTCCGTCACATTGAGTTTGGTTGCAGACGCGGTGGTGTGGTGGTCGATAGAAAGGTTGGATACCAGGGGCGTGCAGTGGGAACATCGCAGCATGACTTTTACGTAACCAATTATTTGTAAAAAAAATCGGAATACATAATATATTTCATAATATTTTTATCACAATGTTATCATAGCATTCATATTTTAATATATCATAAAAATCTGTAGCATAAATAGTTTATTTCTATTTTTTTTCCAAAATATACGTTTACAAAAAAGTCATGCTTCATTGCTCCCACTGCACGCGCCTGTTGGATACATACTAGAATGCAACCAGAAAGGTTGTACGCATGCATACGAAGCTATTGAATATTTACATATTTTAAATGTGACAAATACTAAGGTATGCACAGACATAGTCATCAGAAAACAAAATCATTTAATTGAAACTTTCAGAACAAAACGAAAGTGACAATCATACTAAGAAGTGCACAGGCAGTCTTGTTTGAAATCGGGTGATAATGTTTTTTATTGGCACTTATTAAGATACATATTAAACTTTATTCCATTCTCATGGAGCTCCTCCGCTGTGACTAGGGTTGCCAACCGTACTCTAAAATAGAGTATTGTACTCTACATCATGTAGGCATACTCTATAATCTATAACACTAATAGAGAACGCTAAAATACTATTTTTCACACAACGTTTACTATACTCGTGCCAGTCACGCATATATAATATGATGCATACCTATTATCGTAACCAAAAAAGTCGACTATTTACTTTTAATATGCTGGTATTCCCAAGTTGGGAATCCCTACTCCCCAAGCCACACTCGGACGTTTCTGAACGCAGCCACTAATGTCAATCTGTGATGTCAATGTCACAAATTGTTTTGAGGTTACGTTTATTTTGTCGCAAGAAAAAGTGAACTTAGAGTTAGAATGTTTGGAGTCAAACAATTCTTTTAAAAACAATGAAAAATAGTTATGTGCTGCAAAAATAAATGTTTTCAAAAATTTGAAATAAATGATACTCTGTCCGTGCCCTTTATTTACCTCCTTTGAAATCATATATACTCTATATCAGACTATTTCTTCTAATAAAAGTTGGCAACCCTATCTGTGACTGACATGCAACATTCTCTGCGTACGTGTGTCCCAGACAAAAAATGGGACTATTTGTAAATTTTAGAAGTGCTACCGAACTGACACAAAGCAGTCAATATAGCAGCACCTAACCATTAGCACCATCAGTAATCTGAGATTACGGCTGCAGTGCAACTTTGTTTTGATTGCACTCTTTAAACAGAATGGCGAAAATGTGCATCCGTTATATTTCACGACGTATCGCTGGCTGTTGCGTAAAATGCAACATCGCAGCGGCATTTCCTTGCGACATCGCGAGCCAAAACAGTCGTTTATTTTGTACGCGTTATCGACATTGCATTTTTAGTGCACATTGTCGTTTCCACGAAGACGTCGCGGCCGTTTGAAGAAAATCAATAGCACCATATTTGCATTGATAACAAAATTAATACGAGCTGATTTTTTGCGCAACCAAAGATCATTGTTTTATGCTAACTGGCCCAATCGCCCGTCGCTATATGTATTGGTTTTGATAATTAATTATTGATTAGTTAAAACTGATACAATTTACATTGGAGTCAATTGAAGTATACGAGTTATTTGCACATGTAATTTTTTTGTTTTGGAGGTACCTACATTTTTTTAATCTCTGTCGTCAAAGATTACAAAAATGTGATTCGCAAGCAATTATATTATTGCCGTGCATCAATAACTGCATAACTAACCATTGACAAATTATATAGTGAAGCGATTAAAGAGTTTTGTTGTTTGTAAACCTTTGGTAATTCTATACCTATAAATATAGTTGTCCTTGGAATTATCATACCTATAAGTATCCTATCCTTTGGAATCATTATACCTATTAGCTGTAACCCGTCAAAAATTACGAAACATTGGTTCGCGTCTTTGCTAAGCCTTAGTATATATTTATAGCATCTTTTTAGCGGTCTACGGAGAGGCGGCCGTAGCCACATGCTTTAATCGGCCGGTTCGGGTTTGGTGGCCCGGGGTTCAAGCCCCATCTTCGGCCGTTTTTTTAGTCGTGAATTCGAACGAAATTACGGACGTCAAACGAATATACAAGCATAGACAGACGGACAGACAGCGAAATTATTATGTTTGTGATAAATATAACACCAAGTAAATTTGCCTAATATTTCATCGCATTGTCATAACAAAAATACTTTTCTACTATAATAGATCGAACACATACCATTCCTTTCCTTTGTCCGGTAAGAAGAAAGCGGGGGAAAGTTGCCTGGCAAGTCCGTATTACAAGCCTCAATATGATATTCCAAATCAATATATATTTTTAAGTTTAAAAAAGGTTACTTACTTACTAGAAAAACTTCTTTTGTGTTCATCGTAACAACACACATATTTTTTGCGCATTCCTTTGAATGCGGTCTAGCTATAAAAATCGTATATTTATTAAAGTTTAGTTTTAACTCAAGGGTAAAATGCGAAATACTTAACCTACTTAAGCTTGTATCAGCAGTATCGGTTGCTTTTAGCACCCGCCGCAGCTCGCGACATAATGAGATTATCCAGGCGCGCGAAATTGTAATGCCGCACTGTTTGGAGAAATTATTAGTTGAGGGTTAAATCACACAGGTTCAGGTACGCCCTAAAATCGTAATTTTCAGTACAAAATAACACATCTAAGGCGTACCCTAACCTTTAAATCATCCAAGTATTGACTCTGAATTCGGACCGTAGAGGTATTGTGATCTAAACGGAAATCGCACCTGAGCCCCCATACTTGGTGATTTTGAACGATTTGCCGTAGTGGTGTTGGACGATTTGCCTATTATATTTACTTCCTTACTTCTAACTCGTGGTGTCTGCTTGCTTGCCGACTTGCCGGCTTGCCGGGTGAAAAAACTTTGAATCAATTTTTAACCCTTTTCCCGTGATCCAATCGAGTTGAAACTTGGCAAGTAGACTCGTTGCGACGATCAAGAAGATCTATCAAAATTTCATTAAAAAAATTAATGATTATAGTATCATCGGCCCGATAACGTTGCGGAATATTTTCTAAATTTGAATTACTCCGTCGGTATACATAATAGGTACTTCACTACGAATGTCGAAAATCTAAATTTGATTTTCGAAAAATCTAAAATTGAAATTTGAAAAATGTTTTTAGAATTTAATCTTCAAAGCATGAAATGTCTTATCAAAGCTCAAAACATCTGACATTTTAGAAATATATTAAATTACTGTAAGTTTAGTATTATGTTATATGTTTTAATTCGTCTTAATTGTTGTTATTTTATTTTTTTTTAAATAGAGATGCGAACACGGAATACGTGTCACATCAATATTCTTACTATTTTCAAACTAAGCTAAACGCTTGTGCTATGAAAATAGGACTAACTTGCTAGTCTGGGCTGAGATTCGAACCCGCGACCTTTGGATCACGAAGCGAGTGTCCCAACCACAAGACCAACAAGCTACTTTTACAAAGCTATATTTTACAAAGAAAGGGAGTATAATAAAAACTTGGTTTTTAGGGGTACTTTTTTATCTTTTTGAAATTCGGTCTGACCGTTTCCTTTGGACCCCCTCCACGGACCCGGCGTGACGCGGACAGGTCCTCGGCGCGTGTTTGTATTTGGTGAATTCGCACAGTGTATCGGGTAAAGTAGAAATTCCGAACGTGAACCACAATGGTGACCTCGATGAGGTCATCGATGGGGCCGGAGCTCTGTGAAACCTGCAAATCAACTATTTGATGAGTTAAATGCTTTCTTAATACGCCTCGAATTTAATACAATGTTTCTATAATAATTGAATAAACACCCGAGTGTCCAGTTGTTTCTTGAAATATATAAAACCTTAGACGTACTATAAATATAGACTAGTCACTTAAAAATAAATCTGAGACATCTAGTGTCTGCTGTTTTCTGTTACGTACTAAATGTATCAGTCACAAAGAGATAGAAATTATGTTCATAACCACGTATAAAAAATGACAATTAACAACGATTGCATATGAAGTTCTAGCGAATTGCGGTATTTATTCTATGGTATTTTCTCTTTCTTTCTTATAGCGCAGCATACGTATAAAAGAGATACAAATATTAACAGGGTTGTGTATTGTATATATATATATATATATATATATATTATTATGTTCGGAAATCGGCTAGCAAGAAGGCGTCAAAGCTTCTTTTGATATTCTCGTAACATTCGATTATTTCCCGAATAAAAATGGAATAATATAAATAAGTGGATTAATAATTCAAAGAGAACCATATAACTATCAAATATTGACGACTTATTAAGTCGCTGGGATAGTAAAATTGGTAACACGCTGTGCGCGAAACACAGAGGTCCGTGGTTCGAATCCAGGTTCCAGCATTTAATTTTTCATTTTTATTATTTGATATTTGTGTGTTTCTCTTTATTACATTTATACATTTTGGATACCCCTAGACCAACTCCCGCAATGTGCGTCTATGTTCACAGTAATTCGTGTTGTCATTCGTGTAGCAGATATTTTGGTTTGTAACTAATCTATACTTATAGTACGTCTATGTATGAAACCTATATGAGGCCGAGGCTGGAGTATGGATTTCAAATCTTGAATCCATATTTCATTAAAGACACTACACTACTCGAAAATGTGCAAAGACGTGCGACGAAAATGCCAACTGGTCTGAGTGGTCTAGAATACTCGGAAAGACCAATAATTTTAAAGCTCTCAATCCTGCAGGAACGCCATAATCGCGGAGATCTGATTGAGACATACAAAATCTTAAACGGCTATTACCACTGTTTAGATTTTTAATATTTCTTCACGCTGAATCACAATCCACAACTGAGAGGACACCACCTGAAACTAAATAAGACATCCTTTTCCTTGTATCTGAGGAAACACTTCCCAATCAATAGAGTGGTGGATGCCTGGAACAGTTTACCGAAGGAAATTTTATCAGCCAGTTCAGTCAACGGGTTCAAGAATATTTGAGATGCTTATTACGCTGCCTGCCTGTCAAATAATAATAAAAAAAAATTAAAAAATCTATTGATACGGGGATCTCGTGCTGCGCGAACAGTTTGTTTTTGACGTGTAGCGAAAGTCACTGATAAAAGCGAAATACCAGTGAGAACCTAACGGCATTCGGAAATAAGTGCGACCACAAACGTGTGAAAAGTCAACGACTAGTATAAAGTGTTTCATAGACGAGTGATTAGTGCAAATTGCGAAATTGCCACGATCCCGTGACAATACTTTTAATATTTTTAGGTGGTTCGTCTTAATTATCGAGGAACCAATATAGCTACTATAAAACTAGCATGACAAATAAAATTTCATTTGAATCTTATATATAATATGAATGCGCTACAAATGGTGTAAGTATTATACGTGTTTCCATTGCCAGATTAAAAAAAAAAACAAATCGCGAAATCGTATAAAGTAGTGAGAAGTACAGATTGTTTTAAAATATATGCAGATAATATTTAATGTATAAAAATATTATACACATTAAATATTATCTAATGGTCACTCATAAAAATAATGTATTTAATATTTATAGACATTTATTAATTTATAATATTTTTATACGTATAATTTATATTGTACATATATTTTCTGTGAAACTCGCCATTTTCATTTTTGTTACTGGTCAACCTAGCTTACATACATTACGTAGCGGCCATCAATAGCCGCGCAGCGGCCCAGACAGCCGCCCGCGGGGCCTAGCAGTGAACAATCGGGAATAGCCGATTAATAACTGCTAGTTAAATTTGGCATATTTGTTTACTTAAATTTCGTAATTATTTCGTTGAGAATTGTTTTAACCCCAATTTTCCGACCAGTCCACACTTGCAGTTCATTAGGACTGATTTATTTTCCGCAATTTGCATAATTCTCAAATAGCAAAGTAGTTTATTCGAGATGGATGCGACCTGTGCAGTATTAACGTCGCGAGCGGGTCACATTTTTCCGGTTTGCCCGGCGTTAACAACAAAAACACAGATTTGATTAAATTACATTAATCATGGCACGTTCTTAAAGTGGCACAAGAAATTATAATATTATGCATTTCTCTCTCGTGGCTGCCTGCATTTGCATACAAATGTTAACATTAAATGCATCTTTAAGCCCACTGCTCGCGTTAGGCTTAACACCTGGTTGACGGTACCGGTTTGGCTCTTCTAATAAATACAGATTAATTTCAGATTAATTTGTTTCTCTGACCCACATCTCTATTTTTATATAAGTGATAACTAATTGTCTGTTGTCTGTAAAATCATACAACCTTTGATTGAACTGATTGAAGCCGATTGATTGAAGGTTTGAGAAAGGTCCTTGCCTATATTCTCCGTTGCCCAGCGAGAAAGCTATAGATAGCGAACTGTGTACAATAAGATGGAGGCGAACATAGTGTTACCAGAGAGGAATGGAGTATTCTAGCGAATTATTAGTGCGAATGGCAAAATATTGAACGAACTAAACTTTACGGTAAGCGACTTATTATTGTTATTAATAAAAGTTTTCAGAATACTTTGAGTATATTCAAATTAATCATTAATCAAGATATATAATAGATGTCTCGTAGAGACAAAGCTATTTATATGGAAAAGTAGCTATGGAAGTCTATTGGGTGTTTATAGGGCTTACGACCTATCATACGGCTGGCTTAAACTGTTCGAAAAAGGAATTAAGAATTGAAATGATTTTTAAGCGTTTTCTAGGGCATATGTTAATAATTTGGATGAATATCATATAGGTACATATAAAAAAGAATATTGCTTCAAAACTCTTGTTCAAAAATAGACGTCTCATTATCAACGGCGACATCTACACTGGTTCACGGCATGGATGAAAAATTTCAATAGATGGCGGTAATAAATACAAGTCGCATATGAAACGGGTTGTCCAAAGTTAACATATATACAACTTCCAAAAATTTGTTGGGGTAGTGATTCACGGGTGAAATTGGTGAACATTCCGTTGTGTAAAGTGATCAGATACACTTAAGTCATCCGTACGATAGGTTGTAAGGCCTATCAACCCAACAGACTTTATACTTACTTTCTCATATAAATAGTTTCGTCTATGAGACATCTGTAGTATATCTTTATTAATAAAAGTTTTATTTGGACAGAATTTCGAGGTAGCTCTGTTACACCATCAATCTGGTTTATTGTAATAAAATACAATTTTAATGTGCATAAGTTAAAAGCTAAGACGCACAAGTAAGATCCGTGCGGTGTGTTAGCAGCAAGATTACCTGCTGTGACGTCACGGGTCACGATTTTTTTGTAAAGGAGATCACACACGTGACCGTCACAAAGTATGTCCGCCCTCCATTGACGAGGGCATAATAGCTTGATAGTTGTTGTCCCCATTCAGAGTATTGTCGGAGCGGCATCCTGCCGAGGCCCCATTTACAGCGGGCTGACTCGAAAGCCATTTCGTAACGCCCACTTCCGATTTGCATGTCCGCATCCGTGCTGGTGGCGGTCGGTCAGCCCGGCAGTCCCCTGGTCCATTCTTCCAAAAAAATTGCGAAACAGGGTAATGAGAATCGTATCAAAAAAAAGTTTTTACACCAGAATTCAGGAAGTGATAGAAGCCCTATCGGATGAAAATAAAAAAAAATGATTATAACATTCCCATACTTGTTCACAAAATTCTCAGTAACAGAATGCCAAAATATATTTTTTTAACAAAATTATTGTAAATAGCGATATACATAACTACAATACCACAAATCCGAATAACAGAAGTAACTCAATTGAACTAATTAATATTCGCACTAATAGGTAATCATTTTTTGAGAGAAAAATACAAATTTTGTTTGAGTTACAAAAGAATTTACTATGGCGACATATTGTCTCCTAAAGAGTGCAAAAAGTTAAATTAACAACAAATATGCGCTTAGTTACTTACCATTACGCCGTTTCCCCGTAGGGGTCGGCGGAGAGGATACTCTTCTGTCCTGACATACAACTCTCGCCTCATCCACATTCATACATCTTCGCATGCAAACTCGACGGTTGTTGAGGCTTCTAACAGGACCAACTTCCAGTATCTGGTTAATCTGGTCATGCCACGTCTCTTTCTGACTTGCATTAGGTATATATTTTTCTTACCATTCTTTCCACATTCATTCGCTCAGCATGCCCAAACCACCTGGGCGACCCTGTTTTAATTCTGTGAATTATGCTACGATCAGCTTTACATTCATTCCTAATATCTTCATTCTTTACTCATTATAATTGGATCTCATCTCCACTGCATTCAGTCTACTTTCGTTCCTCTTCTGCCATCTCCAGGCTTCACTTCCATACTTCAGTGTTGGTATACAAATATGCACCTTTGCATTAAAGTATTTTCTTTCATACAATAAATAATAATATCAAACAATAAATTAAGCATTCGCATAGTGATATAAATTTGCCAAATATTGAAAAGAATAATTCAAAATACTTAAAATGAAGAAGTAAGAAAATCTCAATGAGTGTCCTAATATTATATTAATTTAGAAGATTACAGGTGACCCCTAACATTTCATGAGAGCCTCTTTATTATTATATACTACTACCGTAAACCCGTAAAAAATCACTGGGCATAATAACAATTAATAACGACCCTTGCGTGTAATTGCGTGTCACACTCTAATTAGGTATATAAGTTGCAATTCCAGCAAGTTACGGACCGACAGACATTCTAAATTAGGATAGTTGATCATATTATCATTATTGTTTAATGCAGCAGAAACTGAGGGCGTTCTGGTATGTTCCTATGAATTAAAAATTGAAAAAAAAAAATGTTTATATTTATTTTGAATTGTTAGAATAGTTTTCGGGATTTCTCCCATTATATTGGGATGATAATAGGATTATGATAATGGGAGAAATCCCGAAAACGTTCTAACAATTCAAAATAAATATAGTGGAATAAAACAGTGTTGTTTACCCTCATTTTTTTTAAATATTAAAAATGAATTTCCACAATGTTACAAACAAAAAACTTGAACATTTAAAAATTGATATAAAATTTGCAAAGCATGGGTTAACCGCCTGATTAAATAATATCACTTTTGTTGTAACCGTTTAAATTCTACAAAAGTTATAAATTTAAATAAAATGAATCTAGTCGAGTTATTTTTCTGTAGTAGTCTGTGTTATTTTTCACATTACATTCACTATGCTTCTAATTATGCAGATTCATATTTTAATATTCAGAAACTGCTATTAAAATCACTATTTAGGAAATCAATAAACTAGGTATGAACTCGAACAGAAATAGTAGTTCTAACTGATGAGACGGCGCATTTTTTCTGTATCAACCAGATGCATAATGTACCTTTTTTTATTGTGCCATCGCAATTATCATTAACTGTTGTTTTTTTATTTGTGTTTAATGTGTACATGATATACTCGTCATTTTATAGATTTTTAATAAATGATGCACCTATGATAAAAATTATTTTTGAGCATTTTAATAAAACGATCAGAATTTTTCACAAGGCTTTATTTGTATTTTGGTGTATTCGATAAAAGTTTTTTTAACGATAGTCCAACGCCTATAATAGTTTATAAGTCAGATATATAAAAAAAAGAACTGGAAACTTAGAAATTTCTTCATAACTATTGATATTCGGACATTATTGCTTGAACATTTTGGAGTCATAATTTAGTTGGGAATCTAAAAGTTAAGTATTTTGCACTAGCTTTGTTATATCCAATATAACTGTCAATAAATGAGGTGCTATGACGCTGGTTTCAACAAGAAAAAATATTTTGAAATCACAGTTTTTAAAAAATATAAAGAGACAATTTTTTGGAAGTGAATTGAGGAAATTGAGTCTCGCTTTGAATAAATATTTTTTTATGGCCTAATTTTTTCCTGCGTTTTTCTTTCTCGCAAGCTTAATTTTTTTCCAGCGGTTTTCAGAAATATAATAAAATATGATTAATATTGTATACTAGAATCCGAATCTCATTGAATTCAATACAGGTTGAAGAGTTGACCCACTTTATTCAGGGTCTGGTCTTACTAATCTATTTTTCGCCCATCCATTCTCACGTACATAATTGAATGACCCTTCCAGCTTGACCCTTTGTTGGTCCTTTGAGCCGGACACCGCTACCTCTAAATAAGCTATTAGGCAAAATTGTGATATCCTTATGTCTTGTACACGGTCGTATTGAGCAAACCCGAGCTACATTATTTTTCTCAAACAAAGTATTGGGCCCCCATGATCTAAATTTGTGAATGATAATTATGCGAAGTATACCATAATGCAGGGATTGCCGGATGTCGTGGTCCTGGAAGAAGAAGAAAATCATATTTTGTTACAAATACTAACGCAGCTTCTAAACTTTGATTAATAATAAATTCATGGGATGATTTGCTGAAAGGAACTGACGAGGAAGTAGACAGTTCCATAACACTTCCGGGATAAGGTGGGTCTCCGCCCCTTTCTGCTTCTCTTCTGAAAGAAAAAAGTCCAACTATTTCGAGGCAAATAAGGTAATGATATCTAACGTTCGATAACCCCCAGAAGAAAACTGAAATCAATTCCTTTAATCTGTAAACAACATTGGCGTAGCGTGCATTTAAATGCGTGACTGCAATGCTAAAGCAGCTGTTTAAAAAAATGACCACAATGCATTCTAATAAGGCTGTTCTTATTCCAGTGGGTCTGTGACCTGCTCTCCTTAGACTGTCACCCGGCCGCCCACTTGTACTGCTGATAATTAATTCTGGCTACACCACCATCCTCAAGATCATCTCTCATCCTGGCATCAGCCAAGATGGTCTTGTACCTAGTCAACGCGAGCTCGGGTACCGTCTTGTAGTCGTAGCTTGGTTTTTCCTATGCAGCGAAAACAAACGGATAATTTCACATTCGACATACGGCGTATGGGAACTCGAGAAATTATTCGCCATGAATAAGATCGATTTGTTACGATCATTCCAATGTAATTATTTTACTTTCTCTGAAGCATGGCAGATTTTATACGTATACTTTGATTTTGATCGCGCAATTATGAATCTATGGAGAGTGAATTTAATGAGGTACCGGTGAAACCCCAGGAGGATTAGAGTATGCGAATATAAGGCTATCTCCTAAGTCAGCTTTATATTGTGTGTTTATTTACGTGTATCGCGAAAACTATCTCGGTTATCTTCACAGACCTTCGCAGTCCTAACTGCCTGTAAGGATAGTAAAGGTACTAACAACATAAACGTGTACATGAAATGAAATGTATTTAAATTATGATTTATAGAAATAAACTTTGTTTACACCACATTTTTATTGAAAGAAAGTGGTGTAAACTTAACATGAACTGAACATGAATAAAAAAAAAAACTTAACATGAAAATAAATTTAAAAGAAAACTATCTTGAAAACTTTTTTTCAATAAAAAAATGGTGTAAACAAAGTTTATTTCTATAAATTATAATGTCTCCACAAAATAATTTTGCTTTGTTTGAAGAAAAAGATATTTAAATTAAGTTATTACAATACTAATATATGTAAAGTTTGTAAGTTTGGATGTAGAAGATAATCTCAGAAACTACTCATCCGATTTAAAAAATTCTTTCACCAATATTTAGAATGTACTTTCAGGGTGGACATAGGCTATATATTATTTTATATTTTAAAACTAAACTCGACGAGAAAATGGTCGAGCGATGCGTTTTTTACGAACGCTGCCTTAACGGTAAGAGATATTTAAATACTTTATATAGAGAAGTTGTATAATTCAAAATAAGGTTAATACACAAATTGATCAAATATGACAAAGTTACTAATAATCTGTGCTTTCGAAGCCGCGCGGGTAAGCTAGTTTGAAATATACTGGTTTAAATTAACACAATGGAAACGTAGTTAAGAACGCTGGGGAGAAGGGGGAGTAGCTTTGTATGCGCGGTATTATTATTATATTGTCTCGAAGTGGTAAGCAGAAGGATTCATTATTATGTCATCTTGGAAGGCTCTAGAACAGTCTAAAATTATCTACAACATTCAGGAGACGCCTGGAACAACGTAGAAGCGACGGGAACCTTCTCTTAGGCACTAGAAAGGAAAATAATCTTCTCGAGGGTTCGAAACCAACGTGATCGTGTATATGAGGTAGCATGGCGATGCGCAATAGAGGGTTTGTTTTAACATTTCGACTGGTGCGAAGTGAGCTGCGGGCGACGGCCGGTGTGCCCAGTTATCCAGCGATAATAAAGAGTTTATAGTGTGTATAATATGTATATATATAGTATTAACTAATTATTAAATGGGTCAGTCACTACTTTGTCCATTTAATAATTAATTAACAACAAATGAACACTATTTAAACTATATATATATATATGTAAATAGTGTGATTTAAAATATAGCGTTAAGTTTAAATAGTGTTAATTTGTTGTTAATTAATTATTAAATGGACAAAGTAGTGACTAGCCCATTTAATAATTAGTTAATACTATTTAATGAATCGTTACTTAATTTCCAGTGTTTTCATTGGTCTCCTATCCGTTATTAAATTAAATATTATTGAACACTTGGGAAGTAGATATACCTACCTCTGTTTTTTTATTTACAAAGCCCAGTTTATCAATTTTAAAAATAATATAATACAGATATTAATATTTTTTCAAACCCAGCCGAAGTGCAAAGACGATTATAGATTTTTAAATATGCTCACGCTTGCAGGCTGTCGTTAGTAGTGTGACCGAGTACAAATGGCGAGAATTATTTCAACATTGATCATATCTTTGCTGAGTAATTTCTGGATATTTGTATTGGGAGAGGAAATTTCACGTCGTGGTCTAGGAAAAATGATTAAGTCTCGTAACCATAAATGAATCTTCAAGACGTAACAAACTACACCAGATCAGTCTGCGGAAATTACAGGATGCTGAATTCATTACCAGGAGACGTCAGAGTTATTAAGGTCTATATCGAATCATATAGCGGAGATGAGATCCTCTAAGTGCGGGGTTGGCTAAGGATCGAAGAGATAAGAGCCTCCTTAAACACCCTTGAAATCCAGAAATAATTCCAGTTTCAGTGAAGAGCTCATCTGGGCAAGGCATCCTAATAAATAAACAATAAACTACCGAGGATTAAGGACCTACAGCTTCTGTTTAATCGAGTAGCGAAGGAGTGTGAGAACTTTCGGTTTAGAGCTTTATTAAAGTAAAACAAAACAGATGGTCATTAGCAAACAGCTGAACGTAATCAACAATGAAAGCCCTTATAAGGGCTATATTACTGGTAAGTAATATATTACTGGAACGAAATTGAGAAATACGCCCTTTGAGGGCGAAATGCGTCTCATCAAAATTATAAATGTTAAACTAAAAAATCAAGTGTTTCTATTTCCATATGTGTGATTATGGACTTCTATAAACTTGCCTCCGAAACAAAAAAAGCGATGAAGCACTTGAGATATTGGGCTCAAAATTGGTGGCTGGATTGCTGAATGCTTGTGAATGAAGATGTCATTGTTCGGTTGAATAAAGAAAAATAAGAAGAGGGACCCGCCACACACCGAGGACCGTTCTATGAGCAATAGCTCCCATATCGGCCCTACACTTTCGTCACCCATGTTTGTCATTTTTTTTATGCTAAAGTGGCTGTACCCACCGCCTCTCTGACACTCACGGGAATGCGAGCAGGACGGGGAAGCGTCCAAACAAAACCTCTTCTCTACCTCCAAGGCGCAGGGACAAATGACAATTGGAACATACTTATTATCAATTAAGTGGGAATTACAAGTTTCACATGTAAAAGAAATGCTGCAGCTTAAGTACGAACTTTGAATTCACAAAGTCCATAGTGTCCGTAGTGCGACCAACAAAAATATTCAAAAGAGATATGAAAGCGAACACAAAGTATAACATAACGCGACACTTGATACATGAGACAAATTTTCATTGGAAAACACAAATAACAATTAAGGGGGGGGGTGAGGTTTTTGACTTTTTTTTTTGCATTTTATTTTTATTTTTTTAAATAATTTTATAACATCGCAAGAATATTGTGTCAAAATTTCAAGTCAATCGGAGCAAAATTGACGAAATTATGAACATTTGAGCGATACTCAGACTGATTTTCTATACCTGCTCGGACAGCTAAGAGACGCGCTCACCTGAGGACTACCGGACGTGCTATTGTATTGGAAGAGTTTTGCGTAGACAAGGACAAAAAGATGCTGATGATGAAAGCTCTTTTCTGTGTGAACGTGGCATCGACGATTATGTGTAAGTATAAAATAAGTGTCGAGTTTTATTTTGAATTTTACAGTGTGCAAAACTTAAAGCGTTTTCCCCACATCTCACGTTTTCAAAGTCGGTGTCCATCATAACTTCAAAACTACTTCACCGATCCTTTTGAAATTTTGAACACTATTTTTGTACATAATTTACGAGGTAACGCTGGAGACTTTTTTTCAAGTATGTTATTAATTTTAATTTTTTAATAACAAATTAGTCGATATTTTTCGCAAAAAAACGCGTTTTTCCCTTCAAAGTGTTCCAAAAAATTGAAAAATTGAAAATTCAAAAAACCCTCCCAGCGTTACCTGGGAAAACCTATTATCTAACGAATGAACTTTAATTTTTTGATTTCAGATGATCTAGCGCCAAGTTACATAAAGAGATTTTAACTGTGTCGTCACAAAAAATTCACAAAAACATGCCTTTTTTGTACGAATTAACCTTACCCCCACTTTAGAAAGAAGTACAATAAATACATAAAACAAAGTACATCTGACTTATAACATAAAATGTGACACATAACATAAAATGTGACATATAATGAGAACTGGAAGGAGAACATCATGAGTGAAAAAACCGAGGCATCGAACAGTCTCTTGCTTACTTTATGACCTTTTCAAAGTGATCGCTTTCCTAATAATCATACCAACCTAACAATATTTTGTTATTTAAAGTACGTGACAATGAAAATCGTGATTAGTTCCGTCTCTGCAAGGTCGTAAAGTACATATAACCATACGCCATGGTCTGGCTTGTCACTGTTTGGCTTTTCCAAGCCGCAGTAACAAACTGATGTTGGCTAACATCTGTTGAACACATACGACATAAGAAGAAGAAACCAGATACTTATGTACATAGAAGTAAAAATTTTAATCGGTCGGGCATCCAAGGAGGAGTTGGAAAATGAAAATAAAACAGATATAAGTTCAAGCGGGTGCAGAAATCAAATAAAAAGAAACCTGACGTAGAGCCTCGGCTCTATTTTATGTTTCGGATACAAAACTTAGGCACTTACTGCTTAGGCACTATTTCTTGTAGCTGATTAATGCACTTGATGTCGATGGCATCGACCTGAGTACCTATAAATGATTATTTTAAGTTTGTAAATAATTAAAGCTAATTTTGTTATCCTGGAGTATTTATTAGATGAAGTGTCCGCGCCTAATTAGTTTGACCTTTTTTTAAATTGCAGTCATATTAAAATTTAAAGAGTTCTTTTTAATTTTTAACCTTCCAATTCATGTGTTAAGTATAAAACACTATTCTATACTATTTATTATAAAATAGTTCGTCAAAGCTATTAGAGCTGATGCACTTCATTGGTCAAAACATCCAATCAATATTTGCAGTGTATAAAAAACAGTTGTGTCGTCGCTTTAAACAACTTAAGAAAAAAGTCAGTGTATTCCGAAACTTTTGGCTTCTACTATTAACCGCTTGTTTTTGTGTGTGTATACCTGCCGTATGACATTATTTTAAACACCTCTTTTATTGTCTGTTTTGAGTTTTTTTTCTTTAAATCATTTCCATTTTTCTAATGTACATTTCTGCTTAACTGGAGAGTTGGCATAATGTTTTTTGCTTGTATTACGTGTACTTATATGTATCATCAACATCTCCGTATGTCTCTTTAATTGAAATAAAATAAAATAAAAATATCGTTGACTCCAAGGAATCGAAAAAAAATAGAATGAGATGCAAACATACATTTTTTGTCCATTCCAGTTTAGACGAGACTGTATCAAGAAAAAAGTTTGTCACCACCTATGAGTCATTTTTTTCATAGCAGCCAAGAGCGTTGTTCTACACATTGTGCAGTTAAATTAATTCTATACAGGCGGAGAATAAATAGTCGAAGCACGTGCCTTACCGTGAAATTGTTTTTGTCAATGTCAATGCGCCGTTATGGACCACATATGAAAAGATTTCTTCTACCTTTTCAACCATGTTTGGCGTGACACATATCACTCCAAATATTTCGCATATTGTAGTTATTGTCTTTTTTAAATAATATATTTGAATTATTGATGGAATCGGCTTTACTTTGTGGAGATTTGTGATGATTTACAAAATAGATGGAATAAAACTATTTTTACTTCTCGAGTTTTGAGACGGACAGAACTTCTCGTCGAAATGTGAAGTATGAAAGTAAATACCTTAATATGTATAAAACATAGCCTAGATGGAAATACCCATAATTAATTAAGTACTAACAAAATCTATTATTATATGTAGTTTAGTGAACATTTATTATTATTATTATATGTAGTTTGTGAACAATTTTAGCCTACTATTATGTGTAGTTTAGATGTAAGCCAAGTATTGTGAGAAATGCAAACGAGAGATGAGTGCTTGATGTGAGTGTTAGGTAGTAATTGTGGGAACTATGCCTATAGGTAGCGACAAGGCTAGCCACCTGTCATGCCGCAGTCCCCACGGTGGCGCAAAGAGGAGGATAGAATGCCGGATTGGTGTGTGGAATATTAGAGGAGGAATGGAAAGGAAGATGAATGAAATGTGTGAGAGCATGAGGAGTAAATGTTTAGATGTACTATGTATAAGTGAGAGTATGAAGAAAGGAAGTGGAGAGATGGAACACAATGGTCTGCTCGTACTGTGGTCGGGAGTCCCAGAGGCAGACCGAGCATGCCAGGGTGTTGCAACGCTGCTTTCTGAGCGAATGGTCGAATGTATGAAAGAATATGGGTTCATTAGTGCCAGGCTCATGTGGATCCGTTTCAAAATTGGGATCACTGGGGTATTTCTTATTGTAGGTTATGCCCCTGTAAACTCAGATAAAGACGAAGTGAAAGATGAGTTTTGGACGAGTGTAAGAGATGTCATAGACATGAAAAGCGACAGCGAAAGATTGATTTTGGCTGGAGATTTGAATGGGTGGGTTGGAACTCGAAGAGATGGCTTCGAGTCTGCGCTTGGTATATTTGGGGATGGAAGGACGAATGGAAATGGCGATAGTTTGCTTGAAGTATGTTTGGAGTGGAACCTTTTTGTATCCAATACTTTTTTTGAACACAAAGGAATCCACCAATATACGTGGGAAAGAGGAAATGAAAGGTCAATGATTGATTTCGTTGTAATTGACTCTAGATTGAGGTCCGCCACTGTTGACACCAGAGTATTTCGAGGCGCTGAAATTGAAACGGATCACTTTCTTGTAGTATCAAGAGTGAATCTGTTTCATGGGTGGCGATCTAAGAAGAAAACAGTGGTAGCCCCGACTAGGGTCAAAATCGAAAGATTGCAAGAGAAGGATACCAGGGAAAAGTTTGAAAGGAAAACCGCTGAAAGGTTAAATGAGAAATGTATGGAAGAGCTCAATATTGATAGTGCATGGGAACACATCAAAAAGAGCCTGTATGAGTCAGCCAAGGAAGTGTGCGGTGTGACCGTCCAAGGAAGGAAGAAAGGAGATGCATGGTGGGATGACGAGATTAGAGATCTTATAAATGAGAAAAAAAAAGCGTGGTGTAACCTCTTGGCATCAAAGAATGGAGATGTGAATGGATATACGCTAGCAAAGGATGTATATATTGTATGTAAGAAAAAGGTTAAGCACGGAGTGAAAGAAAGAAAGGAGCGTTTGAGGAAGGACGAGGGTCTTAAATTGACTCAGAACTTCCAAGAGAATATCAAGATCTTTTGGAAGGAAGTTAAAAAGTCTCGAAGTGGTACGAAAAGAGGTTGTGTGAATGCTATTATGTCAAAGAATGGAAAGATGCTTAGAAACGAGAATGAAATAAAAGATAGATGGAAGGAATTTTTTGAAGAAATGTATGAGAGTAATGGGAATGTGAGTGAGGACTCCTTTGAGGCGTCCAACGGATTTATGAATAGTGACGACAGTGTGAATGAAATAACTGTGGAAGAAATTAAAAGAGCATTGAAGCACATGAAGAATGGCAAGGCTGTGGGTTATGACAATGTTGCTGCCGAGTACATTAAGGGTGGTGGTCCAGTAATACTCACGTGGCTTCATAGACTCTTCAACCAATGTTTAGAGGGCAGCTACACTCCTAAGGATTGGAGAAGAGCTGTTATCATGCCTCTATACAAAGGAAAAGGGTCGCGAATGGACTGCGCGAATTATCGGGCCATTAGCCTATTGAGCTCTGTTGGCAAACTGTATGCGAGAATTTTGATAGAAAGAGTGAGGTTGACAACGAAAGAAAAAGTGTGGGATGTACAAGGAGCCTTCATGAGTGGAAGAGGATGCATGGACCAGATTTTCTCACTGCGCCAGATGACCGAAAAGTTTTTGGCAAAGAACCAAAAACTTTTTTGTGCCTTTGTGGATCTCCAAAAAGCGTATGACAGAGTGATAAGACGAAAGTTATGGAAGGTTTTGTCTGAATATGGGGTGAAGAGTAAACTCATACAGGCAATTGCATCCCTGTACGAAGGAAGTAGTGCTTGCGTGAGAATTAATGGGACATTCACATCATGGTTTGATATTACAAAAGGTGTCAAACAGGGATGCGTAATGTCACCATGGCTTTTCAACCTGTATATGGATAATTGTATGAAAGAACTGAAGGATCTAGAAGTTGGAGCGAAAATGGACGGACTCACCATATCCTGTCTGCTATACGCAGACGATGCAGTATTAGTGGCTAACAGTGAAGCTGATCTGCAGTGCTTGGTATCCAGGATGTCCGATGTATGCATGCAGAGTGAACTTCTGATGAATGTCAGCAAATCGAAAGTGATGGTATTCGAGAGAGACGAAAGAGTGACTAAGTGTGATGTAATTATAAACAACGAATGCTTAGAACAAGTGAACGAGTTTGTGTATTTGGGAAGTATGTTTAGTAGAGACGGCAAGGCTGAGAATGATATCGAAAGGAGAGTAACTGCGGGAACAAAGTTAATGGTGCACTAAATGCAATTATGGCCAATAAGAATCTGTCAAAAGAAGCAAGACTAGCGGTACATAATGGCGTTCTAGTGCCAACCCTTATGTATGGAAGTGAAGCCTGGAATTGGCAAAAGAGGAATGAAAGTAGACTGAATGCGGTGGAAATGCGGTCACTAAGACGCTTGTGTGGAAAATCTTTGGTCGATAGAGTGAGGAATGAACAAATTAGAAGTGAATGCAATGCTGGCTGTAGTGTGGTAGATAGAATAAAGAAAGGAGTGCTGAGATGGTTTGGTCATGTGGAACGTATGAACGAGGAAAGGATGGTTAAGAAAATATATGAGGCGAATGTTGAAGGCAACAGGAATAGAGGGCGTCCGCGAAAGACCTGGCACGATCAGGTACTACAAGTATTTGAGGATGGCCCTGTTAAAAGCCGCAACAATCGTAGAACGTGTATGAGAAGATGTATGAATGTGGCCGAAGCAAAAGTGGTGTGCCAGGATAGAAGAGTGTGGCGTTCAATCCTCTCTGCCTACCCCTGCAGGGAAACGGCGTGATGGTTAGTTAGTTAGTTAGTTAGTTACTAACAAAAGGAGCCAAAGCTGCTGGAGTAATGTTTAAGGGCAATAATAACGGAAATATTAAGAGAGGAGATGAGTTGGTAAATGTGATTTTGTTGAGAAAATTAATACCAGAGTTCAAATTCTTTTTCCTTTCTAAACATTCAAAGTTATTCATTTTATTACCTTTAGGCGCGACGGGATATAGAAGTTTAATGGTGCCTACATGAATTAAAATAATAGCACAAGCGTTTAGCTTAGTTTGAAAATAGTAAGAATATTGATGTGACACGTATTCCATGTTCGCATTTCTATGTAAAAAAATCGATTCTAAGTATCTAGATATACAATTTTTATCATATTATTCAGATTTGAATGTACGATAATATTTTAATTTATAGAAATATACAAACCATCAATAAAATATATGTAAATGTTCATTTGTTATCCTGATGAAGAAGCCATAGGCTTTGAAACATGTTGAATTTTTTTCAATAAAAAAGTGGTGTATACAAAGTCAATTTCTATAAATTATAATGTCACCACAAATTAATTTTGCTGTGTTTGAAGAAGAAAGTACGATAATATTGTCAGATAAATATGCAGTTTCGCTTTTTTTTTCCAAAATATATGTTTACGTACAACTCACGCTTCAATATACTGACTGCACGCGCCTGATTGTCTCCATAAAGTGCCTTCATCAATCTATGTCCTTCACTAGTATTATGTCCTCGTCTTAGGTCAAAAGAGAATACCACTTCGAAGAAGAGGATGCTTTGTTAAGGCATTATCTGAGTAAACCCAAACCAATGAAATTGCTTCCTCTTCATTCTACATGTTGAGGAACTGCTTCGTTCCTTTTCCGGGATGGATTTGGCGTTTGTCAGGTCTGCATTGAATTTGATAGTTCCAAAATTTCACGACAATAAACCATTTACAGCATTATAAAAAAATCATTCCTAGGGCCGAATTCAGAGTCAATACTTTATATCAAAGCCTTAAAAGCGTAATTTTCAGTATACAATAAAACTTTTAAGGCATACCTTAACCACAATAGTAGACGCCAAATTCTGGGTCAGCCACTACTTTATCTGCAGGAAGGGTTGTAGAACCGACCATCCACTACTAGAAGACTAAATTTAGTGGACGGACATTTGCGGTGGCATTTCCAAAGGCGTGGAACTCTCTTCTCTCCGTAATACGGAACAGTGCATCAGAAACAGTGTTTAAAGAAGTAACCCATATAAACCAAGTTTTTACAATACTCCCTTCCTCATTTTCGGGTTTCGCGTCTACCATATGCGTTGAAATATCCATTCAACTTGTATGAAAAAACATTAAAAATTGGAAAAATCCAAAATTATACTATAATTATTAAAAAAATTTAACGAAAATTTGATAGATCTTCTTGATCGTCGCCACGAGTCTGCTTGCAAAGTTTCAGCTCGATTGGATCACGGGAAAAGGGTTAAAAAAAAATCCAAATTTTTTCGACGGTAAGCCGGCAAGCAAGCAGACGCCACGAGTTAATATAAAGGGAGTAAAAAATGACTTAAAACGCACCTTTTTGTACAATCTTTTCCATTCAATTAAACACTAGTGTAGGACTAAACAATGTTAGTGTAAAGCGCCCTTGAGGTAACTTTTTTTTACGAAAATTGCGCTATAGAAATTATCCATTTTTATTATTATTATAAATCATCATCAAGTATTGGCTCTGAATTCGAGCCCTATTGTTTTTCACGTCGAACGTTTATATTTCGCCCTACAATTTGTCAAAAACGTGTACGGATGAGCAGATTCAAATCCCCGTTCGGATAGATCCAAGCAACCTGCGCAGTCGCGCGTCGCCCTGGCAAAGAGTAACTTTACACACAGCAAGCGCCGGAACACGCGCGTTGAAACGAACTGTCCCTTTTTACGCATTGTCCGGCTTTGCCCGCGGCCGTTCCGGGTCACGGCGGCGGCGGGTTTCGTGTACCAAATACCCGATCCGCACCCATACACACGGCACAATGAAAATTTAAAAATATGGCGCGCGCAACGGTGAATTGGTATTTGGCCTCATTTGCGTCGCGGATCGACACCGAAGGTTCGCATCTCCGCCGTTTTTGGATCCACCGATGCGTGGCGCTATTTTTTTTAATGTTATTTTTCAGCCTCTTAAAACAAACTGTTGTCTGACAAACGCGCGCGCAGAAGAACGTTGTGACTGACATTAAACGCCCATAAGGGCGTTAAATAAATAAATAAATTTTTAATGTAATATTTTATAGAGGTAAATATAGGAAAGAAATTATACTTTTAATAGTTTTTTTGAGATATCGCACTCTAAGACTAGACAGACAAATATTTTCATCAAACAATGTTCACTCATGTACATTATTATCGTGCCTACATAAACTTATAACAAGATCAAATTTTTTGAAGAGAGCGTTGTAAATAATAAATAAAATATTATTTTTTCAAATACATATTTTTATTTTTCACAGTAACAGTAATTTATCGAGGATTTTCTCTTCGAGTGGGAATAGTTTATTTTAATTAACGATTTAAATTCATTCTGGGAGTGACTAGTGACAAAATATTTTTGTGTGATAGACTTAATGCCTCCTGTTGCATTCTTTGTTGTTTTAATGTTATAGACTTAATGTCATCTGTTACATAAAATTCTAGACTATATCAACTAAAATAGCTGTCTCGAAATATCACATTTTATAAAATCATGACTGTATTTTCTGTCTTCAATTTTTTTATAGTTCGTTCAGAGTTGTGATATTTTTTGACCAGGTAGTTAATAATGTTTTTAAAATGACTATTATTAAATTAAATTTAAGTAAACTGAAAAAACAAAGGTGACATTCACAACTTGGTTCAAATTAGGGATGCATCGATACGCACTTTTGCCGATACGATACCGATATTTATTAAAAAGTAACCCATAAAAACCAAGTTTTTATCATACTCCCTTTCTTTGTAAAATATAACAACAATTAAAGAAGAATTAAAACATATAACATAATACTAAACTTACAGTAATTTAATATATTTCTAAAATATCAGATGTTTTGAGCTTTGATAAGACACTAGTTGCTTTGAAGATTAAATTCTAAAAACATTTGTCAGTCAATTTACATTTTCGACATTCGTAGTGAAGTACTTATTATGTATACCGACGGAGTAATTCAAATTTAGAAAATATTCCGCGACGTTATCGGGCCGCCGTTGCTAATCGAACTTTTCCAATGATTCCAATTTGAAAAAAACAATAAAATTTCTAAAAATCCGAATTTATAATATAACTATTAATTTTTTTAACTAAAATTTGATAGATCTTCTTGATCGTCGCCACGAGTCTACTTGCCAAGTTTCAGCTCGATTGGATAACGGCAAAAGGGTCAAAAATCGATCCAAAGTTTTTTTTGACGGCAAGCCGGCAAGCAAGCAAGCAGACGCCACGAGTTAATATGAAGGGAGTAAAAAGTATCGACGATACCGATACCGATGCGGGGACAGATTTCAAAAGGTGTGAAAAGTTGTGGGCTTAGACTAGAAACAGACGAAATTATTTGTATAATATTTATTTGGAATGTTTACTTTATAATGGAATTTCAAAAATTGTACTTTAACAGAACATTACGTTCGGATTATTATATGAGTAGCTTGTTGGTGTAGTGGTCATTACGCTCGCCTAGTGATCTGGTGGTTCGACCCCCATTCCAGGACACCAGCAATTTAGTCCTATTTTCATAGCACAGGCTTTTCGCTTAGTTTGAGAATAGTAAGAATATTGATGCGACATGTATTCCGTGTTCAGAATAAAATTATGAAACACGGGGATTCCCCGAACGTAGATAAATTGTGCCGCGTTTAAACATAAACGAATTAAGAGCGAAGATGGCGCGTTTACACACGGATTATCTATAGTGCTAGATTCAATATGTGTCAGCGTATCGGCAAATTAATATCGCCGATTCCGATATATCAAAAAAAACCCCGATATCGCCGATATATCGGTATCAGATGCATCCCTAGTTAATATATGTTACGGGTTCATTTGAAATTATTTTTCAGGCCACGAGTTGCGTAAGCATAATTCATGTCGCCTATTTTTTGGCTGTACAAAATTTTTCCATTTTTTCATCTCTAATAGCTTCCCAAAAACTAATTAATTTTTTTTTAAATTAAAGTTGTTGTTTCAACATTTTAATAACATAATAAAGTTTGCATTTTTTTCCAATATTTTCTGTTGGCAAACGTTGGACTCTACAGTAACTTGTGCGGAATATTAAAAATTCATTCTCTTTAATACATGTCAAATAAAGTAACAAAAATCTTACAAAAAGTATGTTTTTTTTTAAATTCCTGCAAGGTTTTAATAATTTTATTTGACTTATATCAAATCGAAAGAATTTTTAATATTGGGTTCACGTAACTCGCATACGATACTGGTGTGCAAATTAAACATATATAAAAAATTGATAGATGGGTAGTTTTTCATGTAAAGTGATCACTTAAGCCAGCCGTACGATTGGTCGCGAGCCCTGTCAACACCCAAAAAGACTTCCTCTTCCCATACAACAAAATTGTTTCGTCTCTATGAGACGTCTATAATATATCTTTAGTAGAGTACAATACATGTGTCTGAGAGAGGTAAGGCATTTTTTTACGATTTTTACTAAATCAAAAATGAAGTGTTCAGTACCTTAATTAAGTACATTATCGATGGTTTTTCTTGAGCTATTTAATAGTATGAATTGCAGAAACAATGGCAGACGCCGGCTGACATTAATCCTCCCGATTGAAAGCCATATTAATCTGCGCAGAGAATTACAGAACGAGCGCCGAATACTTCCTCGTCTGGGGCTGGGAGTGCCAGCCAGGACGCAGCCTGTTGTAATCCCGGATTTGATTGCAAAGTCACGTTTTTAATTCGATGAAACTAAAGTCGAAATTCCACAACTTGAATCGTTGTACGTACCGAGTTGTCGGGTGACCAGGCAATACTGTACCGTCTTGGTAATCGTTGCGCGCGCTATCCGTGCAATCAGATAAGCTAGCTATGAAGTACAAGAATGTAAAATAATACCATAATTAAGTCGGTACCAATATTTTCACAGGATTGTGGCTGTTGGAGGCAAATGAAACACACTCAAAGCTATTTAAACTTATATCTACTGCACAAAGTCACTGGACACGAATTTAATCGGAGCACCGCTCTTAAATTCACACTAATTGTTTCTTGAATATTTTTATTCTAGGTTCGTACTAATTCACATCACTAGAATCTTCTCTGCACTTATTGTCTATCGCTAGGTCGTTCCGCTCAATTTCGCACACAACTTCTCACTCGCGCCCGGTGTCTGTCGCTTGTTCACACTGTTGGCCACACTGAATCGTCGGCGCACGATTCGCTTTTATCTGTTTATCGCAGAAATGTGCCGAAGTTATCCACAGTTTGTGAATAACTTAACGTTTGTTTACGTTTCATAGTTTTCTGATTGATTGAATTCATTAATTTCAATCCTGTCAAACTTAAAACGACAAAATTGACGGCATCACAATTGTTATACAATAACTGTCAAGATACCGATATAGCGGATATAGCAATATTGCTTATTTCAGTGCATCGTACGCACGATTTGTACGTACTAATTCGATTGTCTTACTTGAAAGTAAAGAGGTCTGCATGAATGCGTTTTTTGGAGACTTCTTGTACAAAAGGCGGCCCTTGCAGCCCAGTGGATATGACACTGGCTTCTCACACCGAGAGTTCCGGGTTCGATTCCCGGTGAGGTCACAATTAATCTATGTGATTTGCTCAGGCCTGGGTGTTTTGTGATGTGTTTCTCTCCTGTAATTGTGCCTTTTGGCCTGTTGAAGCGTAAAATAAAAAAAATGTGTCATGAAACTGATTTAAAAGAGCTCCTTAAACAGTGCGTTATTTCATTGGAGATTCAGGGTGATATAAGAACATTGTGATCGATATGTAATATCTTTATAAATACCAATGAGTAATAAATAAATCCATAAACAACTTATTTATTATAGAATCTTAACAGCTTCAATCATTGTAATGTTAGAGCACAGTGTACATTGCATAAACCAATTACATAGATTCACGCATGTTCTAGGTGTAGTAAATTAAGACGACGTTGGATAATAGTCTATTTAAGTGACTAATTTAATGAAGATCAACGATGAAATAATATTTTGAAGATATCCAAACAAAATACAACGATCATCAGAAGTGCGGCGGCGGGACCATTGTGGCACTTATTTTACGGTCAAACATTATAAACAATAATTAGGTATCTATCTACTTTATTCAATTAATTAAATTATAATTTAAAACAATGTTTTAATGTAGCTTAAAAAGAAGACATAAATATTTCACTAAAATAAAACTTCTGAACTCTGTCTTCTTGAAGTATAGAATTACTCGCTCGAGAGAAATGTTCTTCTCAATTTTCCACAAACTTGTATAGAGCCTACTCAACTTCTAATATTAAACTTCGCCTTCAAAGTTTTACGAACTTTTCAACAGTTTTCATTTACCAGGTAAATATGTTTAAAATTGCCAAAAAACTTTTTTCATCTATGCTGCGTAATATTATATATATATATATATATATACAGCCCACGAGAGATTGATTATTATACATAGAAAAAAATACACAGTGAAGATGAAACTAAATAATTTTCAAAAATCAAATAAAAATACTAAAAGACATAGATTTCGTTTAAAACCCACACACACGGATTGTGAATTTGGACAAGTTATTTGGGAAATGGATTGGAAAGGTTTTAGGAAGGGATCAGTGGGCAATAGGGAAGGAAACACGCTCTTATCTTCTGTCTTGGCTTGGTAGACCTCCGAATCCGTGATGACGTCGACACAGCACTATGACAATTCCTCACGGCAAGTCTCATTTTTCTTATGGCAATTTATTCCTTTCCCGAAGGACCATATGCTCAAGCCCAAAAATAAATAACGCACACAGTCAACAGTCAGCAGTAATGTCAAAGTCACAGATAATTTTTTTGTAGAGCGTGCACTATATGGAAACATAGAGGAAGGGAGAACTTGCGGGTACGTTCATGCGCACACCCGATCTTGTTCATAAAGATCGAACAGTCACTATATTCCACCCAACTTCAATCTCATGTTAAAGATTGTAAGCCATAAATTGTTTTAAATGTGACCCTGGGGTATTTATGTATAACTGGTTTGAATATAGACACGCATTTCAACCGATTAAACTGACAGTTTGCACTTATCTTCTGAGTGCATACTGAACCCTCAAAATATTGCAAACATTTTTCTCATTTTACGTTTATATTATATTGTATTAAATGGAAGTGGTACATATTTAAGTGTTTGCTTTTATTCAAACAATACCTCACCTAGTATTTCTCCCTATTCTTCGTCCATTTTTTAAATTTCGTCTTTTGACCTCACGGTTATCTACAAATATGTACCGTTAATTTTCTCAGCTTCTTCTTTTCTATTGACTACTCTTTTCTGTTCTCATATTCATGCGTTTATTTTCTCTTCGTATGATGCCCAACATTTCAACAACATTCGTAAGATGGACCTTGGCTTTACTCGTAATTTCTTAGACCTCTCTTTTGCTGGTATCTTTCTAAAGTACTGGAAGTTTGGTTTGATTGAACACATTCCATTTTAAATACAATTAAATGTCACTCAAATCATATTCAGGCATCAGGACTCTTGACCAGTTTCGTTTTGGGAACAATCTCGACGTCTGATGTCACTCCGGTTATGGAAATTGGTTGTCCAAGGTAGACATAATGATTGATTTGTTCAAACGATGTATTAAAAACAAAAGAAATTTAGGAAGCGATGGAGGGAGGGGTCTTTTACCATTAAATGCGAATCGCAATATTTTCGTGGGGTTTTCCAACATTTCGTGCTCTAGTTGACCGAATAAATATATTTTTGGCATATTTTTCACGCAACAGAATAGTATTGACATTTTGGGACAGAATTTATGTAAACATCGATTAATTTGACCATCATTATTTATTTATAAAATTGTATAATTTTTCTCCGATATTTAATCTAATTGTTCCATTTGTTTTTGTTTCAGGTGAGTACATCTTTGGCACTTTATATCCGTCATGTTTATTGGTAAGAAGTATGAATAAGGTTTTTTTAAAATATTTTTCGACAATGTCTTAAAAATGATAAAATTTTGCTACTTTCAGTATAATAAAGTTATTATATTGATTTTTTTTCATTCATCCAAACTGAGATTTGATGTTGTCAACTGCAATTGAATTTGCGATGTTAAACGCTGGTACCGGATAGAATGACTTAAGCACGTCACTCATTTTAATCTCGAGTATAAATGTAATCAATTTAATAATTTTAAAGTACAAAAAACAAAAAGTATCTTATAAAGCGCGTGCTTGGCACTTAATTTTTATTTAATATATCCAACAGTTTGATTGGTGCGTTTAAAAAGTATTTTTAGAATTATATTATTATCAACCATATCTATTATAATGTTTTTACATTGTCTAGTTCTGATTTCTGTGATATCGTATATATGATTATCCCGTTCAATAAGATATGTCTTATCTCTTCATGAGACGCGACCTCGCATTGGTCCGTTGCAATAAATCACGGAGTACAATATCGGTATTATTGTATTTACAGTAATTAACAGTTATTATCTCAATGGCAGGATTCGGAAAGAAGCACGCGCGCCTGTGCGCGCTTGTATTTAAACCTCTCTCTCCTGAGTCACCATGCATACACACACACGTACCCATGTGTTCCGTTTACACATGCGCCTGTCACTCAATTCTGTCGTACTTACAGATATTACGCTAATGTATCAAAATATAATCTTTCAACTTCAGATAATAAGGCTATAAATCTTCCATGTAACCTTCCTTCCAATACTAGCTGTAACCCGTCAAAAATGACGTACTTTTACATGTCGGTTAAAGAATAAATATGCAAAATTTGAGTAAGATCTGTCAAACGGTGTAGATTTGTATAGAAAATGTATCGTGGGGAGACGGTGGGGTAAAGGTGGTGAGGAATTTTGTCTATGTTAAAAAATTAATTAAAAAAAAAAAAATGGAGACATTTTTAAAAAAAAGTTACCGGTTAAAGTTAAATATCTCATTATTCTTATTGAGAAATTTTTTCAATAATTATTTTTTTCGCTGATAGTCACCGCAATTGTCTTGAAAGTTTCTGTTCCATCCGTGCTCATGCAGTTGCACCATGGCTTAGTGGGGGACTAGTCCTTCACTCGTGCAAGACTTCGTTTCAATTGTCATTTCCTATGTCTCATTTGTCGTCCCTTTCTTTATCGCCCGAAAGAAAGACGCGACACGCGTCCTTAACGTTACACATTCACGAAATGATTAATAAACAAACACTGTGTTAGTTATTAGGAGGACGAAAGAAAATGGGGAGAAACAGGTCTGCTTAATCCTTGTAGCGTCAGCTTCCAATCAGGACCTTAAGGGCCGGTTGTTTCAAATTGGATTAAAGTAAACGCTCTTTAAAAGCACAGATTTTTACGTTCTCCACCAATCAGACGATCCGTTTTCGTAAAAAATCTATGCTTTGATCGACCGCTTGCTTTGATCGAACTTGAAACAACCGGGCCTTACACTCCTACGGCGATGCAAGGATCTGAGTTGTGATTTGAGAGCTGTCGCCTAGTCTACACGTTCTTCGCAATCAAAACAGAATGCACACAATTAGGTTTGGGGCGAAACAAACACACGGATTAGGTTCAAATAGCGGGACGTGTTAAGTGACCTGTTTCTAGCACCCTCGAAAACACGTGGCGCAACGGGTTGGCAAATCGCGACTGGTGTGGTCAAGCTTTGGAATGTGAGGCTTTGGGGGATAGACTAACTAGAACGCCATATCTGATCTCATTCCGTTTTCGAAATTAAGTATGATTTCAAAATTGAAATTAAATAAAATGAAAACATTGACTCTTGCTTGTTTAATAAAATACTCTGAATTATATATTTTTTTTACATTTCAGTTTAATGGAAATTAAAACTAATAAGTACTTCCATTAGTATATTGCATACTAGCTGTGCCCGCGCTAGTAACTTTTAGTCATAATTTATCAATTTGTGTATCAACTGTAACATATAGATATACCTACCTATGGCATCGCGGACTTTAAATATTTATAATTATTAAATATTTACATATTTATAATTACATATTTAAATATTTATAATTAATATTTATAGAAATTAACTTTGTATAAATTAACTTTGAAGAAGCCATTGGTTTTGAAACATGTTGAATTTTTTTTCAATATAAAAGTGGTTTATTCAAAGTTAATTTCTATAAATTATAATTATAATGTAACCACAAAATAATTTTGCTACGTTTGAAGAAAAAGTATTTAAATATCTCTTACCTCACATAAAAACACATGGCTCGACCATATTTTCGTCAACTTTAGTTGTAAAATAGTTCACCACGAAAAGCCCTTTTATTTTAACGGGAAAATGTGTCGCCCATGTCCTCCACCCTGAAAGTTCATTCTAAATATTGGTGAAAGAATTTTTGAAATCGAATGAGTATTTTCGGAGACAACCTCATACATCCAAATTTACAATCTTTACCTCCTTATATATTAGTATAGATGTCATTATTATTAATCATTAATCAAAAAATAAATATCTATGTAACTATGTCTGTAACTAACGCTACCAGGTGGCTCAAATTATAATGAAGTATAATATAACAGTGAGATTAAGAAGCAAACAAACATAATTCTCTATTTAATAAATTACATCTCTATCGTTATCAAGACGCTACGCTACTCTAGATAGTGCTGTTCTCACAGCTTTAATTGGCGACCGAAAGATATAATAAAATTAAGTCATTTTTGATGAACTTTTATTATAAAATTGTAACAGATTTATGCATATAAGCTCACCACACTTTGCTATGTATTATCAGTTGATAATGGCCTAGACAGCCGAAACGACTGTTTATTTATGTGAAAAAATTAAATTATTGAATTGTACTCATTTAACAATGGAGTTCTATAAAATGAATACCGTGTGTAATTAAAAAAAACGAGCGAGCCTTACAGTAGTCGCATATGATGACATTTGGCATCTCACAATTAAAAATATCAACTGTTCGAAGAATATTTTTTCTTCTTCTGTATGAAGGCTTGAACTTTGTGGTGACATTATTATTAAAATAAAACACAAATAACTTTGTTTTCACCACTATATTAGATTAAAAAATCTACATGTTTCGTTCAACTTTTAAGATTAGTACACAATAATCCTGATGAAGAGAACATTGTTCTCGAAACATGTAGATTTTTTAATCTAATATAGTGGTGAAAACAAAGTTATTTGTGTTTTATTTTAAAAATATCAATTGAGCAGCAACAGAAAATAACATCAAAATTTGAAAAAACTAATCCCTATATATTTATTAATTAGTAAATACAAGTGCATTTATTTATTGTTGAATTTTGCCGCACTAGGTAGGTACCGTATATCTACATACGCATTTTGTTTAGAAATGTGTTTGGTCAATTATATGTTTTTATTTATTTTCATAGATGGCGGTAGTGTGCCGCCATACGAATTGTACGAAAACTTTGAATAAATATTTTAAAATAATCACATAAATTACATAAAATTTGAGAATGTAAATCGTTAACAATATGTTTACATAAATGTAAAAAAAGTTAAGTATTTATTGGATAGTTTCGAAGATATAAGCCGAAACCTTGACACCAGCCTCGCAACATATATACAAAATCAGAAGCATTGGTTGGTAGTGTGCGTCTCCGTTGTGATGGCACTTGCTGGACATTGATTTGTTTATAAACGATGATTTCTTGTCCATCGCGCGTGCTCCGCGCGCGCTCATTGGTTAAATGAAATTGCGCGCGTCTAATTTCCTGTTAGGCATTTCCGTTCTTTTCCACGCAGGAAATTGCAGGAAAGCGAGAGGAAAGATGTTACACATCAAAAAAATAATAGGTACTTGCATATTTTTATTCTTCCCTCGCGAGGTATGATTGTACACCTGATAAATAATTTATTGGGCCGATCCTCCAATTATACATAATCGAGCCCACCATAACACGCTGTGCTTGGGTAGGTACCTGTTACTTTCGGTTGGAAAAGGGCCCAACCTTGACCTGTGTAACACCAGAGAGTTCAGAGAGTTGTTGTGACAGTTTTATTAGTTTCCAAGCCTTTCATCGTTAATCCGGAAATTTATGGACACTGGAATACCTTATTGTTGAAATAACGTAAAGAATGTTGTAAGAATCTTTCTATCATCCATGATAGGTTTAAAAAATGTTTTTGTACGAATTCAATCTATTGGTTGGCCGCATTTTAGGTAGATTTCGATAGAGATACTACCTATTGTATAATGATTTATAACGTATCTTTCTGAAAATTTCAAAGCAATTTCTTCAATCAGGACATTCCGAAACAACAGTTCGTTCAAAAATTTTAATATACATACTTCCGTCTTAACTGACCAATGGACGATAACTCCCGTAGTTTTATTAGATTTCGTCAATTTTTTTAATCGCATTGTAAATATCTCGGACATGTTTATTAACCAGCCTGATCCACCAAGAGTGTGTAGTCAATATATTTAAGCATGAGTTGTACATAAAACATATATTTTAGAAAAAAGCGGAAATTACCTTAATGTTCATTTGACAGAATGTTATGATATATAAAATAATGAATAGTAATAATGATCCGATATTTTATTGGAATTTGTTTCGAAGAAATTATAGGTTTGTGCAGCTCATTTCAAAGTCCGCCATCTCATTTCAAAATATAATTATACATTTTGGTAATTTCCGTTTTTCACCAAAATGTATATAATGTACAACTCTTACTTAAATATATTGACTGCACGCCTCTGGTGGACCTGGCTGGACAATGAACATGGCCAAGATATTTATAATGCGATTTTTTTTAAAAAAAATCAATATCAAATAGGGGAGTTGGCGTCCGTTAATGTTGGATATTAAAATTTAAAAAATCGTAACTCCATTAATTTTGATCTTGAGAATAAATTAAAAAAATAATTACAAAGTGGTAATAGTTGCCAAATGGCGTCATAAAACGGGAATTATCCCTACACCAAAGAAACGTATCTGATTCTTGTTTGTATTTGAATGGCATAGTTAGGTAGGTATATCTTAGAAGCTACAGTGTTAAATTTTTAGCGGTTTTGTGGTTTTGCGATATCAAGTCGACGAAAAAATCCATCACCACTCTATTTCAATATATTTATCTCTGTATTAAAATTTAGCATGTTATTCCGTTTTTGAATATTTTCTTATTTTACTAAAATAACGATGATTTTGTTCAATTGCCCCCATTCACATTTTAAACCACAACACGCAGATGAAAATAAAACGAAAATTATCACCGAATAAATCTAGGCCAAAATTGTCTCCTAGATATGTCTGGTCTTGGGCGACATTTCGCCACCTCAATTCACGGTCTGTGGGCGAACGATCACAACCAAATTAGTGTTGCCTGTTGGACCAACCCAGATGCGTAGGACAAAGCCTGCGACGCCGCTCCATAATGCGATCCTACAGTTTATCTTAAGTTTTTGTGGTCAACTGACTCGGGAAGCTGTGTCGCGTTATTTTTTCTAATGCGTATTCGGTGTGGCCATAATCGCTCTTGTTTTAATTCGTCTAACGCATCCATGTTTGGTATCTCTCTATAGAATACGCTTCTTAGTTTTGTCCCTATCCGTTCATCGAACGTTGGCTATCATGTTAGCTATGAGCACTTTATTTACTGGGGCCCAAATACAGTAGACCGACCAAACCACGGTCTCAGGTTCTTCAGCCATGATAGCCTCCTTCTTCCAGGGCCCCGACTTCCGGCAATCTTTCCCTGCATTATGAGATGCAAGATCTCCTACTTCTCTGGATGTCTCTCAATTTACTTCAACTAATAAGTAGGCTCGTTGGAGTAAATCGCGTCCATAAAACTTACTTCGGTGTCTTACTTACACTTACGTCATGTCTTAAACTTGCTTATACACTTATGTCTTAGACTTACTTGCATACATATATGTGTGTACATGCATTTCCTCTCCTTTTGCTTGCCCTTTTCTACCCTTTAATGTTTTGTGCGGTGTGATAACCATATTTATTTCACCCTTTCATTTTCTTTTTTGATACTTTTATGTATTGTCAATTTATTTTCTAATTTAATTTAATTTGTTTTATTTCCTTTTTGATTCTTTCTCACCTATGGCCAATTTGTATTATGTTTAATTTTTAATTTTATTCCATTATTTGGTAACCCCAGGAAACTTCACTAGTCACATTAAGGACAACTGTTTAGACACGTTATGTATTGATCTGACTGTTTGTTCTCTTATAGGTATAATTAAAATAAAAGTAATGGAATAAACTATCAAACAAACTGAGAAAAACAGACAGCTAATCACAGTTTACAAAACAACTAAAGAAGCATTTATTTAGATTATCATACAAAAACGTATAGAATCCGACAGTTAAAATAGTATCTAATGTTTCCATTCTAAGTATGCACTCCGTGGCGAAAACGTCTAATTATTTCCTGGCCTTCTTGACTGTTGCATTAACCGTCAATTCCATTTTTTATTCATTCACCAAAGTCACTGGACACGAATTCAATCGGAGCACGTTCTTCTATTTACACTAATTTCGTAATTCGCACTAAGGCCCGAATACAGAGAAAATACTTAAGTGATTTAAAAGTTAAGGTACGCTTTTAAATCGTAATTTGCAGTACAAATTTACACTTTTAAAGCGTACTTTAACCTTTAAGTCATTCAAGTATTGACTCTGTATTCGGCCCTAATTATCACTCCTGAAAAACTTGTCTCTAATATACCTACTGATGAACGTTGCTTAAATCGCTCAGGTTCGCACTAGAAAACTTATCGCTTGCCGGTAGGTACTCTCGTATTTTATCGTTGGTCGACTATTCGTGATTCACTTCGTTGTCGCTTTATCTGTGGCTTCCAGTAAACGTTAAAACAAACTGTTTGCGCGGTACGATGCAACCGTATTTATATAGACCCGTATTCTAGATGTTTCGGATCTTTGTAGTAATTTCCAATTTACTGTAAAAGGTTTAGTGTTGTAAAATCCTCGTGTCAGTATTATATATTATTATGTTTTTCACCCAATTTAATGTTTACATATTTTTCATTATTATCAAAAATGGGTGTTCTAGCCCTGGGAATGACAATCACTTGAATAGTTGATTGAGTTGTCTGTCCTCCAATCAAAATCTGAATTCAGGTCTTTCAGAGACAGAGTCCATTATTGGCTGTGGGAGGCGACCACGTTTATTGTTATCAGACTTATCCGGCTGATGACGCCATCTTCAGTCACCATCCTGTTACAGACCGGCCAAAAATGTAAGTACCGCTGAAGCGGGCAGGTGGATTCTGATTTGATATTCTGATTGGTAAATGATAGCGGCGTGCAGTATGCATCAACCTAGGTTATGTTATTACCGACTATATATAAATAAATATGTATACAGGTTGTAACAGAGCTAGTCCGCAATGCTTTATAGGCGGATTATCCTGCCTTGATTGTGAGTCGAAAATGTCTAAGCATCCGTTGCGTGTCAGTTTCGGTTCCTAGCGCAACTTTGCCACCTCGAGGAGGAGCCGTCGAGGATCTTTTCACCCCTATTGCTATCAGGATCTGCGGCGTACTGTGCCAGCCGTGATTCCAGCTGATCACAACCAAGAAACGGACAGCGCGCTCACGCTTGCTATACCTACGACATGCCGTCTGCGATCGTTATGCGGCACGCAAGCTAATTCATGTTGATCATTTCACTTGCACCAAGATGTCTAAATAATAATAACTTCTCAGAATTCGCAAACCATCATTTGGAAACAGGCCATACATTTAAAAAGAAAACGATATTGAGATTCTCCATATAAATAATAGAGGCCTGAGATTGGATAACTTAAAAATGTTAGAAATCAAAAAATGAACACTAAATTCAATATAATTAATAACCAGCTGAATTTCACGAATAATCCATTGTTTATGTATTCCCCATTTCGGTGTCTACTTGTCAGTTACCCCCACCATAACTGTGGCTACGCCCCGGTTCAATAATTAACCGGTTTACCAAAATGGGTAATGGATAGTTAGTATGCATCCGTCCTGGATAGTGGATTAGAAACAGATGGACTTAAAGTTACTCCAAGCGGTTTATACAAATTTTATTTTGATATTTTAAAAAAAATTTAAATTGTAATTAATTTTAATAAACTAAACTTGGTTCAAATAAATATTAGCATCTAACATTAGGTATTATTAAACCACCACGCATTGTCCTGAATTGTGGTACCAGCTTTCCTATAAATACAATCACGCAGATGACATATTGGACACTGGAAGATTCTCCCAGTCGGGTGGGGTTCTTCCATCTATCAATGGGGTATATCAAACAACCTTCCAAACCATTCTGCATTTCGTAAACGTGAGAAGATTGGAGTCAGCGACTTCGTTGGCTACATAATATGATCTATATACAAAACGAAGCATAGAAGATGGTCGATTGGGTGGATCTCCTTGAAGCGACCAAGGTCCACCCCGGGCTGTTGAACCATGATGGTGATGGTGGTTCTTCGGTCAGTTTCGCTAACCACAACGGCTAAACCACAATTATGGCAGCATGAAGAGGTCGTTGACAATGCGGCGCATGAGTTTATTTTCATGAATCTTTTAAAGCATTAAATTTTTTCGTTGTTCGCTATATATTTTTTTAATATGTCTTTATTTACTTAATAATACAATGTTATTAATTAATATTAACATTTTTAGAATAATTCTGTAATGTTTTTAAGATTGTTTTTCTATTTGGAATTATTATTTCATTTGCATTTGTTATATCGTAATGTTTATGTTTGTGATAATTTTCATGGCGCTGTTTTTACGTTTTTTAAGATTTTTACCAAATGCGATAAAATTCAACAATTATTTTCGGTATGTGCATGTTTCACGCTGTACTGCTGCCCTTGCGATGAAAAAATTCAACATTGTTGTCCTAAAGCGAAAATTTGCGTTATCTGTTTTTCACATATTTCAAGATTTTGGCCAAATGTGATGAAATTCAAGGGTTATTTTCGGTATGTGCATGCAGCACGCTGTACTACTGTTATTGCGACGAAAAAAATCAAAAATCTTCATTGTCCTATGACGCTTCAAGGGCGCTTTACAAATATGACATCTTGAACAAGTGAGTGTTTAGCCTCTTCTTGAAAGATTCTTGATTTTCCATGTATCGCAATACTGGAGGCAGCTGATTCCACATGGCTGGGCTCACAATGCTGAAAGCACGTTCTGCAAACTTGGTGGCTCCAGGTCTCCTTGGTACTACCAGCCTGCAGAGCGCCTCCGATTCAGCAGACCGCAGTGTGAGCAGAAGGCAGTAGCGGCGCCCAGCTGGCCCGCGTCATTTACCTACCTGCCTACCTTTTTTTATGGAATTTAATAATTAACTTATTTACACATTGTAACCTGTATATTTTATTTGCTCCCGGAGCATATCTCCGGTCGAGGAATAAACATTAAATACCAATCACTCTTTCATTTCATCGACCTACGAACATTCCCAACAAGACCATTAAGTATTGTGGTGCATTTCTTTTTCTACACCATCAGAGAGGGAGTTTTAAATTTAATATATGCTAGGAAGCAATTTTAATGTAAAGTAAATCTCTTTTACGCGAATGAAGGGTGCGATTTTTGAATTTGTGTGATTTTTTTGATATTTTGATAGTATCGTAAAAACTGAATGTACAGTTTTTAATCACTGATATAATTTTCAATCACTATCAGAGTAACAATCTCTTCACTGTTGCTTGCTATAGTACTTTGAAAAGTTATTTTTTTGTTGACACTTGTAACACGCTGTCGTCTTCTATTTTTTTCTGCTTGTATCGTGGGAACCACATTACATCTTATTTTGCTCTTTAACAACTTTCAGTTCTTTTTTTCTCCCCTCATACAAGACACGCCATTCTTCTCATGCAAAATTTGGCCAGAAGATCTTATATGGGGTATAAAAGCAAAAGCAGCAATATCCAAAAAAAATTGAATGTAGTCAACGAGGATTGTTATTTTAGAATGTACTGAATTCAAGTTTTATAAGAAATGCAGTCCATAAATTTATAGGAAACACGATTTTGTAAGGGATACATAAAATATATAATTCAGTACATTCTAAATTAGTAAACACCGGTGACGGCATTCAAAACTTTTTTTTTAATTCGTTGGATATTGTTGCCTTTATGCCTCATGATGTCTGGGCTCTAGCTAATGAAAATATGCACTTGCATGTTGATAAAAGAAAAACATTTGATATATTGGTTGCGATGCACGATAGCACGTGACGCATACATTAGATTGTTATTCCTTGACTTTTTAAACAGAAGACAACTTTTACCCAGTCTGTCTGTGCCTTAAAGAAGTAGGTACTCCTGGTTGCAAAGGTCATGATCGAAGGTCGCTAGGGGCATCAGCAATTCTAATGTATACGGACCTCTGGTTACAAGCAAGATTGTCTGGTTTGCTTCTCAAACCCCGGAGAAAGAGGTTCCTAATACACAATAGGTGAAGGGGTAACGTAAATATTATAAATAATTTGATTATACGTGGTGTATCCAGTTTGATACTGGCCTAACAAACCGATGTCACATTTTAAATAACGCTTAACCTGCAGAATTTTTAAAATTATTTTTTTTAAATTTCACCATCAAACATAATAATTTCGTTTTATATCCATCTATCTATTTCTCCCCGTAACTTCGTGTAACGTCCGTAATTTGGTTCGAATTCACGGCTAAAAAAACAGCCGGAGATGGGGCTTGAACCCCGGGCCACCAAACCCGAACCGGCCGATAGATCGCCAAAAATATGCTATTAATATATATACTAGGGCTTAGCAAAGACGTGAACCATGTCACGTTCCGCTCAGCACAATCGTCAGGGTTTAAATTAGTACCTTTTTTTAATTGCCGGCAGGGGAAATATAAAAAAAATGCTCAAATATTTTTATAAAAGTCGTTATTACTATTATATGGGTGTCGGCTATAAATAAGTAAATACTTATTCTTTAGGAACCGACATGTAAAAGAACCGTCATTTTTGACGGGTTACAGCTAGTAAAAATAAAGACGGAGTTCTACAAACTAAACACAAAAACCATAAATAAATTTATGAATATGCCTAATGCTTGCAAAAAATTCATCAGTGGCTGACTGTACAGTGCCATGAATTTAAAATCGACCTTTCAATATACTTTATTCAATATATTTTATTCTTTAGTCAATATATTTTATTCTTCCCTACATGTTTTACTGTACTAACTGCTAAGTATTGTTAATTTATCTACGCAATTATGTTTTATTACATTTTCCGTGATATCTGTAATTTAACTCATGTTCCAAATAACTTTTAACATTGTTTATTAATGAATTTATATGTATCTACGTACTTGTATATAAATATTGGATCAGAAGACTTTTGACTTTCATTAAAGAAATAAATTCAAAAGAAGTATTATATACAAATATTGTATTACGTTGTTCCGAATTTAATGTCGGATTTTAACCATCAAATTTAATGAAACGTAACCTAAGATTAAATAAACTTAATTAATCAAAGTAAGAAATATTTCATTATAATGTTACCAAAAAGTTGTTTTCCTGTTATTGAAGAAGTAAGAGATATTTGATCTACACACTTTTACCAATGAATTACAAATCAGTATAATAAAATTCAGGCGGTTCAGATTCTAAGAATTCTTTTAAAGTATTTTCTGCAGCTACTTTCTGTTATTTTTTTTTGCCTTAATAAATAGTTGTAAAGTTTCATGCATATAATTGTTTATCACTGACGTTACCAATTCGTCGCTTTCAACAATAGCAGGATGTTCACAACTTTCACCAGGTCTCCGTTCCTAAACTTTTCGGACCCCGCATTGTTTGTTCAGATGTGGTTCCTTCATCGTTAATAATGAACTTGTTGTTTGAAATGCACAGTAAATAAGTTTGAATGCATACACATTATTGTTTTTTCGATTCCGTTTCTGAAGAATTGAATGCCTGACTCAATAAATAATTTTAAACAAGAGTGTAAAATCATACAGAGTTGAAATAAACCCCTTCTTTAGGTGACCGGACTTGGGCACCGTGGAAGTACGTCCCTCTCGCATAAACTTAAGATGTTTATAATGCAGTTAAAGGCTTTATTCTTTCATAAGTGTATTTTTTCCAATAGACGTTGTTTTATCAATTTTTTTGAATTTCGTTCCAAACTGAGTATTTTCAAGTAAATACGTCATTTTGTAATAAACCGCGTCTTATTTACTAAGATATTATATTTTTGAGAGTATTTAGCTTGATCTCGTAATTGTTTCAAAAATTACAAGCTAGTAGTAATTTTTTCAAACAAGTCAAACGTATGGAACCAAAAGTGCAAAAAAAAACGCGAACCAGAAAATATTCGTCAGTTTTTTTTTGTAATATTTTGATGATCTGTGATTTTATCAGATTTTTAACTGTCAAACAAAAACAAATCAAATAAATTTCAAAATCGTCCATTATTCTTGGAACGCCATTGATTAAAGAATCCATATTATTAAGGTACCCATTCAAGAGTCAAACGCTTAAATTTATCGTTAATCCATGTTTATTTCGTAAATAACTTTAGAGTACATTACATAACGAGATGAGAATCTTAAAACAGGTTTATCAGATTATATATTTATCGCCTCTTCCTTGATCTTAGGGCCCTGGTGTCATTATTTTTCCGATACGATCATAATACAAGCTTCAAGTCCCTACTTACCTGGTATCATAACGATGCCGATTATAACACATCTCTTTTTTAACAACTATAACTTACCGTTACCATTTAGACAGTTAATACTTCTTGTAGTGTTTTATTAACCCTTCTTTTGTCATTAATACCATAAGTCTACCGAGTCAATTATTTTTCTTCTTACGTCCTATCATATTGGCTATCGTCGCTATTTGCGGCTACTGCGGCCCGGAATAGCTTTACAGTATAATGACCAAACCACTGTCTCAGGGTTTTCAGCCAGGATGTTCTCCTTCTTCCAGGACCCCGACTTCCGGCAATCACTCCCTGCATTATGAGATGCAAGATCTCGTACGTCGGATGTCTCACACCTCACACATGTGCGTGATATTGAAGTTTTAGGATTTTTATTGTTCTAATTTTTTTTTTCTTTATTCGTCTGAACCATAATATCTTCACTCGTAACTCTGTCCATCCAGCATATTATGGGTATTCTTCTGTAGATTAAGAATTAAAGAATTACTTAGACTTAGAATATACCAATAGAATTAATTACAGTTTTAATGGACTAAATTTTTATTTATGTTTTGTTCCCCGTGAATTATATATTATTAAGGAGGCCAAGACCCACCAAGGGTTGTAGTGCCAAGAGTGATGACGGTGGTATATATATTTATTTATTTATTTTAAAGTATCCTAATTGTTTTTCATTTTCCTTTTAAATATGTTTTGATTTTATTTTTTATATTTATTTTTTGGTTAATTTTATCTTCTTATCTTATTTATCTGGTATATTGGTTTAATTATCTTTATTTTAAAGGTCTCTAATTATTACTGTTTGCTTGTGTACTAATCATCGTTTATATATATTGTTAATTTCTATTGCTCATTTATCTTAAATATGTTCTATTTATATTATTATTTTTAATTATTTACTGTAAAACGTGTTTTATGTTAGGTACCTATATAAAAAACCTTTTAATTTTCTTGTACTGTAAAAGCCCACTAGGGCGATTATTATTAATAAATAAATACATAAATAGATCCACATCTCAAATACTTCAAATCGCCATATCGATTCTTTGGTAAGCGTCCATGCTTCCAATACATACAATTGTGGCCCTCGTACCCTAGTGGCTTCTCACACCGAGGTACATGCAGCCAGTGCATTTACAAGTATTTATGGCTGGTGATAGGATACTTGACGCACGATTTTGCTTATAGAAAGCCGGCTTTTCGCTTTTCCTTAAATGTCCCTGTGGTCGAGGCTTCCTTCTTCCTTGACGGCGTCATGCTCTAAGTATTCTAGGATAATTTTCCTTCATGTTGTCGAAAGTCTTTTGGTAATCATCAATTCTTGGAGGATGCCTTTAAGTGCAGCGTGTCGCATTTATCAAACACGACGTTTTTTCGAGTTTTTGCGCTCCCAATCACGCGCAGCGGTACCGCCCGCCATTAATAAAACCAATCCGGAAAAATTCGATTTCGGTAATAAATTATTTTCTACGCCATTTCGGAGCTTAATCTGAAACAAAAAAAGGCTAATGCCGACACGCAAACTTGGAATTTCGTGAAATGTGGCTGTGCGTTTCTGTCTAGAATGGCATTAAATAGAAATTTTGTCGATTTATTTAATCTTATGTACATTATATTACGCACTTCTTTTTATAATGTACGTGAGATTGATTTATGAAACTTTTTACTAGATGCTATTTTATAGAATTATAATTACGCATTAACCTGTGGTGGTCCTGACCAACAATACACGTCACGTGCCAACACAAGGAGATATCTTTTGACGGGTGGATATTTTCTTCTTCTCTCAGAACACATAGACTCACACATTTAACCCACCAAAGAATTTTCAAATTTGTAGTGAATGTTTTTCTAGCTCTAGCGTTATAGCGGATCGCTGAGACGTGGTACGTATCAGCGAGGAGAGACCAAGCCAATATACAGGGTTATTTGAAAAACATTAATAACCTCGCAGGACTATATTCCTGCTTTAATAATTCGTATAATATACAATAAACTCATAATCAATGCAGGAATATAGTCCTGCGAGGTTATTAATGTTTTCCAAATAACCCTGTATTTGAGGCGAGTGTTAGGGGGTCCGCGAAAAATCTGGCGTGATCAGATAACCCAAATACTTGGGGATCTCCTTGTTAAAAGCTTTAACAACCGAAGAGCGTGCACGAGAAGATGTATGAAAGAGGATGAGGGGAATGTTTTATTTATTTATTAATGATACACAACCAAATAAATAGGGCCTTTACATAATGTGAAACATAAAATGTTCAAATATTATAAATATCTACGTATGAAAGCAGGAAATTACAAAAAAATAAAGAATATCAACAATAAAAATGTAATAAATACATAATAAAAAAGTAACCCATAAAAACCAAGTTTCTATTATACTCCCTTTCTTTTTAAAATATAACAACAATTAAAGACGAATTATCTTTTCGACATTCGTACCTATTATGCATACCGACAGAGTAATTCAAATTTAGAAAATATTCCGCGACGTTATCGGGCCGCCGTAATCAAACTTTTCTAATGATTCCAATTTGAAAAAACAATAAAATTTCTAAAAATCCGAAATTATACTATAATTATTAATTTTTTTTAACGAAAATTTGATAGATCTTCTTGATCGTCGCCATGAGTCTACTTGCCAAGTTTCAGCTCGATTGGATCACGGGAAAAGGGTTAAAAATCGATCCAAAGTTTTTTCACCCGGCAAGCAAGCAAGCATGCAAGCAGACTCCACGAGTTAATATAAAGGGAATAATAAAAAGTGAAAGAATATTAGCAAGATAAATACAATAAATAATAGATTAAGTATGCAGGCAAACAGTACAGTGTTCGAGCTTTAAATATATCAACAGAGCTGTATTGATTGCCAAGGCGATGCAATTTATGTAAAGACGAAATCATAGTACAGTTAGTGCGCTGGGTACCTATATAGAATATTTCGCTCTGTCTTGAAACCGACCACCCAGACATTCTATAAATAATCTTTTGTAATAACTCAGGAGTCCACATTCCGCTAATAATTTAGTACAGAGAAAATAAATCAGTTACAGTTCTCCTACACGATAGCTTCGTTAAATTAAATACAGGAAAGAAGAATGTAGAAATATTAAAAAACATATGCAAATGTATAAACAATTATCCTATAATGATATCGTGTACTAATATTTTGCGGACATTCGTTCTCATCAAATCATCTTGACCAATTAAAACGCTAAGCGACATCTGTCACATTATGCTTTTTACCAACCAACGCCACCTAGAATCCTTAGGTGAAACCTAGTTTAAGTCCTTGTTTGATATGGAAATGGCATTTTCTCATTACTCGCAAATCACCGAGTCGTCCAACAATATTTGTTTTGACATTTCAATTAATAAAATAATTCCGCTTTCATTTTCGCTCGCTGGCTCGGCACGTTTTATCAATCAACGGCGTTTATTTTTATCGCGATGAATATTAATCGAAAGTGCCTGACCCTGTAGGGAAATATAGTTATCGCGTTCACTTACGGGCCACACATTCTAATTTCACATTCCAACACTCACACATACACATTAACTTATATCAAATAATATGTTTATTCAGCGGGGGTGCCTACTAAAATTTTCCGAGAAAATTGTTAGAAATTTTCGGAACATTTTTATGTTCGGGTGTAACACAGGTTGTCCACATTGCTTTACAGGGTGACGATACCTGTAGTTATGTAGATAAGTATTTTTATGATAAATAAAATAAACTTAGTTTTCACCACTTTTTTATATTGAAAATATCAACATGTTTCAAGTCCTGCGACCCCTTCGTCATGGTACAATTGTATACTAACCAAAATTAAATTCAAAAATCGAAGTAGGCACCTATGGACAATCAAAATATTTAAAAAAGTTATATATGGAAAATGAATAATAATAAAGTACCTACTTAACATAAAAATAAATTTAAAAGATAACCATTTGTAAAAAGTACCTGGTTATTTATGATATTCAATTTACTATGAACACTTTTTCTTATTTCCAAAATTTCTAATTTATCAAACTGTGTTTCTGTATAATTTGTATGTACAATTTGTAAATCCTTATTAATATCAAAAGAATGATAGAGATATTTTTAATATATGGACGTTATTCGTGTGGTTCCGACGAATCCGGTGTTGAAAACTTAAGCGTTTCGGAAATGGACGTGTATCTCTGTTTCCGAATTCGACGTAGCCGCAGTTCAACATTTTAAGCCTTTTGGAAATAGACGTGTCGATCTGTTTCCGAATTCGACAAAGTCTTAGAGAGTTAAAGATTGATCGAAAAAATAAGTTCGCCGGTGACCACAGCAAGTGCAGCGTGCACTCGATTTACTATAAGCGGAGCTCTGCAAATCTCAAAACCAGGACGGACGCCGTAATTACAATTTCAACTATGTGAGTAGCTAGTGGTTGTAGTAGAGATATTTCGAGTGTCTAGACCATGCGCTTTATCTGCGGAGATTGAGGAGGAAAATCTTTCTTTCTTTACTCCGACCCACGTTCGGTGGTGGAAATTCCGTCCATCGTCATACATTGACATTAGTCTATTTTTACGTCTTATTCGTATCCATTGCCAGTCGGTTAACATCCCGGGGTTATATCTCAATTTTATTTATTTAAATGAATTTATTTATACTTTTTACGAACCAGAAAAACAAATTCTACATCTTTAAGACATGAAACACTCTTTTTGTTTGTTTACATTTGTTATGCTACTGACTGATGTGGTGTTACAGAGATCTTGATGTATTGTATGATGATGGGGGAAATGTATAGACAGTTAGCTGATTGAAAAATTATATCATTCATTTTGGTTCACTGGTCTGGTAAATATCTTTCTCTCGCGTTACCCCAAGAGCTGGTGGCAAGAAAAAAGTTGTGTATGCCAATAATGAAATGCTTTTTTTTTCAATACCCTCTGCTACATAAACAGTAGGAGGGTTGTGTCAATTTTATTTCCATGGATAGTTTTACTATTTCTGATTCACCAGAGCTTGAGATCATATTTAACGCATTATTAATTTCCACGACAGTGAATTTGGGGTTCAAGATGGTTGGCGGCCCTCGTAGCCCAGTGGGCATGGCACTGGCTTCTCACACGGAGGGTTCAAGGTTCGATTCTTGGTGTTGTCACAATTAATATATGATTTACTCAAGCCTGGGTGTTTTGTGGTGTGTTTCGCTTCTGTAATTGGACCTCTTGGCCTGTTGAAGCGTAACAAAAGATTATTTTAATTTTTTATGAATTTTTCATATTTGATATAAGTTACTGTAATGATAGTTCAACGTTTTGTATAAAATATAAGTGAGAAATATCGAAAAAAATGCAAACTTTGATATTGTACAACTCCACAACTATTGATATTATTAGGTCATGGTTGTTTGAACATTTTCGACTCATAATCAAGGTAGAATGAAATATAGTCCTATGAGGTTATTAATGTTTTCCAAATAACCCTGCTGTATACACATGTTGAGTTATGTGGTTTGTCACTTCTAAAGTTTCGAGAGATCGCCTCTCTATATCAAGCGTTAACCTAAAAACATAAATCAATAACATAACGTTCTCTTATAGACTAGGAGCTAGTGACCACCAGACTTACGTTATAGTATCAAACCTGCAATATTTTCTGTAAATATACTTTAGTAGATAAGAAGGTTTAGATGTTATGACTATTTTAGTTCGGGGGATTTTGGCAGATAACAACAGGTAATAAATGTGAGGTGGGGCCACAATCTATGTGATTTACTCAAGCTGGGTGCCCTAACTGGGTGTTTTGTGTCGTGTTTCGCTTCTGTAATTGGACCGCTTGGCCTGTTGAAGCGTAAATAAAAATAAATAAAAAGCGCACGAACCTTTAAAATTTGTAAGTAGTGTTTTTTGTCTCTTCTATAAAGTTTGATAAACGACGATGTTTCACAAGCGACGATATTTTTCTTCAATCGCGCTACAGGCAAATCAATCCTTTTGCCTATTAATCTTACCTCCTCAACAATATTCGAACTTTTACTTCCTATTTCTAATTATTCACAATTAGTGGGTACTTCGGAATCTAGCCTTGATCTTCTTATTGGCGTTTCATCGTTCCTTCCTGAGTTTCCATCGAGTATCCTTTTCGGGATTCGTGAATCACGCTTCCTTTGCAGGTGTCTGGTCCAACATGGAGCATTTGTGTATGCATTGAGAGTCTGGACGCTCCTTGTACAATCTGGAAAGATCGTCATTCTACGACTAAGGTGTATTGTTTAAAACTTAATTCTCGGATGAGTAGATGATATCATTTTTCATGATATCAGCTATTGAAGGCCTGCACTGAATAGTTTTGATTTATTTTAACGTTTAATTTTTATCGAAAAATGTTATTAATTTGAAATATACTAACAAACTTTGTATACACCGCAATTTTTGAACGTGTATGTTCGATACCGTACTGTATCTTCGTCAGGACGGACGCAAAATAACTTCCATTTTTTTATTAATTATTATTGATATATATCAACTAAAAATTTAATTAGTCAAACAAGCGTCGAGTGGTTGTGTGACCCCATTTGTGGTGGGGGAGAGGGGTTGAGGCTGACAATGAGACATTGAAATATGGAATATATTGTGCTATTGCTTTCTGCTTTATATTATTATTTTTTTGTATTTTTATTATATTATGCTTTCTTTCAGCTTCTGCTTTTGCTATATACTTGCTTTTTACTTTATATTATATTTATCTTTTAGTATTGTGCTACTGCTATTTATTTGCTTTCCACTTTGTATTATTATTTTTTCTTGTTTTTTTTGGGTCACTATGTATTGTTTAATTGTATTCATTTAATGTACGCTTTACTTTATTGTTTGTAAAACCCCTGAAGGGCGTTAATAAATAAATAAATATTAAAAAAATTCGTTAAATTTATTAATTAGAATTAAATGTATTATTTATATGTAAAATTTCAAGGCGGTTTCCTTTTCAAAAAGTGTGTTCTGTCTCCGATAGGTGACTTGCGAATTCAGAAAAATTATAATTATTACGACATCTTGTGTGTAACAATGAACAAATATTATTTAAATTTTGTATTACTCAAATCAGCAGTTGCCAAGTGTTCGAAGAACAAAGAAAATAACGTCCTAGAATCATTGTGTATGCATGTACAAGGGCTTGACCATTGTCTTGACGCAAGAGCTGATAAGCACGTCTTATGCATAGCTGAGTAAGACGAGAACGGAGTCGGCTAGAGATTCTCATGAGTCGTTCAAACTAAAGAACATAATGTTTCCGTACTAAGTAAAGACGATTGTTTATTCTGTGTATTTTGTCGCAAGTGACTGGGTGGCCGTCATTGAATCGCATCGCATGATTCACCATTATCGGCGACACGGACTGTGATAATTTGTCTACCGATAAGGCTTCGAAATACCAGCAGGCTACACGTAGTAGCGAAGGGCAAATCTTCATTTCGGAATGAAAGCTTCAAAATGCAATCGTTCACCAATTTGAAGGCTTCGAAGTGTGCGTTTCATTTGTAGTAGGTACTGATACGTTATGCACTTCGTCTATTTCAATGAACTACATGAAGTGACCTACTTGTAGTACTTCAAAACTGTACTACTCCAAAATTGTGCTTGTAGCTAAAAATTGTCGCTGACGGGGGGGGGCCTTTCTATGGGCGTATTATCAGAAGAAACAAAGAGTCTCGAAAAAAATGGTTATCACAGTAACAGCTGAGGGAAGGTGAGTGGGAGGACGATTTTTCAGATGGATAGACCAAAATATAGAAATACAGAAAATATGAGCTATTTCGAGAATCGAAACTGAATTATTTAATGAAGTTATCAAATGCGAGGTAGCACGCGCGTCACTGGTGTAGAGGCCGGAGTCGAGCCGCCTTCCACAGGAACGAGGGAAGTATCAACATAGCGTCTTCTTAAAAAGCATCAACATGGCTCAAAATCGAGAGGTTTTGGTTACCATTTTGCAGACCAGGGCGCTGAGCATTGAGCATAGTGTGAAAAAGATTACATAATAATCATGTAGGTATAGATCTTGAGTTAGTATGTTACATTTACGGATATGCCCCTCTCGTATCTGTTAACTTAACACAACGAAACAATGCGCGTATTACGCACTATACCCGCACTAACTCAATTTAAGCTTATATGAAAAGACCTATAATAGATGCATACGATCTTTTTTAAAAATTTTAACACTTCAACTTGGCTCCAATTGCAGACACCAGATGACCACGACGATCAGCATTGAGCACGCCACGAAGGACAGAGAACAACACTTTATTTACCTGTTTTGTTGTTCGTGCAATTAGTGTACGCCTTGTTTGTTCGTCGGTCGCCACTTCTCCTTTCATCGTGGCGATCGTGCCGCGTCCGCGGGAGATGTGAATAATTGCAGCCTTACGGGCCGCGCTGCTGCTGCCTCCGAGGCGCCGCGCGAGCACCGCTACCGTACAAGGAACCGCGCGAGCGCTCGGCTGGAGCGGCGACCTTCGCGCAAGGACAGAGCGCGCATATATTTTACGGACGCCTGCTTTATGTTGACCAAGTTCAAAAACTCTATGGTCGGATATGATAACGGGATGTGCGCTCTCGGAATTGCCTATTGTTCTCGGGTGCTCGAGTATTTGGGGAATTTCAGGCTTGAAGTCGTCAACACTTTCTCTGATTTAATGCATGCAATAACTTAATGACTATGTGACCTAAGACACTGTACGGGCCAATGAGCATATGCTAGTGGACATCAAACATGCATAAGATACGGTATCGAAACAAGAACGGACACGGTGAGAACTAAATACCTTCTCGAAACTACAGAGATGAAGATCCTGAGGTTCGGTTGTTTCCAGTTGGATTAAATTGAAAGTTAGTTTAAAGCATAGATTTTCACGGAAACTGATCGTTTAATTGGTGGAGAACACAAGTGTCTGTGCTTTATACGAACTTTTACTTTAATCCAACTTGATACAGCCGGCCCTAAGACCCATTGCGGGCATGACCCTCAGAGACAGAGTACACCAATGCGGAAATCCGCAGAACCTGCGACATACAAGACATTTTACGATGGAGCAGGCAGAGAAGGCGTCTCTGGAGGGACCATATCGAGAGAATGGACCAGACAAGACTTCCAAGAGCCGTGATGGGATTCTAGAAGGGTTTCCAGAGGGGCGCCGACCGCCAGGGAGACCACCAAATCTAATAAAATAATAAAAGAAGAAGAAGAATAACTTAATTTAACAAATCTATCGCGTCGTAGAAAAATTTGTGATATTCTATTTTAATTCAAAATAATAATGGAGCTTGTGGATTGCGCTAGTTTGGTGAACATGATTAATTATCATATACCCTGCCGTTATGGCAAGACATATCAAACACTTGATATTTACAGAGACTGCATGAGGTTGGAAATGAATTTAATTCTGTGGATTTGTTCAGTACAAATATGTAGCATTGCTGTTCTTAAACAACAAGTGTGCACGCAAATGTTTAGATACATTTTGTAAAGTGATCGCTAAGCCCCAGTCATATGATGGGTCGTAAGCCCTTTAAACACCCAAAAAGACTTTCATACTTACTTTCCCATATAATCTATGTGAGAGATCTATAATCTATTTGAGAGATCTATAATACATCTTGAATAATGACGATCCCTCTGCGAACAAAAAATCCAGTAATTGTGTTCTTGAAAAATTCACCCTACTCTAACTCTGATGATGGACTCCCAGCACCATTTACAAAGCTGACAGCATAGACGGTGCTGCGTATTCTACTGCAAAGACTATCCGAACTGCGGGGCTCAGGGAAAAGTGAAGGAAAATAGTCAAGGACATCCGCTGACATAATCTGGCTGTCACGATTCTCAGTAATGAGGGAATCGAATGGAGAATGTTTCAATGCAATGTTATGTATTGTTTTTTTGATGAATATTAACGAGTCATCATCATCACCGCCAGCCGTTTTCTTTCCACTGCTGGATGAAGGACTCCCACTTTTATCGGTCCATTGTTATTCGCTGCCACTGTCCTGCTGGCTTTGGGGCGGCCTTTTAATTCGCCACTGAGTGGCTTGATCCTTCCAGCGAATTTCCATCCTCCGAAAAATATGGCCTGCGCATTGCCTTTTCGTTTTTTGTATTGATTTATATTAACCAAACTAGTCTGTTCTTTTATCCACGCGTTTCTTTTCCTGTCTCTTAGTGTGAAATCCAACATACCCCCAGAGGGTTGATCAAAAACGCGCAGAATTTTCGGTTCCCTCAAAAATCTTCCTTCTTCTTGCTCTCGTAGTCGATTTATATAATTGATTTGTATGTATACTTTATTATTATATTTTAGATTTTCAAAGCTTGTGCTATATCTTCTCTCTCTACATTATTACTTTTTTTTTGTTTTTAAATTTCTATATTATTATGTTTTTCTTATGCTTCTTGCTTTTTACTTTATATTATATTTATCTTTATATGTTTGTATCTGTATTCTAAGTATTTTCTTCTTACTTTGTCATTACTATGTTTACATGTTATTACGTTTTTTTTCTTCTCTAAACTATATACTTATTCTGCTAATGTACACTCTACCTATCTATTGTAAAAGCCCTATAGGGCGTTAATTAATAATTAATAATAATAATAAATATTACACACTAGAAAATCCTTAAGATTTGCATTAAAAGGCGGAATAATTAACAAGAAGTTTATATCTCCTGTACCTGTTAAATTGTGTTCTTTCAGTTTCCTTATGGGCATATTTTCCTTGACCTGTAGTGCGCACTTCTCTCTAGGCTCTCTATTACAAACCAGCTCGATCAATTCTGTCGAGTTCTATGATACCTGTTCGAGGTGTTTATCGTTATCTTGTAATCTCGAATCATTACCAGGAACTTATCACGGTGTACTGGCAGGTAGGTAGTTAAAAAAAGTCCCTTTAAAATTTACTACAGCGTGCGTCAGATTTAAATCCGTTTTTAGAGGTGCCTTTCGTTTAACCTCGCTGTCGGCCGTATCAGCTACGCTATCGCTCGCTCGAATATGTGGACCCGCCAGATAAAGCACCAAAATACGTGAGCGAATGTATACACCGCATACTAATTACGCTGATGGACATTTTGATTGAAACGTTTCTGCTAAAATAACATCCATGGGTTATTTAAAGGCGTGCCAATGAAAAGGGTCTATATGCTTCTTTTCCATCTGTTCACTGCTGGATATAGGCCTCTTCCATACCCTTCCATCCTTACTTGTTTGCTAGTTGCAGTCATTTCTTTCTCCGCACGGCGGCTATATCATCGGCCCATCTCTTTTGAGGTCTTCCAACGCCTCTTTTATTCTCCCAAGGTCTCCACTACAGAACTCTGAGAATCCATCTTCTGGCATCCTGCCTTACATCATGCCCTGCTCATTGCCATTTTAGCTTCGCTACACGATCCATGATATCCACTACTCTAGTTCTGCGCCTAATTTCATCATTTCTAATCTTTTAGGCTTACGCCTAGCATGGATCCCTCCATGGATCGGTGCGTGCATTTAAACTTTTCTACGTTTTTCTTTGTAAAGATAAACACGATTCAAATAATTAACAGGAGAGAGAATAACACTTAGTGAAATAAATGACCAGAATTTCAGTTTTTTGTTATTTTCTGACATTCACTTCTGTACATTTTACGTTTTCTTTGTTGATTCCTGTTTTTAAGCCATTCCAGTGACATCGTTGAACTGTCGGCATCCGTCATATTTGTTACTATCAGATGAATACACCTAGATACATATTTTCACGTTAGCTAACGTTTGAGGTCGAATTTCGGCAAGACTGAGTTGAAATCTTGAAAAATAAATTAACGTAGGTACATGGTGCATACTTTATATAGACCATTTAAAATAATAAAATCATTTTATGACCTATAGACACTATACATAGTTATTTGGAAATTATTAATAACCTCGCAGGACTACATTCCTGCCTTGATTACGAGTCGAAAATGTTCAAGAATCCATTATGCAATATCAAAGTTGGCATTTTTTTCAGGATTTCTAACTTATTTTTTACAAAACGTTCAACTATAATTACAGTAAATTATATCGATTACGAAAAATTCATTCGTTTCAATAAAGGTTAAATAAAATTATTTATAGTGTTCTACACACTTCATAATTTTTTTTAAAATACGAATTCTTTGGGTCGCAGCTCGATTTTGATTGTAAATATTTCTTATAAGGTTGGTATCAACAAAAACCACACAATCAGACGTATTCTAAAGCATTTGAAAATGAAAATCCCCCGTCGGCGGGGGGAAAGTTGCCTGGCAAACCCGTATTACAAGCTTCAATATGATATTCCAAATAAATATATACTTTTTATTTTAAAAAAGGTTCTTACTTACTAGAAAAACTTATTTTGTGTTCATTTTTTGCACCGTAACAACACACATCTTTTTATTTTACACTAATTCAGTACAACAAAATAAACATTCAATCAAACACGTAAACAAAAACCACACATTACTCACAAAGACTGCATATATTCTCGCACTAGTTTCCGTTAATCTTTTCGGTTTAAATAATTAAAAATCATAACTCGTAACATGATAAAATGTCGGTTTATTCGGAAGAACTGAACGCAAAAATATATGAAAACGTCATATATAGGCAAAAATTCGAAAATAGAACGTTATGAAAGAATGTTTGTTTGGAAATTTCTAGAAAATATTAAAATTCGTTGACAAATAATAATCCGTAGGAATCTAGGTTATAATATAATGTTTTGGAAGTTTCTTGGAAAAAATTTTCCACTGAAATAATAATAATTTTCACGTTCGTAACACCGCGTAAACTGGGTTTTTGCGTATTATGCCACAAAATTTCATTCAGAACACGGTATTTAAAATGATAAACCACGCCCTCCATGCGCACGACAAAGAAAGTGCGTTTATGCACATTATTTTGAATGCGGTCTAGCTATAGCGACCTCTTTATTAGAACTGTAGCGCAATTGTTACGTTATATCGTCACTTTCAAAAGGCTTATCCTTATCCAGTCTTATTCAAGCCACTCCAATAAATCAACCTGACCTCCAATGCGCTTAGCTTACTATCTTCGAAAGACGGAGACGATAATATCCTGTATTTAATGGATACACATCATTTTTCGCTTCTTTTCTTGCGTCATAACTAGGGAATGCAATCCCGAACCCGCGAGATCTCGAGGCATTTTACGAGATCAATCCCGGACCGAAAAATCGGACGAGATTATCGGGATTGATCAGCATTTTTTATGTTTTGTATGTTTAATTGTATATGTCTATAGAGCTTTTAGTAAGTACTTAAAACTTATGTTCAAGTCACATTCATATAATGAAAATAGCTTTGAATGATATTTGTTGTATTTTATCTACCTAACATAGTAATAAAAAATTACTAGTTAGTAGTTTTTACTCTACTACATTCACTGATCGATGCTTGTAAAAACGCCTACAAAAACTTTAATGCAATAATTAATAATGAGCATTTTATTAAAATTGCTGATATAAAAATGCAAGGCATTGTCGTTAATTGCTATTCAGCTCTATAAACAAAAAAACACAAAAGTATTCGGGATCCCGATCCATAGGGATCCCGCGGGATTGGAAATTCTAATCTCGAGGGAACCCGAAAGGGCAATCCCGACTCGGGATTGCATTTCCTAGTCATACCTCGCTTAAATGAATGGCTGTCGTCTCCATTTTGATGATGTACATTTCAAATCGATTCATCGTGATCGACTTGAACAGCAAACAACTGACGGCATTGGCACTGCATGACTGGCTCACTGCTGACTGGCGTACATTGGTCACGGATCGCGGATACCATCCGTTACACCCGGAGTCTCCGCGTGATTGAATTACAAAACACACGGCGACTATAAGCCATTTTATAGTCGTGTGAGTTTTTCGTGTGTTCTCATAACCGTCGCATTAATCGAATTTTCTCTCAGTTCTGTGATGGAGAATCTTTTGAGTTCGTCGCGGCAAAAGTCTGTAACCGCGGTGTAGCGCGGCGGGATACGTATTTATACTTATATGTGGTCATTCGGCGGAATGGGGCCAGATTGGCATACAGCTTATATATATCGTTCTTAAGTGATCACTTTACACAATGTAACGTTCGCCATTTCCACCCATGATAGAATAATACCACGTCTATGAAATTTTAGAAGTTGTATATATTTAAATTATACGCCACGTTTCACATATGAGGTGCAACAATCCTCAGCGCGGCCGGCACCAAAGCTTTTTCATTCCACTTAAATAACCACAGATGATAAAAGAGGTTAATGCTTATATTTTCTTAATTATTGTAAATAATGTTCAGTTTATTACTTTTATATAAGAACAAAGGTTCTATATAAGTTGTTACCCAAAAAAAATTGCAGTCTAGAATATACATTCTGATATAAATGAATAATAAAAACCCACATTTTGCAAACAATATGCATTTACAGTGAATGTGCCGCTTTTTCTCCGGACCCCCAGCCTCCGTCTGGCGATGTATCACTTTCATTTTGAAATGTGAAATTGATTTTGCAAATCGCTGTCATTATATAGACGCGCCACTTTGCAGAATGTCCCCCTGCGCGGCGCGGCCGTGAAAAGTGAAATCGGAGAGTGCCCTTTGCAGGTCTGTCGGCAGGGTCACGGTTTCTATTCCGGCCTCCCGCGGCCTGTCTCCCGTCCCGGCAGCAACTGACGATTGCGATTAATGGTTGTCGAGTGCCGGATAATCATTTCAGCCCGCACGGTGGTGTCTGCAATCTGTCTGTGATCTCCGCTCGGCTTTCCATTTCTCTGCTTTTCCTTGTCAATTCTTCATCTTTTTGTGTTAAGGTACTGATACACATACTTATTAGTGGCACGTGAGCATGCGCAGAATTGACCTTCTTTAGCCCTTGCTTATTAGTGGCATGTGTGTACACACATTGCTTGTAATGAGCATGCTAATGTCATTCACCATGAGAAGGGGTATCTTTTGAGCATTTGTGAATATGCTTGCTTATTATGAGCATGCTTATGCGGCTAGTATCGATTATCAATGCGATCTTCGCAATCTGCGACAGATGAAACAAATATGGGGAGATGATAAAACATCACTTTTCGTAACTTAAAGGAATCACGAATGTCTGTGGAATACTCGGTCACCGCTATGTAAAAATAATATAGTAAGAAATAATGTGTATGAAAATTTATTAATGATTCAAATCTTAAAATGAAAATTATAAAAAGTAAAATCAAAAATATTTTGATTATTGATTCACTTGAATTTTCTATTTCAGTTTGCAGTTTCCATTTTGAACAAGAGCGTCTCTATTCTATGACAAGAGTACGCCAGTAATAAGCATGTGTGTTTGATTAAACTCAGGAACTATTGTAATTATTGGTTCACTTAAATTTCTATTTCAGTTTGCAATGTTTCAATTTTGAACTAAAGTTCCTCTCTTTTATATGACAAGAGCATGCCACTAATAAGCATGCGTGTTTGATTGTTAGCTTTGAGCATGCTTATTTAGGAGCATGCTAATAATGAGCAAGTGTGTACAGTTTTTAGGGCACGCTATCATTAGCATTACTGGCATGCTCATGCACGCCAGTAATAAGCTTGTGTATCTGTACCTTTACGTCTTATCCAGCGTCATCAGGAGAGCGTCCTATCACCGCGGAGGCCGAACTGATTATTTCTTCCGAGGTCGTAAATTATATGCACTTTGTTGTGGAGTGTTCACTTCTTCTACGATAGAGGTCGACAGTGTGCAATATATACTAATTACATCTTAGGGCTTTTCTGCGATGTCTCTTAAAGGTGGAATCAAAGTCGCGAGAACAGGGCGCCAGATTCTTGATAGTTTGTAAGTGTCGTCTCTATTGAAGTATATGGTTCGTATAAAATATCCGTTTTATTAGGTACATGAATACGTCCAACGACCATAATAAATACCTTAACTCTTTAATAAATTCTTCATCTGTCCTAAATCAACGTGAATTTGCTTGTGTACATTTTCAATTCAATTTTTTCAAACGGACCATCAACAGGTCATCATTAACCCTGATAGATGTTCCTAGGATGACATTAGAGTACAAAGTATAAATATTTTATAAAAAAATTGAGAATGACATAGTTACACAATATAGATTTTATGATAAAGTAATAATAAATAATGTCTCTATCTTCTTCTTCTTCTTTTTCTTTCTCTTGTTCTAGAATATAAATCTGTTATTGGGCGGGTGCCGTCCTCTTGGGTATCTAAGATAGCTCCACTATCTTTCCACCTTTTTGCCGTCTTCCTGGCATGCAATGTTCCACGGGTATATTGCGGGCAGTCACATGGGGAATTCTTGTATTATCCATCCTATCCACGTGGTTTCTACAGTACCGCAGTCTCTTCCTGCCCCATCTCACGATGTCTTCTGTCTGACAGGTCTCTCTTATTTCAGAGCGTCTGACCTTGTCCCTGAGAGTCCTCCCTGCTATTGTGTGTAGTACTCTCATTTCAGACGTCCGAAGAAGACTTTTGATCCTAACTGTAAGCCCTAGTTTCTATACCGTATGTCGTAATGGGCATGACGCAGGTAATGGTCTGTCTGATAAAATCTTCAAAAAATCAATAAATACAATTTAGGAATGAGTTCCAGATTAACAAGTTTTTCAACATACTTTTTCAACATACGATTGCGCGAGTTCCAAGGTCAACATCGTGTATCTACAAATAGTGGTCCTCGGCGTAATATAACTTTGTCTTCTCGGAACATACACATAAAAATATTGTTTAAAAGGTTTTATTTAAAAATCGGCCGTAATTGGATGGAAACATTTTTTTAAAAATAAATAGTTGCATCAATATTATTACTATTCTCAAACTAAGCTAAAAGCCTGTGCCATGAAAATTGGACTAACTTGCTGGTGTCTTGGAATGGGGCTCGAACTACCGGATCACTACCATGAGCGTCATTACCACTACACCAACAAGCTACTTTGATTTTGTTTTTAAATTGCTAGTGTACGTTGATTATTCATCACCGTCAGACTAATATAGTAAATAATATAATTAAGAAGGCTATCACGAATAGATAGATATAACGTGGTGCAATTTCGATACTATATTATAGTTCCATCAGCATAATGAACTTTATCGATCGCCCGTTCCTCCGAACAATTCAATTTGCTTCAGTCTATCGAGTCGTGGCTTTTGCTCTCTGCTCGGCTATATTTAGACTTTTGGATCCAGGTTTACGTGCAGTACACACGTATACACATCGCTATAGTCGCCGGGTGATAATTTGATTAGAGCCCCGCGCAGAACCTCCCGTGCAAGGTGGAGAATGTCCCGTCTTCCGAGTCAAATTGGTCACCTGGTCAGTTTTCTAATATTCATGAGACGATCTTATTTTTCTGCTACAATAACTTACTTACTTACCTACCATCACGCCGTTTCCCCGTGGGGGTAAGCAGAGAGGATAGAGCGCCACACTCTTCTGTCCTGACATACAACTCTCGCCTCATCATTCATACATCTTCGCATGCATGCTCGACGGTTGTTGGGGTTTCTAACGAGACCATCTTCCAGTATCTTGTTAATCTGGTAGTGCCACGTCTTTCGCGGTCGTCCTCTCTTTCTGACACCGTCAACATTTCGTTCACTCAACATGCCCAAAGCACCTGAACGATCCTTTTTTAATTCTATTAATTATGCTAACATCAGCTTTACATTCATTTCTAATATCTTCATTCTTTACTCTTTCATAATTGGATTTGGCATACATGCGTCTGAGGGATGCTTCTCCACTGCATTCAGTCTACTTTCGTTCCCCTTCTGAGGAATTCTGAAGGGTATGTAATGCTATCTGTAGTATGGTAGATGGAATAAAGAAAGGGGTGCTGAGATGGTTTGATTATGTAGAGCGTATGAGTGAGGAAAGCATAGTTAAGAAAATATATGGGGCGAGTGTTGAAAGGCAACAGGAATAGAGGGCGTCCGCGAAAGACCTGACACGAATAGATGCTACAAGTATTTGAAGATGGCTCTGTTAGAAATTTCGACAACCGAAGATCCAGTGTTTTACAAAAAAAAAGTCAGAAATATTGAAAAAAATGCAAACTTTGATGTCGCATATCTCCTTAACTATTGATATTAGGTCATAATAGCTTGATCATTTTCGACTCATAATCAAGGCAGGAATATAGTCCTGCGAGGTTATTAATGTTTTACAAATAACCCTGTATACATAAACAGTGATCCTCGGTGACTACTTTTTTTGTATATTGCTGCCTTTGCTTTTATACCCCACATATACAGAAACGACAAAATTCTCACAAATATTTTCCCTTTTGCGTGAACTATATTTGTGTTTTAATTATGGCGCTTTAGGGATATGTTGTGTACCGATATACGCCAACTATGTGCGAAAGAAACAATGTTATACGATCGTAATGCAACAACACACTTGAGGCATGCCACTGGTTATGCGTTTTTTTTTTATAAATTTAACACATTGATAATAATGTTTATTAAATTTTTTTAAGACTGCGATATTTCTTGGTGGTAATAATAGTATACATGTGTAAAAAATCGACCTGTTGTTTCGTTTCCGTTAAAGAGTATGAGTCAAATTATTTTGGTTGATGTACATGGCGCCACTGTATCTTCAAGAATCCGTTTTCACGGCCACTCAGAATTTTCTGGTTTGTGTCTTCTGGGATATTTTGACGACCTTTCTGGCCAGAAAGGTCGTCATAATACGGCGACATTAAAAACAAATTAAACGGCCGGAGATGGGGCTTGAACCCCGGGCCAGTAAACCCGCAGTGGGCAACGATAGCGATGTTTCCACCACCATGTGCGTCACCTGTCAAAAATACAGTACATGTAGGACGTAAAAAAGACGCGAACCATTCATACCATTAACTGCCGGCAGGGGAAATATAAAAAATATCAAATATTTTCATAAAAGTTGTTTTAACTATTTCATGGGTGTCGGCTATGAATAAGTAAGTACCTACATATTTTTTGGGAAACGGCAAGTAAAAGTAACTTCATTATTGACGGGTTACAGCTAGTTATATGTATAATATAATAAAGACCCTTCAAAACATTTTGTTGAGTTACCCTCCAGATATTACATATGAACGGAAATAATTTGCGCACTGAACCTTCAAAGACATTAGGGTCACAATAGATATCTCCGCGTTTAATAGCTAGATTCGTGGGTAATATAATTTTCTTGACTTTCATTCCCACGCCTTCAAAACCGTGTTATTTTAGACTTCTTGGTATAATTTGTTTTATAATTTCAAGAACTTGAAAACATCACCGAAATATATGTTAGAGATATCATGACATTTCATGTCGAGGCTCACATATAACACTTCCCAAGCCAAACACGCGGTAAAACATGTACAACGAGCCGAAATTATTAAACCTGGAATTTTTTCGTAGATGCACGCAACATAATATTCGTATTTTGATTACTTTAATTTATAAAAACATTGGCCTTATAAATGACTGGTGGAAAATCTATCTTGTAAAGAAATCCTGCTAAAAAATAAGTATTTAAAAAAAAATTCAATCCTGTGTAAAATGAATACGTTAGCTAGCGATGTATGCCGTTGCACGCCGATGTAAGTTACGCCATTTAAGTAAGAAGAAGAAGAATATGTGTGGAAAATTTAAAAAATTACAAAAATTAGCAAGGAATTGGTATTAAAGTAGAAGTAGAAGAAAATTACAAAAACCAAACACAAAGGTGAAAGGTAGGTATAATAGGTAATTGGACTTTAGATTGGTTAATGGGTGTAGAAGTATTATAAAAATAAGAAATTTGTAATAAGACAAATAGAAATCACACTTTCATTTCACATTAAAAGAAGAAAAAAACTACTATTTAACTAACTTACCGTCACGCCGTTTTCTCGCGGGGGTGGGCAGTGAGCATGGAGCACAACTCTCTTCCGTCCTGACACAATTTTCACCTCGTACACATTCATACAACTTTGTACGCAAGCTCGACAATTGTTGAGGCTCCTGACAGGACCAACTTCCAGTATCTGGTTGACCTGGTCATGCCGAGATTTCCGAGGCCAACCTCGCGTCCTAGCGCCGTCATGCCGTTTCTTAGCATTCTTTCTTCATTAATTCGCCCAATTAAGCAGTCTGGACAAGTCGTTACTGAGCGTTACTAGGAAACGAACAAAAATTTACTGAGAATAGGTGTTACACATCAATAATAATCAATAAATAATAATAAATGAAAAAATCATTAAAAATAATTAAAAACTATTTACTTATTAAAAACTAGATTTATTGCGTAGATTAATTCTAGATATATTCCCCTTCCAATTAACTACACCCACCCATACCCTCTCTCTCTCACCAAACCCCCACCAAACGTCAACACGTTCTGTCTCTTTTTTTCCATAATGCTTTTTTGATTGTTTGTGATTCTGTTTTTGGTTAGTTAATATTCAACCCTGTTGAAGGTTCAGCTGTGAGCCGAAACTAGTCGGTTAAAACTAAATAAAGTGGTGTTAAACAAAGAGTTATTTTATTTACAGATGTTACACGTCATTTGCGACTACTGTAAGATTGGCTCAGTTTTGTTTTCGATTGGATATAACAATTGAATTCCAAGCGCTTTCATATCTCTTAGAATTCGCCTTCTTCCTTTCTGGGTGTCCACCTCCTCATTCGCCACCAGATTCCAAGTAATCATCTCGGCGGATGCATCTCAGACGATCTATCTTGAATCCTTAATTGTTTCGAAATTGAGCCATTATGAGTGCACATTGCTGTCCAAGGAATTCTAAAATTGTATCCGGTTTTGACAAGGCACTTTTTGACATACCGAGTCTCCCTTAAATTAACTGTTGTACATTACCTAAGATAAATTTAATCGTCGACATTTCTGAACCATACATTATCATTAGCATTACCTAAAATAAATTTGATCATTGACGTCTCTGAACCGTGCACTGTTTGTGGTCCAGTTCGATCAACAATCGTAATTTTGATCTTATACAGGTGTCATAGCTAATAGCAAAAACTAAACAGGTAGTAGGTAGTAAGTAGCCTCGATGAGTCGAAAACTTTCAAGCGACCAAGCAAGCAATTCATGGAGGCATTTTTTCTCTCAATATTTCTAATTTATTTTTGAAAAAAGTTGAATTGTTATTATATAGTAATTTCTATCGATTATGAAAAATTCACCCGCTTTAATACAAGTCGAATAAAGCAAGAAAAAAAATATTTTGAATCAAGATAATTTTAGAACGGGCTATACAGGAATTTATCACAAATAAAATAAGCTTTAATTCATTAAAATAGGTTGATTGTTTTGAGTTATAGTGGATGTTGTTTTGAAAAAAAGCGATTTTCAGAAAACGCTTTTAAAGTTTTGTGTACAATTTGTGTACAACAACAAGCATAAAGACTTTTATATGTGGGGTATTAAAGTCAGCAATATGAAGAAAAAAAAAATGCGGTCATCGAGGATTACTAATATATAATGTACCTACTGAATTCGTGTTTTTATAGAAAATATAGCCCATAGATTTATAGACAACATGATTTGGAAGGGATAGACACATAAAATTTAGTATTCAGTACATTGCAAATTAGTGAACCTATTCGAAACATTTTAATTTTTTTTTTAATATTGCTGCTTTTGCTTTCATACCCGTCATATCTACTTTCCCACACAAACAGCTTCGACATCTGAATAATCACCACCGCATTGAGACATCCACAATATATCTTTACTTGTTTTTATGTTTACTGGATAATGTTTTGCGGTAAATTGATTCCCGTATAAATAACCACAACCCTTACGAGGCGCCTCGCGGTAGCGAACTATCCGCGGCTTGAAACTATTACATGCCGGAGGACGTGCCCTGAGTGCCGGCTCAGACTGAAGCGAGGGTGTGTGTGTGTGTGCTGTACCTATGCGGCGCACCGACTTGCAGTCAAAATACAGCCCGACCGGAGTTCAAAAGGTCACGGCGTCTGCTCTTTGGTAGTCCTCCCTCCCGCCTCGGCGCTAGCCACCTTCACCAATTGGGTGACGCTCCCCTAACCAATAATTCGTGCTCCGGTATATTAATATATAAGATCATCTCGAGAGTCGGGTTTCCGTCGAAGATGAGGTTTGAAAATTTTTGTCACGGACGAATGGACAAATTCACTTAACACGAATTAAACTTAACGCTGTTCTTTAAATCACACTATTTCGTCAGCTAACACTCGTTAGAACATTCCATTCAATTCTCGCACGTAGTAGTAGCGTTTACTTATTTCGCCACTACCGGTAAGAACTCGCTCGATATCTATCGCTTCGAAATTCTCACTTCGCACCGATCGAAATATCAAAACAAACTCTCTATTACGCAGCACCGTGCTGCTTTATATACGCGATCACGCTGGTTTCGAACCCTCGAGAAGATTCTTTTCCTTTGTAGTGTTTAGGAGGAGGTTCTCGTCGCTTCTGGGCTGTTCCAGGCGACTCCCGAATGTTGAATACGAGAGTGCTGTAGTCTGTTCTGTTCTTCTGGAAAACATTCCAAATTTTTTGTACAGTGCGTCCATAATGTCTGGGAAAAAGTATTGTAGATATTGTATGGTACCCTAATGTAGAAATTCATCTCTGGAAACTGAAAAAATGAATGAAACACAACGTTGTTTACTTCGCGTAGTAAACAACGAGTAAATAACGTTTTATTCATAGTTATTCATGTTTTATTCATAGTTAATTACAATTAACTTCCACAAAGTTTATGACAAAAATATCGAAATATTATTGAAAAAATGAAGCCAACATTAAGAAATAAATTTTCGATAAGTTATCAGATTTTCCTTCATTATTTGGAATATGTTATAGTTTATTTTTATTAAAATAGGTCACAAACACCGCAATATGTATATAAACACGAAGCAAACACGAGTAAAAACAAAGCGAATACGAACAGAATGACCATAGAAACGAAACAAATTGCAGTGAGAAACACCATAGAATGTAAGCTTTATCTTTAAATACTGCTAAATGACGTCACGACCAATCATATCGCTGGAATCGTATTTTTTAAGATTTTTATTGTAAAAAAACACGAATGAAAACATTATCCCACACCATCCATACTTAGTTACAAAATATAATTTATTTTTCTGAATCTATTTCATATATTTTCATAGATATCTGTAAAATGTGAAATTACCCTATTGCAGTCCATAAACCTATTATATACAATTGGCCAGCTGTATGTGTGATTTTATTATACTCTATCTATGCGCTCTTCTTTCACCTATATTAATCTAGTGATGAATTTGTAGACATCAAAATGCCTCTTTTATAATGTTTTAATAATAATTTCCTTGCGAGGTATTCTTGAGAACGCTTACGAAGTGTTTCGTAGTTTTTCATACGAGATAACAAACAGAACGTTACTTAATTTATGTACGCGGCAGTCTTGGTGCATTTTTAAACCCACAGAAATTGAGCGCCGACGATCGTAAAAATTTATTTGAACCGTGGCGGTCGATCTGATTCTCGTTATAATTAGGCAGGAATGCAGGCGGGAATATTTGTTTATGAACGATAGCGTCGTGCGCTATCTCCGAGTGCATGCACATTCGGAGCACGATTTTTTTCTTAGCCGTTCGGACGCGTGTTTATCATTTTCTAACTGCTTTGGCAAAGATTCTAAATGATGGCACAGAAAGGGTGGTTGAAGGATTACATTCCAGGATGAAACGGGAGACGTGAGAAGCCTACTCACCTGTGTGGAACCACGTATTTATGGGTGGGGTATAAAAGCAAAGGCTTAAGGCGGCACATTCACCGCAAATGCATATTTCGGCGTTTTTTTTTTACGAAAATGTGGGTTTTTATTATTCATTTCACTCATAACAATCTTGAGAAGTATTGGCATAGGTGGAAATTTAATTGAAGTCCTAGTGGACTACTTAACAAATAGAGAAATTTTAGTAAAAATTAAAGACACATTTAGTAATCCAAAATTTACGAATACTGGGGTGCCCCAGGGATCTATTCTTGGTCCACTACTGTATATTATTTATGTATCTACTATGTCAAAAATCTTTAAGTATGCTAAGCATTTTGTGTATGCTGATGATACTGCTCTTGTGATCCCCCACAAGGATGTAAGATGGGTGGAAAATTGTATGCAAGAAGATTATAATGCTTTACTTAAATGGTCTCATGATATGGGTTTAATTATTAATGCAAAAAAAAACTAAAGTCATGCATGTAAGGTCACCTCATATAACTGTGACTAATCAAATAAATATTATTTCCCATAATTTTGATTGCTTGCATTCCGGAATTAATGCATCGTGTAATTGTGAAAATATTGAATTAGTTAATGAATACGTATATCTTGGTATTACCATAGATACATTTTTCAAATGGGATATTCAGGTAAATAAGGTATGTAAGAAGTTGAGAACTGTATTGGGATGTATGCACAAGATTAAATACTATGTTCCGATACAGACTATGAAAACTATATATCAATCTTTAGCGGAATCGGTAATAAGGTATGGAATAACTAGCTGGGGTCTAACTTGCAAAACTAATATATTAGAAAAATTCAAAATATTCAAAATTAGGCTATAAAATTAATAAATAAAGAAAGTGCTACTAAAGATTACAGGAACTCTTCAAGAAACAAGGCTCTATGCCAATTAATGCTATCTTGTGGTACAAACTAATTACACGATATCATGAAGATGGGACATATAAGCATAGATTGATTCATAAACATAGTACTAGATTTACGGTTAAAGAAGGACTACGAATACCGAAGGTCATAAATAAAAATGGACAAAGAACATTAAAATATGTCATACCAAAAATATTAAATAAAATCCCATGTCGTGTCAAAAAGGATATTAATAAAAAAGGGAAAAATACAGAATTAATGAATATGCTACTAAATAAAAGAGAATTATTTTGATTTTGGTAATATTTGTATTGTTTCTTGTATTGTTGTATTGTATTGTTGATTTGTATTTGAGTTTATAAGATCTATTGTAATTAATTAATATGAATATATTTCTGGTAAATACAATTTATTTATATATATGTATTGATGCACCTACAGACAAATATCAATGTGATGTTTTGTGGGTCTGAGATGTAAAAAAAAAGAAATAATAATAAAAAAAATAAAAAAATAAATAAAAAAAACACATTTGTATTTAAATGTCGATAATATTGATCATAATATATAAAGGTAGATGTTTGTTTAGCGTAATTTAATTTGTGACTAGATAAGTTTTTATAATAAAATATTAAAAACACATATTTTCAGTTTAAAAAGAGTAACGATGAGACATGGAAATTAAAACACATCTCAATGAAGATTGATAATGCCCTCACAAGGCGAAATGCGTCTCAGAAAATTAAAAAGGGAGAACTTAAAAAACAAGTGTTTTTATTTACATACGTGTGATTATGGAGTTTTTTAAACTTATCTCTGAATCAATGAGGTTAAGAAAATACTTCTACACTTTTTAAAAATTTAATCTTAAAGAAGTACCAGAGTAGAGTACATTTAACATATCTTAGTTTAATATCGTAGTCTCAGGAGATAAAAGTTTTTAAAAAAGAGAATGATAGAGAATAAAAGGAAGATGCTGCACAGTGCCCGAAAGATAAGACTATTTGCTGTGTACCGGGTTACCTATGGAATCATATCCTTAAGAAGCGTTTATAAGCCTTTTGGCTTTTATTCTATGAAGTGTTCCGAGCTATGTGTTACGCCACAGAATCACATCCGAAGTCATGTACAAGGGTATTCAGAAGTACTGTTAACCAAAAATATTTTATAAAATATTTCATATTAGAATAAAAATAATGTTTCTGTTTCCACTAAAACTATTATTTTTCCTAAGCGTTTGAAGGTTTGATACCTATAAATAAAAATGTTTAGAAATTAAAAACTTTGTTTTTAAATTGTATGGTATGAAAAAGGCAACATCTCAAATATTTTATATTACTAGTTTGTGTACTTGGGGGGTTTGTTCGGTAGAAGAGGGAAAGCTGAGAAAGATGTAGAGGGGAGCAGAATTGCAGGGAATAAGATGAAGTCTGGAGTTGCCAGAAGAGGAACAAAAGTAAACTGAATGAAAATGAGATTAATTAGGCGTATGTGTGAAAAATTAATTTATGATAAAGGTAAAAATGAATAAATCAGGAAAGAATGTTTGGCTGACCAAAATGTGAATATATAGCTGTTCTTAATCTTCTAGTGAATAGAATTAAAAAAGGTCACCCGGGTGGTTTGGGCACATGGAGCGAATGAATAGTAATTAGGATATACGATACAATTGTTGAAAATGCCAGAAAGAGATGGCGGCCACAAAAGATTTAGCATTGAAAGGCTAATCAGATACTGGAAGACGGTCCCGATAGAAACTTCAACAATCGACGAGCTCACATGCGAATGTGGATGAAACGAGAGTTGTGTGTCAAATCGGAAGAGTATGGTACTCCATTCTCTCTGCCTATCTCGGCCAGAAGATAAGTTAAATGGTTAGTCAGCTTTGGCATTGTTTGTATGAATGTCTATGATTTCATTGACTAAAAATAAGGGAATACACAAAACATGCAGCATCGTTCATTATCATTCGCATAATGGTAATTTCTGCACACTGATTTCTTTATGGCAAATAATGTTGCTCGAGTTTGCTCAAAGCAATCTTAAATTTAAATAAATTGGTTCCAGATTGTTCAAATTCCAGAACATCCTAGGTATACTATTTTATCTACTGATTTCAGTAATATTTTGTCTAAAACACAGCTCGCTAGCTCTTCTATCCGCATCGTTTCATTTGCCAATGGTCGTGATTTTTGTCTCGTTTTATTTATATTTTGAAGTCCACATGAATCACAGTATCTTATGCATCACGGAGGATATTTACATTTGGTTTCTTTCTTAGATATAAATAAAGAAAGCTTCAAAAATATTAATTTTTGCATGAGGGTTAGAGAATATTGTTAAAATTATACAACTCTGTTTTACTCCTCTGCTTCTTTTTATTCCTTCGGGTAATTTGAGTTTTTTATAGAAATCTAAGTTTGCTATTATGTATTTAGATATTATTTTCGTCAGTCACAGCTGCTTCAATAACATATATCAAATTTTCATTTTGAATTATGTCAAACAATTTTTAAAAACATTGAAACAGGTTACACATTTAACATTTTTCAGACCGAATAACGACGTGTGTGTTTCAAGACCACATGAAAAACTGAAATGAAACTTTCCAATCTTCTCTTCTACTCTGTGATATACTCTAGCGTAACATTACTTAATTATGAATTTTTATTCGCTGTCACGTATTTCCGTAGAACTTAAAAAAATTACTGCGGTCATCGTGAAATTTTGAATGAATGAATTAGAATTCGAGATTTTATGGGAACATGATTTTGGAAGGGATCGGATAATCCTCGGCGACTACATTCAAAACATTTTTGGACATTGCTGCCTATGCTAGAATACCCCACACATCAGATATATTTTTTCAAAACCAAATTTTATTTATCGATTAGAAAAACATACAGAAAAATCAAATCAACGAAAAAATATTAGTTATGTTTTAAATTTGTTATTATGTTAGTATTTACTTCATTATTATTAATTTTCCATAACTATATAATTTTTATATTTTGATTGTCAATACTTCGATTATTTAATTTAATGGGATCTGAAACAGGTTGATATTTTTCAATACAAAAGTGGTGAAAACAAAGTTTATTTTTATTAATTATATTAATAATATCACCACTTATATAGAAATTATTTTGCTCTTTTTGAAGATGATTTTTTTTCATTTACTTATTTATAAATGTGATGTTTTCCGATGCCCCTGTGCACTACTTCACATCTTGGCACAATTCCTGAGAAAGTTGCAGGCAGCGAAATGCAAGTAATAGGATGAGGGTGTGCTACAGGGTGGGTGCTACGGTGGGGCTGGGGGTAGGTGTAAGTGTAAAACAAAGTATGTAACGATGGGTTTCTAAGCTGCACGTGCGCACAGATTTATACAGCCTCATTGTTACATTTAATCCAGGCACGTCTCTATAATCTGCGAGGATGTTTTCGCCAGCTCCACGAGTAACTGTTCGTGATTACCATCGTGTTTGAGCGGATCATTATCAAATGGATTCAAAATAACACCATCTATCATTATATCGCTTTATCCAGTGACAGTAGTGGACGTTGTCTTTATTGCCTTATCAAGAAAAATAAAATATGTAGCGGAATCGTCAATTTTTTCTTACTGGCAAGTTGTTGTTCATCTCCAATGTTTGTTTACAACAAAACTTTTAATTCAACAATATTTTTTGTATGTTCAAAATTTTCAAGAACATAATACTGGATTTTATTCCCAGTCATCATCATATCATGAATCAAAATATATTATAGATGTTTCTTAGAGATGACGCTGTTTTTGTGTAAATAAAACGTTCAAATATGGGATATTAAGTAATATTATTAAATTAGCCGTAACCTGTCAAAAATGACGGTAATTTTACATGCCGATTCCTAAAGAATAAGTATTTACTTATTTGTAGCCGACATCCATGAAATAGTAATAACGACTTTTATCAAAACATTTCTTTTTATATTTCCTCTGCGGGCAGTTAATGGTACTATTTTTTTTTACCTTGAACATATATACTTACACACACATACATACACACATATATATATATTTATAGTATATTTTTGTCGGTCCACGGACAGGCAGTGGTAGCAACATGCATTATACGGCCGGTTCGGGTTTGCTAGCCCGGGGTTCAAGCCCCATCTCGTTGAATTTGGTTTCTTTAGCCGTGAATTCGGATGAAAATATGGACATTACATGAAGATACGGACGGGTAGACAGACGGACGTACAGACAACGATATTGTTATGTTTGATAGTGACCCGAATAAAATATATAAAATTCAGATTTGTTACTATGACATGACATGACATGACGGGTAATTATTGAATAAATGATCCGCGAAAAGCGTCTGGCTATGATTAATATGAGTGTATAGTATGTACTGTCCCGTTAAATATAATAAAAAATAGGTTTGCTATTTATACGTTTAACTTTCTCATTTTTTGTATTGTATTATCTGCTAAAATTCCCCGAACTCAAATCTAGTAATTTCCAAACCATCTTATCTACTATAGTGTACATCTACAGAAAATGTTTCAGGTATGATCTACTATAACGTAAGTACACCGTTTGTTGGCTCTTTGTCTATAGTTTTGAACTTATTATTACAAATATTTTATTTAAATTCTAAAAAAAAATCTTAACTTATTATTATAAATTTTATTCTGAATCTTATTATAAATCTTAATCTTATCTTGCTAAAGTCAGTTACTTGAAAGCAAAATAAAACTTTTGTTTTTTAAACGAATCTAATATTTTTACTGGGAACTTTTTTAGTATTCTCAAAAAATCGTCTCTTTCGTTTCTATCATACTGCAAATATTTCAGCTATCTGTAAGTTATGGCCCATCTTTCCCACTAGTTTCAAGAACTTCATGGTGCAGAATACTTTGAAACCAAACCCTTATATGTACTCCAAAAAATGCCCCTTCTCAACGTATATAAAAATGAGCGTTCTTAAACCTTACCCTAAATAATATTACCTTTCACCGACCAAATAACTTTAAATGATATCGATTCATCTCTTTTCCTTTTTTACAACTCCTCCACTATATCACGGATGGCAGAATATATATAAAAATATATTTTTGATGCTACTTTATTTTGTGTGTACCTACCTATCCATACAGGGAAGTGGAGTGAATTCGCCCTTAACTTGTAGGGTTCAAATCATTCAAAGGGCGGATGCTTATTATTTTACGACTTTGTGATCTTAAAATATATTCAACTATTTATTATTTTCTTTTTAGGGTCCCAATATGAAATTACACAAGTAGAAATTGCACACATTTATTTTCTCTAATTTAAATCTTTTAATATTATTTATAAATTTGATAATAAAAAAACATGAGCCAGATAAGGTTTTCTTAGAATGTGTATTTTTTATTGTTTAATTTATTTCGTGTTTATTTTTTTTAATAGTTTAATTTATTCATGCCCAATTTCTTTCAGTGTATTTTATTTATTCAGAAATCAGATATAATATTACAAGTTTTGTTTTTTTTCTTTTTCAGGAGGTTTCTTTCCTCAATCAATTATTATTTTTTGATTGTAAAATATTATTAATAATATTACATAAAAAAAAGAGCGAGCCTTACAGTTATTGCATATGATGTTGTAACATTTTATATCTCACAATTAAAAATATCAATTGAGCAGCGACAGAAATTAAGCTCAAAATTAAAAAAAGCTTAATATGGAAATATTTTTTCGAATATTTGTTCATTATTACTCACTTGAATTTTTTATCAATGATCTGCACTTTTTTCAGACACTGATTATTAAAAATTAATTTATAAATATATTATATATATATATATATTATATATATATATATATATCTATATATATATATATATACATATATATTGCCACGGCTCTAGCGGATAAACCGCCATGCTACTGATACTTGCCGAGCATCCACCAGCTAAACTTCAGTCGATCATGATACATCTCGTACATGGTGCAGGCTTCTCAGGGTGCACCAGATGTCGGTAGTTGCTGGGAGGGTGTAGATGCGGAAGCAAACGAATTTTGAAGAGCACGAGAACCCGATAATGCGTGTAGCTCCTTTACTCATCGCACAGGAAGCTCGAAGAGGTCTCGGCAGAAAAGAAAAAGTTATGGTTACCCACTTCGAGCTCAAAAAGATCGCCAACCACCAACAGTCTCTACGGCTACACGAGATATTCTGGCTAGGATTGCGGTCCAAAATAGCACACTGCAGACGACCGTGTGCCCCAGGGCTGCATCTTATCATCATCAGCGCTTCGGGAGGACCTCATTCTCCGCCCAATCGCTGGATATCCCGTCCATGGAGGGCTCCAAGCGGATTTCGGCCTCCGCCAAATCAACCGTCAAACGTTCGATATTCGAATAATGTTGGTTATATAATGTTGGTTATTTTTCCCCCAATACAAAAATATGTCGTACATATGTGTAGAACGTATTGTAATGGTCCTAACATTATTGCTGATATTTTTATAGATCATCATTTGAAAAGTCAGTCCTGCACAAAATCCATTTTCTTTACAATCCTGAAACAAAAATTATAAATTCTTTATTTGTATACTTCCACGTAATCGCCCTGCATTAATACATTAATTATTTGCATGTTGTTTGAACGGGACGGAGACACTAGTCATGTAGGTAGTATTTGTACCCAGTATTCTATTAGTGTCTAATTAAAAATAAAATAAGAAAATTTAGCGAGTCTTGGAGCAGTCGCAAATGATAAACTTTTTCTCAGTAACGAACAAAATATTCATGAAAATATTAGTCGGGTAGTAATTAAAGTGATTTTTTCGGCTATGCATCTCAAGATTTTAATTTTTCCTGCTGTTTTTTAATCTGTTCTTTATTTAACCATCTCTACAAATTAAGAAATAAAAACATTGTAAGGATTCAAGGCATTATTATTATTTAGGAAATTGTATATTTTTTAAATAATTTGTTAAATATTTAAGTACCAATTTGAAAAAAAATTGATTGACACGGCATTTAAAGGAATTAATCTCAAATTTTAAGAATATGATATGATATAACAATATCAATTGCTAAAATTATTCATAAATACTCACTTTATCCAAATATCTTTAAGAAATTTATTCGTAAAACAAACTACAACACACACATCTAAATCCTTTTGATTTACTTATCTCTATAAATTAAAAAATGAGCAAAATTTTAGATTCAAGTAATTATTATTAGACACCGATATAGCACTTTCGTTCATCCTTAAGGAACGAACATTTCCTGCACTTCTTCGGCGGCGGTCTTGAATACTTCTCAGTACGCACGCGTTAGAGAAAACAGTATTCAAACGCGTTTGGAAGTTTCAACTTTATTTTATGTTGAATGATAATACCTTGATCAAAATTCGTAATATCTCGCGTCACGTTTCTTATATGTGGGATGCCATATGTTTTAATGCACTCTGGCCGGCCACTCGAGCCGTAGACCTCTTTACCAACTCGTCGCTTTCACTAAATTGGTCCCATAAACCGAGCGTAAAGATAAAGACACATCAAAAAATAAATAAAATAAAACAAACGTTTCAACAAGTACCTACTTAGCTTTATTCAATTTTTTTTCAAATAATGTGTGTCGCATGGCAACAACCTTTATACATAAATATGAAGTATTCTCACATAGATTCTTCATTTAATGGATTGAAGAAAAATCGACTTGATGAGTTAGTTGCGACAGATGGCTTTGGAAGTATATTCGGTGAGACGGCTTGAAGGGAAGCATTAGGGTGACGGGGTGCACGAGCGAGTAATTTATTTTCAGGCTGTTTCGCAAAACTGGTTCCGCCTTAAAGGATTCCTCCGCCAAAGGAGATAAAAATATTTCCCCAACTATTTAACCGAACTTGACTTAGAACTGTTTTTGACGTATAAAATATGATCGTTAAATCTAAAACATGGTTTCATTATAAAAGTTTCAAAAGCATGGCTTAAAATGGAATATATAAATTTGACGGTATTTTTTATATGTGGGGTATAAAGGCAAAGACAAACTTCAGAAAAAATTTAGTGCAGTCAACGAAGATTATAAAATATTTAAGAATGTTCTAAATACGAGATTTTATAAGAAATATAATATAAAAAGCCTGTAATTTACATAAAATATGATTTAGGAAGAGATACACATATAAAATCTATAATTCAGTACATTCAAAATTAGTGATCCTCGGTGACTGCATTCGAAACATTTTTTTAATTTTTCGAATATTGCTGCCTTTGCTTTTATACCCAGTCAGCTTTTGTATTTTTTTAAACTTTTAATACTAAAAAAAATTGATTTGAAGATCATAGAAATTTCTTTTTAATTCATTATTTTTGTAATAAAAATCCACATTTATACTACATTATATTCAATACAACATTTTACTTTTTTTTGCTGGAGTTTCCCACTCAAATGGCCCTAGAGTAAGAACGTGCCCTAGGACCGTTTGTTGTTGCCATAAAGTGTTGTAATTGAAATGATGAGGCCCAAATGACAAGGAATGTTGAGGACCAGTGTACAACAGTTGCCTGAAATATTCTGTCCATATTATGAGTTATCCAGAAAATAACTAGATTCTGCGTCTCATCATTAAAGCTAAGTTTACGAGTCGAAAAGGATACAGGACCTTTTCCATAAAAGCAATATCCAAAAAAAATTAACACAATCATCGAGGATTATATGTATTGAATTCGAGGTTTTACAGAAAACATAGTCTATAAATTTAAAGGAAATTTAAATTTGGATGACTACTATCTAGAATTTAGTACATTTTAAATTAATAATCATCGGTGACTGCATTAAAAAAAAAAGAAGAAAAAAAATAAATATATATATATATATATATTTTTTTTTTTTGGATATTGTTGCCTTTGCTTTTGTACTCCACAAGTAATAAAGTATTAATTAATTTACAATATTATTATAAATCCACAAGTCAACTTTTGTGTTGCGGCCAACAAAGTAATGACTGCCAACTTCGCTAACTAACATAAGTGTTGAAAGAAATGAATGATTCATACCATAGAGAATAGATTCATTGGTATTGTTACGGTTTCACGGTGGTGGGAGACGAAATGAAACATTCAAATAAAATTTAATTTTTTTCTCAGTCTTTCTCTCGCCTTTTTCAAAATGCACAAACTCGAGTCCCGACGGAAAATATCCGATATTTTTGTGCTACATAAGATTCTCTGGGGATTAACTGATTCTTTCTTTATCTATCTAACTCTAATCTATGCATGTTAAACCCCGTATATATACCATGAGTTTTTAAGAATAAGCCACCATTCTAATAGTATTTAATACAATTCACAAATAAATATAAATAAAAATAACGATTATTGGCGAAAAATTTTATATATTAAAACATTTTCGATTAAAATTTCAAAATATTTACCAAAAAAATATTAGAACTGCATTTTATACAAATAACAATAAAGAGAATTTTCTCATAAAATCAAAAGATAAAGATAATATATTTAACAATTCACGTGTTTATAAACTGTTGTGTAAAGATTGTACAGGTTTTATATTGGAAACCGGTCGAAATTTCAATGTAAGAGTTAAAGAGCATTTAAGATGTAATGAATAATGTAATGAATAATCATGGTTTTTCTGAATTTTCAAATTATTTATTAGAAAATGATCACGGTTTTGATAAAAAACTAGAACTTTCTATTTACACAAAAATAATTTTGATCTGAAATTGAATAATTTAGAATCATTAGAAATTATTAAAGCATGTAGTAGCAAACAAAATATTATTAATAATGAATTAAATTTAACTACAAGCCCAATTCTAAGAAAAATTTCAATAATTACGAGTAATCAAGAACTTCAGCAATAATATTTAAAAATAAATTTTCAAATAATTTAGAAAAACAAAAGACATTATTCATTTTGATATCTTGACAGTAATACAACAACCTGACGATGGAAGGGTTTTTCCGAAACATGTAGGTGTAATTAATCAAATGAAATAAGTAGATAATAAAATCATAAAATCACAAATAATAAAACCTTTTTTTATTATGAGAGGACTCAAATAAACTTTTAACCAATCATCAACCAGGGGAAAATAAGTGGTAAAAGAAGCGTAGGAAGACGCCGCATTTCATGGCTGCGTAACTTGAGGGACTGGTATGAGTATTTCTCGGCGGAGTTATTCCGTGTGGCGGTAAATAAAGTTGTAATCGCCAGAATGATCACCGAATTTTTGAAGAATATGTCGTATATACAATATATTAGGTCCTTACATATGAAATTGACGTTTTTCCGTACTGGCAAATTTGATCTCAAATATCTTCTCATTGGTTAGGAATTCCAAATCCAAATTTATACAGCTATTTACTCATGTATTTGTGTTTTGAAAATTATAATTCATTTGTTTTTTCCTCAATTGTTTTTTTCTTTGCGTCACTCAGTTTATAAAATGAAAAACTTGAAATATCGCGTTATTAACGAGTACGAGTTCCACCGTGGCACCAGTGCTGCAGAAACGGCTCGAAGGATTAATGATGTGTATGGCGACGGTGCCGCAAAAGAAAACACAGTGCGTTTTTGGTTCCAACGTTTTCGTTCGGAAATTTCGACCTGCAGAACAAGCCCCGTGGACGGCCGGAGACCAAAGTTGATAATGAAGAATTGAAGGCTATTGTGGAAGCGGATCCATTGCAAACCACATCCGAGTTAGCTGCAGGCTGCGGTGTTAGTGATAAAACTGTTTTAATCCACTTGAAGCCAATTGGTAAGGTGAAAAAGCTTGAAAGGTGGGTACCTCACGAATTGAGTGAAGCAAATCAACAAACGCGCGTTGACTGCTGCGTTGCATTACTCAACCGGCACAATATTGAAGGGATTTTAAATCGAATCATTACCTGTGATGAAAAGTGGATCCTGTACGATAATCGGAAGCGCTCATCGCAATGGCTGAACCCAGCCGAACCAGCCAAACCATGCCCCAAGCGAAAATTGACTCCAAAAAAGTTACTTGTGAGCGTTTGGTGGACTAGTGCTGGTGTCGTTCACTACAGCTTTCTTAAATCTGGCAGACGATTACGGCAGATGTCTATTGTCAGCAACTGCAAACCATGATGGAAAAGCTAGCTGCTAAACAACCGAGGCTGGTTAATCGCTCTAGGCCACTGCTGCTTCATGATAACGCTAGACCACACACTGCACAACAGACGGCTACCACATTAGAGGAGCTTCAATTGGAATGTCTAAGACATTCACCGTACTCTCCGGACCTTGCCCCAACAGATTACCATTTTTTTCGAAATTTGGATAACTTCTTGCAAAGGAAAAAATTCAACTCCGATGGGGCAGTCAAAACCGCCTTCAAAGATTTTATTGATTCCCGTCCGAATGGTTTTTATAGGAAAGGGATCGATGAACTACCTATGAGATGGAAAAAGTGCATAGATAGCAATGGTACATACTTTGATTAAATAAATATATTATAATAAAAAAAATCGGCTTTATGTTCCTCCCATACTAAACGTCAATTTCATATGTAAGGACCTAATATATTGTGTTGATGCTCATGACGAAGATTTTTTATCATCATTCAAAAAGTCACTCCGACTCAACATCCATTTTCTTGACAATAACCTGAACCCATACAACATATAAAATCAATTGTTTATTTTATATATGCTTACATAATCACACTAAATATACAAAATAGATGCATGTTGTTAGAGTCATAAATGAATTTTAAATTCCTACAGTTGGCATGGAGTGTGAGAAAGCTTTTTTTATTATAAATCAATCAATTTATATCGCAATTCAGTTTTGTCGATTAATTTTACGTACGTTGTAAAATTATAGAACGACTAAAAATGAACTAATATATATAGATATCTTTTGGTGGACGAATGAATGATTGAAAATGAAAAGTTCATATAATCGATTGAAAGTGTACAGTTCAATCGAATGAACGACACGATACAATAGTTCAGTTAACAGAACGAAATATGGAATATTGCACTACGTATTTGCGCCGTGTGTCCTGCGCGCTATGCCCTGCGTTTTGCGACAGCGCGTCGCGTTCTACTCACCTTCCTTTTTCTATAATACACGTATTGACAAATTCACTTCAGGTTCTTCTTCAGTAAAATATTTTTTGTTACGTCTGGTAATTGTAATTGTTTTTTCAGTACATAAATATGTTTCGGGGGAATATACCTTCTTCTTTCTTCTTCCTTGCACTGTTCCAACTCGTTGCCTAGGCTGTTAGGGTCGGCTCTTCTCGTTCTTAGGCTGTTATCTTCTTTGATTCTTGGTGTCGCTTTCATCTATGCGATTTTTCTGTGAGATTTTAAAGCATTGAGTCATCGAGGAGTTCTTTGGTCTTTCCTCTGGATATTATTATTCTCACTTTGTTGGATCTTCATTATTATTATCAACGAAGGTCCAAAGATATTGCCCGCTTTACCATATGGTCTGGTGGTCTGTGTTTTATGTGCCCGTACCATCTCATTTGTCGTTTTACTGTTTATATCCGGCTACCATGAACGCGTGAACTTTTAATCCTATTTTTTAGTGTTACTCCTGATCTACATAAACATTCGCATTTCTGCTGTTTCAAGTTGCCTAGAGAAGGAGGTTTACATAGTACTGCATTATCGGAGTCACACATTATCGCAGGTCTAATAATAGTTATACATTTCCTTAAAGTTTAATAAGCATTTTCGGCGCATTAAATTTAGCATTCAAATAAGATAACGGAGGAATATCTTTATTACGAAATGTATATTACTACTATATTTAATGAGACATTTGCAAAATTACTGGCGATGTTAACTCGGTTTACATCATCAGAGAGGAAAAGTTAAAAATGACGTGTGATTTCTTACGAAACGAAGAGATAAGAATTTAATATAAGGCAGTATTTCGACGTGTATTATTTTTCAGTAACAAAACCGCCGTGGATTTATGAAGGATTTTCTTCCAAAGATTAGTACATATATATTTGCGCGGAACAGAATTTACTTATATACGCTCATACAACACAGAAGTCTTTGTTTCCCCATTTGTTTTGTGTCTTCGCCGCGGGGCACCCCCTTACGGGTGACAATTATTTGAGCAGAAATTATACGAACACTTCCAAGGCTTTGAAGGAGGGAGCAGGCTGTAATGTGTTGACGCTCGGTAAATAGCAGCGACGAACGTCGCTACACATACAATTCTGAGCGGCAATGTACTCGGTGTGAATATTACTTTTAGTCAGACATTATAACAAAGATTTCATGCAAGTTTTATCTTTGAATTTTGCCGCAGTATTTTGAGTTTTCAGAGCACGCCATTTAATATTCATAGAATTCATTAATATATTATTTTCACTGTTGGCGCGTTTTCATCTTTTCGACGTTTTTCCGAACCAACTGCCTCAAATTTCATTATCATAATAAATAATGTAATTCGTACTAAAGAGCCCATATAAAAGTCGTGATGAATTTCGTATCTATTATTAAAGAAGACTTGTTGGCTGTTAAACAGAATAATGATGAATTTCCAAATACCGCGAAAAATGTACCTAAATATTTTTTTATAACTCTAAAATAAATAAAGTGATTTTTCATTTCCATATGTTATAGAAAAAGTGTAAAATTTCGATAATATATATTAACTAATAGATATAGGTATGCACTAATCACGAGTTAATGTACAAACTATCGAAATTTGTTTTACGAAAAATGATACACTTTGTCTATAACATAGTTTTCAAACAACAAAGCTATGAGCATTTTTTGTAATAAAAATAAAATATACATTATTGTGGTTTTATTATACCAATATATTATTATACCTATAAGGGTAATTTTTTCTTTAAATTATAAGGTACATTTTTCATAATGTATTTTTTTAATTTTTTAACATACAAATTATTAATAGATCATTTATGACTCTAAAACATAGTCTTCGTTAGTCATAGTTAATCACTTTTGGAAAAAGAGGAATTTTAATAACCAAGCGTAACATGGAATTTTATAAACCAGGGAATCTTTAATGATAAGTGCCAAGGAAAAAAGAATTCCAATATAGGGCTTCACCGAAAACATCTAATTATCTATCTATAGGGGAAAGAGTATCTTAAATAAGTCGATAATAGTTGATAAATGGCCTTACAAGCCGAAACAGCTGTCACATTTAAAATAAAACTTAACCTGCTGTACGCGACGCGAATTCGCCGCGTCCGTGGGGGTGGACGAAGGACGAAGAACGAAGGACGAAGTTAAGGGATGTGGGTAATAACTGGGTAAGGAAAATGTACGATATGGACTGTATAATTCGAAATGAGGAATACGAGATAGACGGGATGTCGAAACTTACCGGCATGGTCTTTCCTCCTTGTTCTTTGCGATACTGAGGATACGGTGACAACTTGTAGTCCGCACTATACGCACTTCGCGCTGTCCAAGACGACAACGAAAACGAACGACAACCTCACACCATGATCCGTGGGTTTCGACTGTGTAGGGCGAGAGGAAGGTGGGAAGGGGGATCAATTAAAACGAGCTAGAGTACGAATGGCGCCGTATACGAATACTGAACACCTACAGACCTTAATAATAATATTTATTATAATTTAATTTATTTTAAATTTCATTAAAAATAAACATGCAGTTCTACAAACTAAATACAAACACAAGGTAGATACTTGAAATTCCCTAACAACGATTACCCTCCCTGACAATGCATTTTACAACGAGAGTGCATTATATATAAAACATTATATATAAAACTAATTATTACTGTATAATTTCATTTTTTCTTCTTATTATATTTAAGTTTTATCTATATCTGTTTCATTTTAATGTTTTTTATATGAAGGTATGTTCAAAAAAATATTGTAAAAATATATACTGGTGTATAAAAAGAATGAAAAAAATTGAAAAATACTGATTTTCAAGCGTATTCTAGAATATACATTAAAATAATTCGTAAAAATTTCATGTAATATACATTAAAAAGTAAATTACTTATTTCTTCACTTTAAAAAATATAGAGGTATCATTACTAGCTGCAAGAATCTATGTATACCTACTAATAGTCCATGGAAAAGGACTACAGATTTCTCTACTATAGTCCATTCAAATAAACGAAAGATTTTCAGATTTGAACACACTGTGCAAAACTTGTTAATGTGTGAATGTTCTTACGATGGAATTGGTGAACATTGCATTCTGTAGAGTAATCACTTAAGCCAAATTGTAAAAAATCGTATACAAATGACTTTTTTTCACACACGGACACGTTTCTCATATTCATAGCTTTGTCTCTGTGAAACTTCTATAATTTTATCTTAATCAAAATTCTGTTAAATAAGTCTATAAAAATATCATTGCCTTATTTGTGTCATCCTATAACATTGGGAGACATAAAACTATTTTATGTATTTTCTTACCATGTATTTATGTCTTCCTGTTTGATGACCTAATAAATAAATAATTAAAAATTAAAAATAAATACCATCATTACCATATACAAAAATCGAAATAAAGACAGAAAAAATAATGTATTTGAAATTTATAATAATTGAGTATTAACATTAAAACAAAGTTAAAAGAAACTCTATGTAAAACACGTTTTCTTATTTCCAAAATTTCTAACTTATCAATCTGTAATTCTGCATAATTTGTACGTAAATTATATGAACCCTTATTAATATCAAAATAATGATCCAAAAGAAAAGATAATTTGCAAATTCGTAATATATTTTTTTTGCATTACAGATTGCTATATTTACAATGCAAGTATATCTTGGAGTGAGTACCAAGATGGAGGGATCCGCTACTTGATTCTTTCAATGCTATCATTAAATACATCGACATGATCGCTCAGTTCTTTTAGGAGTTGCACACTACGCGTTATGGTGTGACCTCGATTTCGCAAATAATTATTTGGTACAATCAGGGCATAATTCTCTATCAGGTTCGGGGCATCAATTTTATTTCTTAAAATTTTAACCCCCAACATGACTAGTGACTAGGCCCTCCTGTCTGCACGACTCGAGGCTGCGGTAGTTGCATTCCCTCAGCAGTACTTCATGGTTCATGAATGCAGGATTTTCTCCTGTTCTGTGCATGTATAAGTAGCGCAAGAATTTCTTTTGAATCTGCTGAATCATGTCGATGTATTTCCTTTGGTGTGGGCTCCAAACTGCCATTCCATACTCCAATTTTGAACAAACGATGAAATTGTACATTTGCTCAATGCACTTCTCATTCGATTTTTGATTACGGTTATATGAGTTGAAAATGTCAGCCTAGCAGTGGTCTGGCATTAAATACCGAAATTGTTGTTCTCAGCAAGGCGCGAATTTTGTTTGTTGTATTTCTTGGGCATTAATCCATGTATTCACTAGGGGACAAATTGTCCCTCAACAGCACGCGCGGCACAGAGTCTACGTGACGTTGCAACGTCGTGCACTGTTCCGCGACGGCGCGCACAACATGGCGCGGCATTTCTACGTGCCGTGGCAACGTTGCCATGCGCACGGTACCCGAGCGTACTCACTGCAACATTCCGCGGAGCGTCAGTACCACGTGGTATGTTTACAAGTGGATACGCATGCGCTGTATCTGTCAAGATGACAGTGTGGGGAAACGAAATTGTTCTTGAACTCATCGAGCTGTATCGATCGAAGATCGCATAGAATGTCCGTCCTTCTTTTTCTTTGCAGTAAAGAATTTCGCATTCTCCTCTTTTTTCTCCTCTTACGTTTCGATAAACTCATTAATATAAACAGATACGCAGTTGACATCATAACCTCCTAGGGCCACATTTCCGTGACGTGGAAAACAATAATTATTTGCAAAAAGGACCTTGTTTTTAATAATATTCAATTTACTACAGTATAACCTCGTTAATTTGAAATTGCGACCCAAAAAAACATTTCGAATTGCGCGGAACCCCGTTTTCGCCAAATGAGATACCGCAGCTGTCATCCATAACCTCGTCGGATGACATTTCCGCGACAAGATATGCGAGTCCCGGTGTGTACACGTCAAATGATCGCGTCATTGTCCCCGAAACATGAGCGTAGATGTTGATGCGACATGCCGAGTGGAATGTTTCGCGATTTGTCCCCTAGTGAATACATGGCTTTAGTTGTATAACAATTTCCAGACATTTTATTTGAAAAGTTCATTTAATGTACATCTGTTACGTATTTTTATACATATTTATTTTGTACATAATAATATGTCAGTATCATTTACGCTATTGTCTACGCATGTAAATGACACGAAAGCCGGTAGCGAATTTGTATGAAAATAAGTAACACACGTACACATTAAATAAACCATTCAAACAACATGTGAAAAATTATGGTCTTTGATTGTATAATCAAACTTTATTGGCATCAGCGAATAATAGAAAAAGACTTTTGTCCGGTTCACTAAAGGATATAAAGTCTGAAGTTTTGATAAATTTACTATGTTCGTAATCTTTCAATAAATATGTAGGTCATCCGTAAGAAACGCAAATTTCGATATTTTTACTCAATCTTGTAGATATATGTGGGGCATAAAAGCAAAGTCAGCAATATCCAAAAAAATAAAAATATGTTTTGAGCAAAGTCACCGAGGATTGTTTATTTCAAAATTTACTGAATTCTACATTTTATGTTTCTATCTATTCCAAAATCATGTTTCCTATAATATTTTTCAATAATTTATAGGTTATGTTAACACTTTTATATAAGCTTCATCTGTATGTCTGTCTGGACGGAATCTTACAATCAATATTTCACCCGCTTTCCTTTGTCCAATCGAACTGAAATTTTGCACATAAATGTATTCTCGATATATATCAAATTCACCAATTAATAAATTAATTAATCTAAGTTTTATATGGTAAGTTAGTAAATGAGCTGAAATGATTTTGTAGGTTGGCTGATATTAAGACTAAAAAGTAGAAAATTATTTAACATAAATTAAAAAAAAACACACCTATATTTCCTCTAGAATCTTAAATTTAGTATATTATAAATTAATAATCCTCGAATTTTTTTTTGATATTGCTGCCTTTGCTTTTATACCCCATATTTCATTAACCATAATCAAGAGAGTAAGGGGCCAGGGTTGGATCCTTATGGAATTCCTGAGTAGGTTGGGAAATCTTTTGAACACTTATTTTCTATTTCTTACTGAAATCTGTTACTCAGGTATGATCGTGAGATGTACGAGTATGTAGCACCAACATACAACAATTTTATCAAATATAAAAGAGAAAGCCGACCCCATTCATAATTTTTGGCTTTATGGACCCACGAGGATTCCACCTGAGCCCGTTACCAGCTCCGGGGGGTTGAGACTACAAGCGATGCTTTACCTTAGCAGAGCTCGGAACCCGTGTAATCGCCCCTGTGTGAACATTTCTGAGACACTGCGATACCGCGAAGTCCAAACATCGTTCCATATACGTTATTGTATTGTAAGTACTTGCACGCTCTACGGTGGAGCTTGCGTACAATTTGTCCACAGTTCTGTACAGATCGTGCTAGTATATAAGCGTGAAACAAACGCTTCGGGACGACATTTACTAAGTCTTCTATCTAGCATATTAACTCGGATACACATTGCTCTTCTTTAGCGCTCGATACAAGCATAATCACAATCTTATTAATCATACCGGCATTATCAATTCGATTCCAGGAAAGGTCATATTTATGTGATATTTTCTATTTTTTTCTCAAACCTGGGTATTTTGTGACTATTTTCGTGTTATAAATTAATATATAATATAAATAAAAATTATATGTACTCTTTTGTAAACTATTAGATAATATTTGGTATATAGCATTTTGAAACTTTTAATACAAAGCTTTTAAAGTACCAGTTCAGTATCTGTGTCACATACATTTTATCAGGAAACCATCCTTCGTTCTATTGGTGTAATTTATCTCGATATTTACGTGTATGTGTGTGCGAGCAGGATGGAAAATGTAACGCCGCACGAGAATACCTTGACCGATAATATTATTGTATATAGGTATCTGAAAAAAATGCAGGAAGTGACTCCGGCGTTTTATTTGAAAAACCGGAATTTCATAGCAGAAAACATCACAATTAGCTTAAAGTTTATACACATATTATTTCAAATATTTTCAAATACGTAAACTCACCTACATTCATCATATTCAGCAGCCCTCGTAGCCCAGTGGACATGAAGCTGGCTTCTAGGGTTCCACGTCCGATTCTCGGTGAGGCCACAATTTAAGCTACGTGATTTGCTCAAGCCTCGGTGTTTTGTGATGCGTTTCGCTTTTGTTATTGGGCCTCTTGGCATTAAAAGTGAAATTTTAATGTTTAATCAAAAATAAGCGGTATTTCAATATTATTTATATGTCATTTAATGTAGCCTACACCAGATACAAAACACTTCCGTTAACGCTTGCTATAATCTTGAAAGCACTTCTGGGATACAGTTTTTGGTACGTCATTTTTTCCTCCAGCAATTCTGTATTTTCTCAAGCACACATTTAATGATTGTAAGGACCAAGCTCGTTTGACGGAAGACAACAATTTAGCTATTAGAAACAAGCTATTGTTTAATTTTCATAATCCGTGAACTCGAAACGATGAAGAAGCAGTCCGCGCTTACTTATATATTTTCCTTATATAATACTTCACTTAACATACAAAAATTTTATAATATTTGCAAATTTTCCTTACATTATATAAACTACTTGAGTATCTATTTCACAAGGGATGAGGCAAATAAATCAAACAATCTATTATCACTCAACTTTTTTACGAAAAAATCAAATAATATTACAAATTTTATAAAACACATCAAATTATATATTATCACAATACTTACAAAATTTTTTTTTTTCCAAAAATTATTTATTTATTTTATATTTTGAGTTTGTTCAAATCTTTCAGAACAGTAATGGATTTTTTTGTCACAGAGACATCATTAATATACATTAATTGATTAATTTCTTTATTTTAGGAAAAGTTAACGGCAAATCTTCACTCACAAAATATTCATATTTTGTACTTTAATGTCACTCTAGGACCATCAATGCAGCGGGAGCCGTCTGACTCACCAAACTTTGCGCGGCTTTTGCGCGGCTTCGGGCGCGCAGCGGCTTCCTGTTACACCCTTCGGTTTTAAAGTTGAAACTCTACCCCCACACTAGATCTTTCATAAATCGACCACTTATCGTCCGATTTCAATTTCGAAAAATACCACAGACACTTCTTCTTCTTCTTCTTTTGACACATAGTAGAATCTAGATAATTTATAGTTTTAATATATGTTGAGAAGGGGTAAGAAGGGCGTAGTGGGATTTAAGATTAGCATAAATCAAAGCAGTATGGGAGTATATAGGAATATAAATTATCCTAAATGTTAACTGTATCGAAATAAAAATGCAGTTCTCCAGCAAGTAAAAGTTACGACTTCGCATCCCGGTGATAATCAAATATTTTTTCAAGAGATAAATATTCTTGTACATTTTTCTAATTAATTCATCTTATTTGGTTTTATTAAATACGTATCGAGGGTCTTCAGCCAAAAGAGCCAAAAGTAATTATTTAAAACTTTACAAGAGAGCAAAATAAAGTGTATTCAATCTGATTTTGTTACTATCTATTTTATTATTAAACGAATACCATATTTGTTTTTCCATCGATAGTTCATTTTTGGAACAATAAATATTTTGACTGAGATATTTAATTTTGAATGATAAAGTTATTCTTAAGTTATCTCATGAACGAGGAATTTTTTTACGGAATATATTTTATATTAAAGCAAGCTGTGAAGAAATAAAATACTCCGTGGAACCGTACTAAATTGATCGCGCCGTAGCACAAGTTGTACGGCGACCATAAAAGATGAAAAAGAAACACATGTTTGTTATTATGTATGGACTGCTCACCAGCGAGGGTCTCCTCCGCTCAGTTTATACTCGTTATTACTGAGTCACTAGAGTATCTGTAAAACTTCCCCTAAGATAAAGTTTCGCAATGAAAGTTTACCAATTTCCTAGTCTTACAGCTTTGAGCGTGTGAGCTTTTTGATAAAGCCGCTTTGAACTAGATAAGATGAAAACACAATTGATATTAATGAAAATTATTACGCATTGTTGTTTAGAAGACGCTCGTGATTTATGAATTCTCAATGTTTGTAAAACATGCATTTATTAGTAAATCTATTTCTCTTCTATTTATATTCTTGAGTAAGGTGGTTTATATTGATCTGATACAGGTTTTAATGACCGTGTTTATTATAATATTTCTCGTAATTTATTTGATTCACGGCTGCTGACAACATCGAATTTCATATTTATTTTCTTTAATGCTAGCTACGGAATAGGAAAACTCAGTAGATTGGAGAAAAGATTGCCTAAAATAGCTAATAATCTTCTCAATAATTTTTTGTAATTTTTTTCTGCTGTTAATTTCTCCCATAAATTTATAAAAAAATTATTTGAATAAACTATGGATTTGTTAAATTATTGATATGTTTAGGGCCAATAGTTCCTCCATCAGGATACAACGTATAATAAATATAAAAAAATCCAAGTATAGACAATAAAAAAATAAAAATTAATTCACGTCACGCATTCATCAAGTTATCGGTTTACGTAAAGTATTATCTTGTTAATTATATGAATAATGTTCAACAATTAGTAAGCTAACAAAAGTAATCTGATCAATATCATTGAAAGATTTGGCAAATAATTCGTAGTGCAGCATTATAATTTAAAATATGTTTTATTTTAACTTTGTAATACACAAACAATATAAGTTATTAATAACTTCTTTTGTTTTGAGAGGAACAGTCCCTCTCATAATCAGAAATAGATTATAAATAACTTTATTAATCTAATCGGATAGGTTAGGGAAGCGCGTGGAAGGGAGGGGTATTTTTTGGTAAAAAGTTTTGGATTGATGAAGTGGAATGAAATGTGATATTATTTATAGGGGTTCACATTTCAGTCCACTTCACCAATTCTAGAACTTTTTGCCAAAAAATATTCCTCCCCAATGGACGAATATTTACCGATTAGATTGATACATTTTATATTTAAGTTAGTTATTATATCTATACCTGACGATGAGAGAGACTGCTCCGCTCGAAATTATAGTAGTAATAAATAAAACAAATTTTAAATTGTAATCTGCTCAGTTTGGAAGCATTTTAGTCCAATGATATTTCTGGAAAGAGCCTTATTTGAACAAAGGAAAGTTAATGTGTTTGTTTAACAAAGCACTTTTTCAACATTGTAATAAACATTTTTTAACCCCGCTACCTTTCATGCAAGGGGTGGTAATATATTTCTTGGATCTGCGCTACACGGAAAGCACCGGCCCATTGTTTCAGCAACTTGGCTCGAATCAATAACGCTTAGGTGGAAGCAGCGTTGGCCAGCTTACGAAGTTTGTAGCAGGATTAGCACTCTAAAAAGCCAAAATCGATGGGGTAATATCGGTGATCACGGTTCATTAATCCTCCGTTTAATACGAATATCCGATATCCGTGTAATGGAAAATTTGTTTAAATATTTAATTTATCTTCCAAAACCTTGTGAATTTTTCATTAGGAAAGAAGAAAAGGCGGAGAAAAAAAACTGAAAACACGTAAGCTTTGCTTATCATAAAAGGCAGTGTCCATGGAATTATATATTTTTTTTTTTTTTTTTTAATTTAAAAAATCCTTGTTTACAAATAAAGATACTTAATACTAATTTAACAATAAAACATAAGATAAATTACACATTTTTTTTGTTTTGTTTAATTTGTGGATTATGTCACTCTACTAGACTACGCCTATCCCAGAGTGTATTAGGATATATATCTCAGAGATTGAAATGAGTTTTATCTCCTTATCTATGCCCTAAATGTTTTTATGGCTAGTAATAAGTTGTCGCGCGGTTTTTGACTAATGAAGGTCAAAGCGTTATTTTAACTGGTTACACATGGCACTGTTATGTATTTAGGATTGGTATCTGATTGTATCAATTATTGGTTATTGAGAAAATTTCGCCCATCACATACAAATTTCAAATAACGGTTGATGTGTCACCAGTTAAAATACCATCACTAGTTTTGACGCCACATCTTATGTAAGCAAATGGTGCCTGAAATTGGCAAAAAAAGAAGGAAAACCGACTGAATTCGGTGGAAATGCGATTACTCAGATGCATGTGTTGTGCATTGAACGTTAGGATGAAGAGTTAAGTATGAATGTAATGCTGTTTGTAACTAAGTAGATAGAATAAAGAAAGGATCGCTGAGATGGAAAAAAATATATAAGGCGAGTGTTGAAAGCGGCAGCAACAAATTGCGTCCACAAAAGACCTTACATGATCAGATAACCAAATATTGGAGGATTTCCCCGTGAGAATATGAACGTGGTCACGGCAAAAGTGTTATGCCAAATAACATAAGAGTGTGACATTTTATCCTTTTTGTCGATGGGAAAATATTTGTTTTATCATAAATGTAAAATGATATAATAATTTACAAGAAATAATATATGCAACTGAATTTTAACTCAGTGATGTTTTATGAGTATTTTTGGCTCATATACACAACGTAAAAACATGATTTATATCGCACAAAGGTTACAAAAAAAACAGAGATTCTTTTGCAATGTTCTCCAGTCTCCAAATACGTCACTGCAGAGGGAAAAACATTACCATTATGGAAGGATGTTGTGTATTCTCTATGTTATCCATAATCCTTTGTGTTGTCACATTATTAATTAAAGTCCTGGCCAGCAACTCTGGGATGTTCCCAAACTGTAAGTTGGGCACAGAATGTTTCCTTCAAATGAACAACGCTGCATGCGAAGTACTTTATACAGGATAAAAGCACAATCATTACCTCAATATAAATTCTTACAGTTTTATCCCATATATCCGATAGATTTATTAACGTATAGTCAATAACCAATACCCAATAAAGAGGATTAAAAGCTTATTTACCCTTGTAATATACCTTTACCAGTTGAGGTGGATAGTACTAATTAAACAGCGGCATCCATTCGATACATTGAAATAAGCTCGTTCTCAAGCAGAATTTATGCTATATTAACCGGAATACAATATATTTATGTTTCTTATAATTTTCCTTCAACAATTGTAATCATGTAACTCAAAAGCGAATTTTTATCTATATTTTTTTTTATATAAATATTAAATTTCACTTCCTTCATGTATAATCTTAACGTACTGATTGTACTCGTTAGGAATCGAGCCAGTTACACACAAATTTTCCACACACGCATTATAATAAAGAAGAATAATGATGATATTTAATATTTAAATTTCAATAGTGGATTAACCTTGATTTTTAAAATGATCTCTAGATGGCAGTGTATGACAGTTCGTACTTTTGTTAAGTGACATTAAGTCTCAAATTTTATATTTAAATCAAATCGAAATATTATTTTGAGAAAACAAAAAAACTTTGTATAAATAACACTGATTGTTTTTAAACGTCTAACGGTTTCGATACTGTACTATATCTTCGTTGGGACGGACGCACATTTTTTTTTCATAAATTAAATTTGTAAGAGTCGAGTGCTAGGTAGGGGTGTGGCTTCATTTGTGATGCGAGAAAGGGGTGGAGTTTGAAAGTGAAATATAGAATAAACTAATTAACGGATTCTTCTGTGTATAGTTTTCTGGAATATTCTGCCGTGTATATATGACCACTCTGGCCGATGTTTCGTATCCCATTTCAGGGTCCATCATCAGGGCTGATGGGCTGAGTGTACGTTGAAGTGTAGGTTAAGTATTGCCTTGCAATACCGTACCAAAGTCAGAGTGTGTCCAAGTTTGTGTTACGTACTGGATTGCAGTAGCGTCGAAGGTTTTGTCAAAAATTTCTGTAGCGTTATGTCGCTGTTTTATCTACTTTCGGAAGTAGGATTGTGCGGAGTAGTCGATTCAATTGCACGGCACATTAAAAACACGGCAGAATATCCCAGAAAACTCTATACAGAAGATTCGGAACGGCCGTGAAAACCTGAGAATATTTTTAATTAATAGATTATGCATTAAATATAATTATTTGTTAATAATATATGTAGATAGCCTAAGGCCTCCTTATTTATATGTAAAATTTCGATGCCGTTTTTTTAGTGTGGCCTGTCTCCAATATATGGTTTGCGAATTCCAACCATCTATTGTGCGTCCCTCCTGATGAAGATATAGTACAGTATCGAAACCAGTAGACATTTAAAAACAATTATTGTGGTTTATACAAAGTCTCAAATTAATATCTATGTGCAACTACAAAGTTAATGTTATAAACATAAAAAAAAACAATTGTAATATATTTTTTTATAATGGATAGAAATATGTAGGTAATTTATCATTGGCTTAAGTTTTCAGCCAATTTCACTGCTTTTATTTTTTAAAGAGCAATCTTTTTAATAGTGGTGTACCTATATAAATACTGTTTAATACATCTGCTTCAATCAATCAAAAAAAACGGGGAAAATAGTAACGAATTGATCGAGAAAAAATTCTTAGCTGTAAAACGATAAGAAAAAAATTATTAACTTAAAAATTTAATATATGGAAAAAAGATCACCGGGAAACTGGTGTCTAGGATGTTGAAAATCAGTTTAATGATCTCTAGGATATATATACATATTTATATGCCAAACTGCACAGTAGTTTTACGGTATATAGATCAACAGGAAATTGTTCACCCAAAATTCTTAAATTTTGGTACTAGATCCTGATTTTAAGAGTTTATTTTCGTAAGATCAAGGCAAAAGAAAACTGGGATTTGTAAGATTAATTGAACTGTCACCAGCGCTTTTTTTGTATTGTAATGAACTAAAACGGCATTCCTGCACCTTTTTAAGGTACTTTTAATTTTTTTTAAATTTTTATCTGATGTTGATGATTTGATGAATTAATTTTGTCTGCCGCGTGCAAAATTACAATCCACATTTCTATAATTCGCCAAAATGGGAAAATATTGCTTATGAACCGGACGAACAGTTTCATTTATTTGGTTATCAAACTTGTTGGATCCTTTCTAACACTTTTTATTCTTCAAAGTGTTTTGATTTACAATTATTTACAGAACGACATTCGGTCATAGATACTTATTTTAAGAAACGACGATCAGTCGGACGATAATTTTATAAAACTTTGGGAATGATTGCTTTTCAATTGTATATTTCTATTCGTTGTGATTGTGTTATTAAACAAAATACAAAAAACCTTTTTTTAATATATAATACGTGTCGGATAAATATTCATACTATTTTCAAACAAAGCTGCTTGTGCTATGAAAAATAGATTAAGCTTATAAGGCTTGAACACACGACCGCTGCAAGGTAAGTAAGTGTCTTAACCGCAAAACTAATGGGCCCGTCATTTTTTGCTTGTAGTTTTCTGGGATATTCCGCCGTATATATCCGACCTCCGCGTATATCGATGATCCATCATCAGAGTTTATGTGTTATCAACAACATACCAGTCCTGATGATGGACCCTGCAATGAAACTTCAGCCAGAGAGGTCGGATATACACGGCTGAATATCACAGAAAACGACACGCGGAAGGTTCTGAAGGACCTTGAAAACCTGAGAACATTTTTAAACGCGTCATTATCGAATGTTTAAATTCCCGATCAAAAATCTCAAAAATCATGTATAACACGCGACAATTTAATATACCTTTAAAAAGGATACGCATAAAATTGTACGCTAGAGGCTTTTGTCGTCTTCAAATTACTCCCCATGGGTATATACACACTTCCGTTTCCATTTTTGGAAGCAGTCCAGAAATTCATTTTCAGGAATACTGTCTCACAGTTACATTAGAATTTTTTTCGTTGTTTCAGACGAGCTTTTAATTTTGGAAATAATCAGAAATTACAGAGAAAATGGCCAAACGGGTAGGATGATCTAATTGCGTAATTGCTTTTTTGGCCAAAAAAGTTACTCACGGTAGATACTTTGATCGCCACATTTTGAAACATATAAGCATTCTGTTTCCTTTTAAACTATCAACTAGCTTTATGAACATATAAGTTCAATCATGTTTACATATGAATACAGTAAACTCTAGATTATCTGCGACGGAAGGGAAAAAAGGACCGGGATAATCTCGGCGATAAAAAAAACCGAAATGTTTGTGTTTTTTTTTCGCCGAGATAAATATAATTGAAATTTATCATAAAATAAAAAAAATTACAAACACACCACTCCACTTCAAAATACACATAATTGCAAACAACTACACGGCTCGAAAAAGTTACTTTGAGCAAAAAAAACAAGAAAATAAAATTAAAAAATAATTTCAAAATGTGGTTAAAATTAATTGAAAATGATATTAAAAAATCTTTTAATATAAGCAAAATGATTTTGTATTGACAGTATTAATATACTCAATGAAAGTACACACTATTTTTACCACTAATTTTTGTAAAATATCAGCGGTTTCGGAGTTAATGGACGCTTCATTAGGATAAAACGTATAGGTACTTATTTTTACTCCCTTTGTATTAACTCGTGGCGTCTGCTTGCTTGCTTGCCGGCTTGCCGTCGAAAAAACTTTGGATCGATTCTTGACCCTTTTCCCGTGATCCAATCGAGCTGAAACTTTGCAAGCAGACTCGAGGCGACGATCAAGAAGATCTATCAAATTTTCGTTGAAAAAATTAATAATTGAGCCCTTGCCCGGAATAACGTTGTATCCAACAATACTCTCATTCCGAGAAAAATTGAAAAAATGAAACCAGTTACAATTTATTACATTTTATATTTTAAATATAACAAACATATAATTCTTAACTAATCTCAATATAAAATAGGGAAAAAAGGCAATTAAATTCGAATCTATTGTAAAAAAACATGCTGAATCAGTGGAAAAACGTTGTATAAGAAATTTTCACAAACAACGTTATTACGCAAAACGTTTTTTATTTATTCTGCTTTACTTAATAATGCTTTTTAAAAGCAGCATGCTCATCTAACATGAATTCACAAATGTCATCGAGGTCCTTAAGCTTAGCAGCCTTATTGGCAGTGGATTGGAATTCATTAAATTTAGTTCCAGGCTCCCTAACTGCATGATTTTTTTTCCATACGGTAGCTAATCTTCCCCTTCTTCCACAAAGAGTTGGTAGAAGGCTATAGGAGGTCCATGATTCTAATTCTTTGTGGAAGATTCTAGCTCTGATTGTGATGGAATCATCAGTAGGTAAAGAGCTTTTACAGAACGATAAGTCTCTCGTACAAACTATTACCCATCTCCGTCTGTTTGCTGAATATGGCGTCGGACATTCAATTTCTTATGATTACTTCTTTTATTTTAATTCAGTAACCTAAATTCTGATTGAATATTTATATTGATATTAAAATGGAGAAAACATCCAGGATTTAAACATTTTTGTCTCAAATACGACCCTACGAAAAAGTACGAGGAATTAAATAAACTTTTGTATCGGTATTATTTTAAGTTACGATATAAAGAGCACTATAATTCCAGCATTATTATCAAAAATCATTTCAAATATCAATATGGATAAATCAATTGAGTAAAATCGGTTAACGTTCGACAAAATAATATTGTCACATATGAAATTACAATATCAATCAGAACTGCTAAATCGTATACAACGTTATTCCACAAACATGTTCCGGCGGGTCAATTGCAGGTTTGATAATATTTTTTCTGGATAAACACTCCTTTCCTGTATCCTTCAACTTATTGGCTTTGATATCTTCCCAGTTTAAAACATCAGATGTTCGTTTTCTCCCTTTATTCATGTGAATTAAACCACGCTCCACGATATTGACGCGCGGCGACGCCATTTTGAGAAACAATGTACAACGTTCTTCCACAAACCGATAACTTTAAAATGCAGCCAGAAGCCAAAATATTTTTTTCTTGACATATTATCTACCTTAAACGATGCATAATAACATACCCAACATAACTGTATCAATAACTCAAAATTGACATTTGTGTTGGATACAACGTTATTCCGGGCAAGGGCTCAATTATAGTATTATTTCGGATTTTTAGAAATTTTAATGGTTTTTTCAAATTGGAATCATTACAAAAGTTTTATTACTAGCAACGACGGCCCGATAACGTTGCGGAATATTTTCTAAATTTGAATTACTCCGTCGGTATACATAATAGGTACTTCACTATACAAAGCATGAAGTGTTTTATCATAGCTCTGACTTTTTTAAAAACATCTGACATTTTAGAAATATATTAAACTATCTGATTGGCCCGGCTTCGCTCGGGACCATAATTCGGTAAGCATAGAATTGTGTTGACGTCTCTTTTTTGCTGATTTCGGCACCTGTGATTGGACTGCCTTGCTGGACCGTCTTCGCTTTGCCAAAATATCAACAGATATTTTAGCGCACAATCATTATACTCTAGAGAGAACATTCCAAAACTTTCTAGAGCATTCCGAAATCTCATAGAACTTCCTGGAATCTTCTAGAACTTTTCCTTTCCAGAACCTTCTAAAGCATTATAATTCTTTCTGGAACCTCTAGACCCACCGACGCACTCTCCTACTCAGTTTGGAACCTTATAGTTCTTTTTGATAGCTTGTAGAACTTTCTCCTTCCAGAACTTTTTAGAGCATTCTCGAACCCTCTAGAACTTTCCGGAACCTTTAAAACTCGCTGACACATTCTGCAACTCAGTTTGGAACCTTATAGAACGTTCTGAAACTTTCTCCATCCAGAACTTTCTAGAGCATTCTGGAACCTTCTCTTAATCTTTTGGAAACTTCCAGACTCACCGATGAACTTAGCCTTTCGGTTTGGAACCTTATAAAAACTTTTTAAACTTTCTCCTTCCAGAACCTTCTAAAGCATTCAAGAACCTTAATGAACGTTCTGGAACCTTCTAGACTCACCGACATACTCCGCCACTTATTTTGGAACCTTATAGAACTTTTATGAATTTTCTAAAACTCTCTTTTTTCAGAAATTTTTAGAGCTTTAACGAACATTCTGGAACCTTCGAGACTCACAGACACACTCCGCCACACTGTTTGGAACGTAAGAGATCTTTTGGTAATCTTCTACAGCGAGAACTTAATTGAACGTTTTAGAACCTTCTAGGTTTACAGACACACGCCGCTACTCTGTTTGGAACCTTTTAGAATCTTCTTGAACTTTGTCCTCCTGGAATATTCTAAAGCATTCGAGAACCTTCATGAACGTTCTAGACTCACAGTCACTCTCCGCCACACTATTTGGAATGTAAGACAACATTCTTTAGAAGAATAAAGAATCTTCTACAACGTTCTCCTTCCATAACATTCTAGAACTTTATCAAACGTTCTGGAACCTTATAGAGTCACAGATACACTCCGTCACTTTGCCTGGAACCTTATATAACTTTCGTTAATCTTCTAAAACGTTCTCCTTCCAGAACTTTCTAGAGCTTTATCGAACATTCTGGAATCTTCTAGTCCCGCTGACACACTCTGCACTCAATTTAGAACCTTATAGATTTTTCGGGAATATTCTAATATGTTCTCTTTCCAGAACTTTCTATAGCTTAATCGAACGTTTTAAAATCTTCTAGACTCACCAACACACTCCGCAAGTCAGTTTGGAACCTTATAGAACCTTCTCGAACGTTTTTTTTGCAGAACCTTCTAAACATCATGAACTTTCTGTTCTAGACTCACTAACATACCTTGCCACTCAGTTTGTGACCTTATAAAACTTTCAGGAATCTTCTAGAACCTTTCCATTCCAGAATTTTCAAAAGTATTATCGAATATTCTAAAGTGATCTAGACTCACCAGCACACTCCGCCATTCAGTTTGGAACCTTATACTTAGAATGTTCTTGAACTTTCTGCTTCCAGAAACTTTCTAAAAAAAAAAATTCTAAAACCTCATGAACGTTCTGGAACCTTCTGGACACACCGACATACTCCGCTATCCACTAAGGGACCTTAGAGAACTTTTAATAATCTTCTAGAACGTTCTTCTTCCAGAACTTTCTAGAGCTTTATCGAACATTCTGGAACCTTCTATACTTACAGACACACTCCGCCATACTGTTTGGAACGTTATAGAACTTTCGTGAATCTTCTAGAACGTTCTCCATCCAGAACATTCTTGAACTATATCGAACAGTCTGGAACCTGTAGAATCACAGACACACTCCGCCACCAGAAGTTTATAGACTTTTAGCAAACGTTCTGGAACCTTCTCGACTCACCTCTAAGTTTGGAGCCTTATAGAATTTTCGGGAATCTTCTAGAACACACCCCTTCCAGAACTTTCTAGAGCTTTACTGGACATTCTGAAATATTCTTGACTCACTGGCACACTTCGCCACTTAGTTTATAGTTATACTTAGTAGTTATATAAATTTTGGGAATTTTCTAGAACGTTCTCCTACCAGAACTTTCTAGAGTGGATTTTTCCGGAACCTTCTAGACTTACCGACACAGTCGGTGGACCCATTCTGGAACATTCTGAATTATATGCGGCCTTCCCATAACAAAACAATGTGCTAGAATGCACATTTTCGTCACCCACTCCCACCCACGCTCAGCCACCCCCACCAAACTCGCACATTTTCAATGGGACACCAAGGGCTATCCACCACCATAACCACCAGGGGGTGGTAATATCTGGTTGTGAAGAAAACTTGGCGCATAGGGAAACACGGGTTTCTTTATATATATATATATATACATATTGATTACTGTAAGTTTAGTGTTATGTTATATGTTTTAATTCGACATTAATTGTTGTTATATTTTACAAAGAAAGGGAGTATAATAAAAAGTTGGTTTTTATGGGTTATTTTTTTATTTTATGTTGGGACCGTTGGTCTTGAAATATGTTAATATTTTAACAAATGTGTGAATTGTGAAAACAAAGTAGAAGTTATTATAAAAATTAAGATCTTTAAACTGAGCGTTCACTTACTTCGTTCACTTACATAATTTAAACATGAATTAAAAATTATTAAAATGGTAAAAAAATATGCAGTTTTACAGCACGAAAATATAATATTGATCAAATTAAAAAAGAGAATTAACAATTAAATAAATAAAAATACACCATTATGGTATAAAGTTTATATATCTAATCGTTTGTACTATCAACGATTAGATTCGCGGCGCGCTCTCCCACTTATGTCACAGTAAATACGCTAGGAATCACCGAAAGTTTATGATTCGGGATGTTAACAATTTTTCAATTCTGCGCAACTATAACTTCATTATTTGTGTGGGATACCGTGTCTCGGGTTCCCACTTTTGTACAATGTAATGCAGGATGAAAACAGTTTATAAGAACAGAAAGCCGCGGTCAGTTTAATGGTGTTTATTTTATTTCCGGCAGGTTAACAGTGAGTGATTAATCGCTCGACCTTGGTAGATAACGGCGGTCATCGATGTGCCAGCTGATTAGGTGCATCCGAGGTCATCAACTCTGTTCCTGTTCGCGCGCGTAGCGGGTGCAGGAAGCCGTCAAGATCGTCCTGTGAGCTGGAGATGGTGCTGTAAGTGGCGTATCGCGGTGAGGTCAAGGATGATGGTGGTACCGCCGGAAGCAGATGGTGTTTTTGTGGGATATTGCGGAGATAGTGGAGCGAAGACAATGAACGATGGATTGGAGACTGGAGGCATAGCGAGAAATGAGATGAGCGGCGTAGCAATTGTGTTTGATGTCGTAGCTACTGCAGGTTGGAGATTGGTCATATGGCGTAGAGAAAGACGAGCTACATAGTAGCTAGGTGATGCTACGGGTAGTGGTCGTCGGGCCCGTGGTGTATGCGAAGAAAGGAACTTATTTGGGACTTCGCTACTACGTCTTTTATATCCCGATTTTAGTATCAAAAAGTGTAAAAAAATCCTGTATGAGAAAAAGCCCATTTATGTTCCTTTATCTGCATGAGATTGTGCCATGCGATTTATATCAGCCAATGGTATTTTTCCCATCATCAACGTGAAATCATCAACGGTGGTTATGGAACGTGGGGAAATGGGCCGTTGACCCCACAGTTTTATTGGTATTTTACTATGATAATATCATTTTGTTTGTAGACGAAAATATTAAAATATTTTATAAGGAATTAAGAAGTATTTTAAAAGAAAATAAAAATCATTTATTGCCCCGGTTAACCTGCGAACCCGTTAATGCGACCTCGAATAATTAGGAATCTACTTACTAACTTGAATAAGATGCAGTTAAGTCACGAGCGGCCGTTTCGTGTATTAAATTGTCGCACCTCGTATAGGAAAGCTATGTTACTGAAATATAAGACAATTTTTAACCAAATTTCTTTCGGGAAAATAGATATCATACTAAAAGATCAAACCGACCGAATACGCTTAAAGAAAAATTACTCGAAAAATGAACATTTTTCAGTATTCCCGAAATAAATTATACGGCTTTCTTCAGAAAGGTTTACGCAACCAATAATTTAGGTACTCTAACACTTCGCTCCCTTTAGCGCGCGGAATATATTACGGCGACTTTTTGGAAATTATTTGCAAAATAGGGGACAGAGTTATTCGAGAAACGAAACGCGATCAGAGAGATTTTTTTTTAAGATAACATAATGGAAAAAACATTATATAAAAATGATATATAAGAATTCCATGTTATATAGTTTACTTGTTACTGTAAGGACATTTTAATTAACATAGAAAATATTGTTACGTATCGTGGCTAGGAAGGAATGAATGAAAACACTGGAAATTAATTAGCGATTTATTAATTAAAGTATCTATTCAATGTACACAGTGACTTTAGACGAATTAAAGTTAACGCTTTTCTTTAAATTAAACTATTTTACAATAAATCAATCGTAAATGAACACTTAATTATCGCTAGGTAACACGTATTCAACATACACTAGAATATTCCATTCAGTTTTTGCTCGCAGAACAAAATTTGCCACTAGATGGTACTGTAGATCATTATTAAAATAAAGTTGTCAACAAAATTTAATATTGATCTGCGAATCGTTATTTTAAAACTTTTTTTAAAACTTTAATATATATTTCTTTTATTTATTTACTCCTTTAGCATAAAGATATTATTAAATGTTAGTTAGTATCTAATTTAAATTGAAAATTAAAAAACTAATAGTACCTACTACAAAACTTTTTTTTTCTATGCGGTACAACCTTTTATGCGGTGCAGGGATCCCAAACCAATAAGATAAGGGGTAGAAGAAAAATAAGTTCTTTCTACCTTATATTACTTGTTTTTGTAAATTATATCAATAAAAAAGTTAAAAATAATTTGATACTGTTACCTTTTTCATTAGAGTATGAAATGTAATAAGCATGAAACAGAGTATGAAAAAAAATACTGAATTCATTAGTGTATTAATCAAATGCCCAATAAAATACTGAATTCATTAGTGTATTAATCAAATGCCCAATAAAATACTGAATTCATTAGTGTATTAATCAAATGCCCAATAAAATACTGAATTCATTAGTGTATTAATCAAATGCCCAATAAAATACGGTAATGACAGAATGCATTTGTGGGGTATGAAAGTAAATGCGGATTCCCCAAAAAATCAAAAAAATGTTTTGAATGCAGTACAAATGTACTGAATTCCAGTATTTTGTTTCTTATACATTTATAGGCTATATTCCCTATAAAATTACGAATTAAGTTCATTATAAATTAATAATCCTCGATGACTGCATTCAATTATATTTTGGATATTGCTGCCTTGGCTTTTATACTCCACATTTAGTCACAAGTCTCTTTATTTATTTTTTTAAGTTCACATCTAACTCATGGATACCAATTTTTATAAATTGGGTGGCCAAAAGACGTTTCTATAACATACACATTTTTTTGTTTGTAGAATCATTCCGAAATGATTCTACGAGTTTAACTGCTTCAAAGATTTCATATCTTTTTAAATGCGATTATCTCAGAACTTGTTTTTATGACTGAAAAGACTTGTGTTGTGGAGGAGATACTTCATAAATCGATATGGTTATCTACATTTAAAAATTTGTTCAGATTAAAATTTACAATGTAGGTATAGTAGTACTTCTGTGTTATTTAGTTTGTGTAATTACGTTTCACATCTAAAATATTTATATAAATAAATAATACGTCCGGTCTATTTCTGAGTTTTAGGGTTACAATCAGTATTATAACAATATTGTTATTTTAGGATAAATATGGATTTAACTGTATGTTTTTTTGGATAAATCATTCAAAAAGAAAAAAGCGAAGCAGAGACAGATGTCTATCCAACTTTGGAGACATTCAGAGTTACATCATTTTATTTTTATTTTCAAGAAGCCGAGTACTTGGGCAGTAGTAACGAGTCTCTTGTCGTAAATATTTTATGTAAAGCGGGTTGGCGCAAACCAGAGTGGCAACCCTGCTTTTGTTTCCCGTAAAACAAACAGTTGACACCCCGCGCCACGTGGCCCGCGGCTTCCCGGGGATTCCTGGGATCCCGGGCTTGCCGGGAGAGCGGCGGAGCTATGAATGCTAGACGAGCCGTATAGCCTATAGTGATAGTGTGATTTATCGTGTTTTCCTCGGGCGTTTTATTGTGATTCATGTCCCGAAAATATGCGCGTTTTAGCAAAAATGAAAAAATATTAACAAACACGCGTGAAATGCTCACAAAAGAAAACGTTTTTTGGGGGATTTTTTAAAAGTCAATATCTATTTGCGGTAAACAAGATCCATAATACAACACTAGTTTTTTTTTTTTAAATATGATTTTGTTTTTCGAGAGTCCGACTTTACTTTATTGAAATATATTTAAAAATTCACAAAGAACGTTCTTAATATTTATTTATTACTTCCTTTCTTTTAACTCGTGGCGTATGCTTGCTTGTTTTCTTGACAAAAAAATTTGGATCGATTTTTAACCCTTTTCGCGTGATCTAATCGTGCTAAAACGTTGCAAGCAGACTTGTGGCGACGATCAATGAGATCTATCAAATTTTTTTTAAAAAAAAATATTATAGTATAATTTTGGATTTTTCAAATTTTTAATGGTTTTTTCAAATTGGAATCATTACAAAAGCTTGATTACTACCAACGGTGGCCCAATAACGTCACGGAATATTGAACATTTGTATTCCTCCGTCGGTAGGTAAAATAGGTACTTCACTATGAATTTCGATAATTTATGACAATTGGTTCACAGATGACAGCACATTTCGGTTTTTTGGGAAGAAATCAAATAATAAAGAGATATGTTTAAGATTTCTGACATAGACATGTTTCATTTTCAGTCAATCAATTATTTAATTACATGATGGTAAACCTAATTTACAAAGAAAGGGAGTAAAATAAAAACTTCGTTTTAATGGGTTAGTTTTTTTTATATCTACTTTTTAAAAATATTTTTCTTGAGAAATGTAAAAAAATCGTTTGATCATAATAGTACCTAACTTTTTCTTAAATTAAATAGTATATTTATTTAACAATATTATACGCTGCGTTATTTAGAGCGCTTTTTATGGATCGAGTTTAGGAAAACCAATATTGCAGTATACTGATTTATCCTGCCCTAAGAGATTTCCGGTATTTGAAAATTGATTCACTTTTTTATGACGACTGATATATATTCGTTAGTAATACTATCACTATACTTGTTAACGACCATTTGGGCTTTTTAAATAATAAAATAACTTTAACATGTTATCATCAATTATATACAAATAATTTCTTGTAATAATATTAGGGCTTTAAAAATATTAAAACACTTTAAATGGCTTTAAAACTCCAATCAACTACGTAGGACATTTAAGCTTCAAAACCTTTACTCCCATATTTAAACACTGAGCCAAAAATACATTGAGTACCTATATTGATCAGAACAATTTTTCATTACCAAGCCTTTGAAGTGTTTGCATTCCTTTAATAATTTATATTTGAGACGTTCACATTGTATTTCTAATGACCTAGTATTAAGTAGAAATACCCTACGAAATTAAATCATTGAGCTTCAAGGATTTTCAGCTTGTCATATACTTATTAAATGTGAACCGTACTTTCGGACATAATTATTAATTTTAATTAAATAAAAATTTCGTATACCCGTTTATTTGTATCTTTGCTATATCTTCTTCAGAACGTAGACAATATGACAGACAGCATGCGTCCATCCCGAGGAAGTTACAGTTTTGTCGAAACCGATTAACGTAAAGTTACTCCAAGTGGTTTATACAAAATTTTTAGTTAATTAAAATTTATAAATATTATCTGTGTTACCATTCTAAACCAGACATTATAATTGAAAAAAAAAACATATTTCAAAAATATAAAAAACCTAGCTCAAAATATTAAAGGTTTATTTATGTTACTTAATTTGAAAATCTACCAGTGTTTTAATTTCCTCGTCTGTTCAGATAAGTCATTATTAAATTAAAAATAATTAAACAAACTGCAATTTTGTCGCTTTTACTTTATTTTTTAAAGCCGGTTTGTAAAGAAAGTAGTTTTGAGGTGTTCTTATATTGTTTTGTTGTTTTTAATTTTGTATTCTTTCATCTTTATTAAAAAATTTCAGATTCAACTGAGCACAAAACTTTCCAATCTCTGGGCTCTGTGCAATCCATATGGCTGACTGTACAGAGGTCGTGAAATGTGGCGTTTGCCATTTTTGTTAACAATGTTAGACAATGCAAAAATTTTGGGGCGTGGGAAAGAAAAATTAAAGTTTACCGTTTGTTTTCCTAATTTTGATGTAAAGCCACATCTTAATAGGCAACATCTCTCTATGATATAAAAATTCTATCTCAAACGCTAATATTTATATTTGCATTTCATGAAACTTATTTTGCCATTTGATAAGGTAAATTATTTATTATTAATTCATGAGAAGACAATATACACAGCAAAACGGATACTGAAAAATACGCTCTAAGGATGTGTTGGGTGTAAAAATCTAAATATAAAGAAAAAAATGTATTACAAAAAAAAACATTTAATAATATTGCCTAATTATTTGAGCTTCAAACCAAAGTTAATGTGGATTTCATTAATAAAAAAAGAAACCCATAAAAACCAAGTTTTTATTATATTCCCTTTCTTTGTGAAATATAACAACAATTAAAGACGAATTAAAACATATAACATAACACTAAACCTACAGTAATTTAATATATTTCTAAAATGTCAGATGTTTTGAGCTTTGATAAGACACTCATGCTTTGAAGATTAAATTCTAAAAAATTTGTCAGTCAATTTAGATTTTCGATATTCGTAGTGAAGTACCTTTTATGCATACCAACGGAGTATTTCAAATTTAGAAAATATTCTGCAACGTTATCGGCCACCGTAATCAAACTTTTCTAATGATTCTAATTTTAAAAAACCAATAAAATTTCTAATAATCCGAAATTATACCATAATTATAAAAAAATTTTAACGAAAATTTGATAGACGTTCTTGATTGTCGCCACGAGTCTACTTGCCAAGTTTCAACTCGATTGGATCACGGGAAAAAGGTCAAAAATCGATCCAAAGTTTTTGTTGACGGCAAGCAAGCAGACGCCACGAGTTAATATAGAGGGAGTAAAAATACACCCAGATTCAAAAACTTTTAAAATCTTAACTCAACGTAATCTGTTTATGTAAGTGTTTTTTTGCAGTATTTATATCGTACGAAATTGTTTAATTTTTCGTTGTATAATTTATGAATTTGTGTAATTTATTCCGCGTGCATTTTTTTGTTGTTGTTTAATATTGATGTGTAATCACGTCACGATTGCCCCGGAATAAATGGCTGACCGCGCGACGCGTGAACGCATTGCCAGGAATTCACCGTAATTACATTATTTTCGACGTATGTGTACAAAAATAATTTTTTTTTGTTATAGATAAACAGACAACATTAAATAATTTTTATTATGATCAGTTTTTTTTTACTTTTTTATAAAATACATACGCGCAGTAGCAATTCCACATTTTTGGACACGACTATGTGGGGTGCTTCTCACGTCGGGGTCCCCAGTTTGTGGGGTACCTTGTCCCGGATCCCCACTTTTGTACGATGTAATACAGAATGGAAACAGCTGATATGAACAGAAAGCCGCGGTCAGTTTTATGCGGTTTATTTATTTTTCGGTTGAATTACAGTGAGTGCTTAGTGGCTCGATCTTGGTACATAACTGCGGTCATCGGTGTGCCAGCTGATTGGGTGCGCCTGTTTACTGTCGTTTACTTTGTTCCTGGCCGCATGCGTAGCGGGTGCAAGAAGCGGTTAAGGTGAAGATCGTGCTGGAGATGGTGCTGATGACTGATGTAGGTGGCGTATCGCGGCGAGGTCGAGGACGATTGTGATACTGCCGGAAGCAGATGGTGTTCGCTGCTAGAGTTTGCGAGGATAATAGAGCGATGAGGCTGACAATGATCGATGGATTGGAGACTGGAGGCCTAGCAAAGAATGAGACGAGCTACGCAGCTAGGCGATGCTATGAGTAGCGGTCGTCGGGCACCGTGACCACGTGGGGGGGGAGGGGGCAAAAAAACAAACTGACTTGGAACTTTTGTACTACGTCTTTTAAATTCGGATTTTGGTGTGCGAAAGGGAAAAAAACCTGTGTGAGAAAGAGGCCCTCAGCATATTTTTTTTTTTCTGCGTGAGATTGTGCCATCTGCAAAATTCGCGTATAAACCATCGCGTTAGGATTTTGTATTTCTGATTACTGGGTGTATCTTGCGTCATCATCTATTTTTAACCTCGCATCGTTTGCTTCTTCTGCGTAGGAAGTTCGATGTCAGCATTCTTCATACACGCGTTGTTGGTTATTAATATCGGCCGATGGTATTTTTCCCGTGCGCACTGTCGTCATCAGCGGTGGTTATGGAACGCGTGGAAACGGGTCTTTGACCCCACAACTACTTTAAGAGATCTCTGCGGAAGTCCAGGATTTTGGACCATGTGTAATTTTTTCTTGTATATTTTTTTCGTGACACATTTTGATGGGAAATTTTGAAACTAAAAGATTTAACTTATGTGAAAATAGTGCAGATTATTCAATAATTATTATTTTACAATGCATTAGAAATAAATCTTTAATAATTTAACCATCATAAACAGTGGAATCGAAACCAGCTTTAATTTGTAGTCACGGGATCGCGACAATGGGAGACAAATGAAATACTTAATCAATTAAATAACTTTCTATTCAAACACCAAAATCACTGAACACGAACTTAAGTAGAGCAGTTTTATATAATTTGGTCTAATTGCCACTGTAGATGAACTTCTATAATATTTTCACGTCTGCTGAACACTTTATTTGAGGTTTCTCGTCACGATGATTGCTACAGGAAACTTTTTGAAACGTTCGGTAGGTACCTACTCTCCTAAATTATTTCGGTCGTTGATAAACGCGCACCAGATTGACATTCACTTACCGTTTTTTGTCTCTGGTTTCGTTTCTGTCAAAATAACAACTGTTCCGGATCGCGGCTAAGTTGCTCATAAAAATATTAATGTTATTGCGTCAACATTTTGGTATGATCGATTGACTTTACGCCATTCTAGTAATTTTTAATTTACTGTAAAGCGTCCAGAGTGCTGTAAAATCCTTAATTACGCGTAACTCTTTCCATTTCTATAGTCTCAGTGACAGAATATGTTTTTAAGTACTGCTTTTTTATGCTCTCTGACATAGAAGTAGGTATAAAAATTCCATTCACGGGAATTAATTCAGGTCCAAAGTGGTTAAAACCCAACTTTACGATGTACATCAGCGGGAAAAAATGTGACCTAATGTATTATTCCTCGGCGCGGGACGTGGCTTGAGTGATAATCAAAGGTTGTGGATCGCCCGTGGAGCCTTGTTGTCTTTGAGGTCTTTCAAAATGGTAATACAGGTCACCCACAGGGGAGCGGGGTCGCCCGGCTGGGCGGTGTGCGCCGGAAGTGGATGCGCGCCGGAAGTGGATGCGCGCCGGGACGCATTGCGACGCAGCCGGAAAACATTAAAATAACATATCAACTATATGTGAATACGTTCAGGTATAGTGAAAAGAATTTTTTGTATTTCGTTAATACATGATTGAAGTCAAACTTCATTGTGTTACTATATAAAAATATGATAAGCAAAGCATTTGATGCCTTTGAAATGTAGTTCTTAGAATCCCTTCAACAGCAATATGCTGAAATGCTTAAATTTTAATGTAATTAAAGTATCGTGATTGACTGTCTAAAAGGTTTTTCTAAGATGCAGCTTTTAGGGGCTGGAAATGTGGAAGGCCCGAACGGCCATTCTGTTGACGTTCGTGGTAGCCGCTACAAGTAATATTCCTGTTTGCAACTCAATATGTTAAGATTTTTACAATAAACATCTGTAAAAACAATACTTGCAAGCTGCTCCATCCTATAAGCTTCTCTTTATACATTCACTCACACTATCACATACGACATACCCTGAATACAAAAACTGAACATGAAAGAATTCTTCTGGAAGGGACGGAATTCTTTTCTGTAAATCACCACCAACCCACCAAAAGATTTAGGACCCTACTGGCTGTAGTGTTGGCTCGGCCCAAACTGCGGGGTGAAGAGAAAAGTGGAGCGCAATTATAGAATGATGAGCGCAAAAGATGAGCTTTCTAAAAATTAACTTTTGTTTATCGTCACGTTAGCTCACCGTTTCGTAAAAATATTTGCAAATACTTCATACATATAAATATAACTTAAAACAAATTTGTTTTTAATAATGTTTGAGTTCACATTAGTTATCACAACGGCCAGTGTTTACCGATAAGATTTTTATGAGATTTTTAACTCCCAATCTCAGAAACAGTGATTATCTTACCATGATTCTTCAAAGATTCTTCAAAGATATCTCTCAGTTTTCAGACTAAGTCTTAAAAATTTACTGTCTTTCCCGCGCTATTCCCTTTGGTAAGAATGAATTTGGCCCTGACCCAGTCTGACCCCAAAAAATCTTTTGATATTTCACTTTGTCCCAACGTATACAATTTATTAGTAAAAACTAACCTAAGAATACATATTCGCTTAAATTATATTTTTCTTTTATGCAATTAATGATTGCAATCAGTAGTAATGTAAATTACACGTTGACAATAAAGAATCAGCAATTAGTCTACACGAACACCGAATAGTAAGTAACTCGATATTGAAAGAGGATTGGTATTCTCCATTTCAACCCTCTACTAGCCATTTCACATACCCCACAGTTACTTTAACAGTAGTGTAACTAACCATTTTATTTCTATATCCTTTAAAAACTAGAGGAATACGTCAACGTTATGTATAAACAACACAATGACGACTTCAAACTATTATTTTGATATTATTGTTAAATTGAAAAGAACTGTTCATAATTCAAAATTTTCGAACATGGACGTTTTAGAATTGTTGGAAGTCAGTAAAACAACAGAAGATTCAAGATATTGTTTCTACATAAACAGCAGTGACAAGGTGCAGTCAATCTGTAATCAGCTGCAAAAACCCCATAAAGGTGAGCGAATAGACGAGCGAACCAAAGAAGTATATCAGAGAAAGATTGGAATATTCTATATCGACGTGTGCGAAGTGTAAATTAGGGAATAATGTTCCAGCTAAAGTTAGTGTCCAGTAACTTTTCTTTAAAAAGAGTTGAAATTGTTCATAAGTGTTTCATTGAGTTACGCGCCGTGGCAAACCCATGTCACTAAATGAATATATTTTTGCCTATTTACAAAAAATTTAATATTTTTATTTTTATTTTAACTGCTCAATTGGGAATTTTGATTCATTTTTGTGATCGTTAATTTGCCGAAACATTTAAAATTACGAGCACATCCAGGAAACAAGGCTTGCGACATTATTCATTCTCGTATCAACTCAACAATGGACAAAGGGTGTACAAAAGAAATGCTGACTTTTTCCAGGAACGTTTTTCATTTTATTCAACCCATTTCTTAAGTAATGAAAATCGATCTGTGCGATGAAAATGTACCTATTCAATGAATATGAATGAATATTCCTTAAGTTGAGTTTTTACGACATTGTAATAAATTGGATCGTAAGTTAATTCAACCTTTTCTGTGCGAGTAACATAGGCGGGTAACATAGGTAACATTTCCCCCTTATTCTCATACCCCTTCTCCTCCCCCTGACATATTTTCGATGCAAATCTGTACCGTTTGACCGATTGGGCTCAAAATTTGGAAACTAATTTTTAAGGACTCGGCGCGTAACAAAGGCGATTTTTGATATGCGACATTTCCCCTTCTATTCTTTTAACCCCTCCCCTCCGCTTATATATTTTCAATGCAAATCTATACCATTCGAATCGAACCTTTGTTAACCCTCATAAATTTATTTTAAACTTAATCCTTAGCCCGTGCAACGCCGGGTAAGGACAGCTAGTTATATATAAAACTAGCTGTTCGTACCCGGCATTGCAGCTAAAACCTAAAAATAAATTATAAATTGTAGAATAACTCTATGATACATTTATACAACCTAATAATTCTAATATTATATATAAAACTAGCTATTCGTACCCGGCGTTGCACGGCTTAAGGATTAAGTTGAAAATAAAATTGTGGGGGAAAACAAAGGTTTGATTCGAACGGTATAGATTTGCATCGAAAATATATCAGGGGGAGAAGAAAAGGTAAAAAGGGAGGGAGGAAGTATAGCCTATGTTACCTGTTGAGTCCTAAAGAATAAGTTTCCAAATTTTGTGTCCAAACAGTCGAACGGTATAGATTTGCATCGAAAATATATCAGAAAGATGGGAATGAGAATAGGAGGAGAGAGGAAATGTAGCCTATATTACCCGCCGAGTACTAAAGAATAAGTTTCCAAATTTTGAGTCCGATCGGTCAAACGGTACAGATTTGGATCAAAAATATATGAAGGGAGAGGAAGGGGTAAAAAATAGGGGGGAAATATCGCCTATATTACCCGCTGAGTTCTAAAGAATAAGTTTCTAAATTTTAAGTCCGATCGGTCAAACGATACAGATTTTCATCGAATATATGTCAGGGGGAGCGGAAGTGGTATGAGAATAGGGGGGAAATATTGCCTATGTTACCCGCTGAGTCCTAAAGAATAAGTTTCCAAATTTTGAGTCCGATCGGTCAAGCGGTACAGATTTGCATCGAAAATATGTCAGGGATAGAGGAAGGGGTATGAGAATAGGGGGAAAAAATCGCCTTTGATACCCGTTGAGTCCTAAAGAATAAGTTTCCAAATTCTGAGTCCGATCGGTCAAACGGTACAGATTTGCATCAAAAATATATGAAGGGAGAGGAAGGGGTAAAAAATAGGGGGGAAATATCGCCTATATTACCCGCCGAGTTCTAAAGAATAAGTTTCTAAATTTTAAGTCCGATCGGTCAAACGGTACAGATTTGCATCGAAAATGTGTCGGTGGGAGGAGAAAGGGTATGAGAATAGGGGGTAAATATCGCCTTTGTCACCCGCAGAGTCCTAAAAAATAAGTTTCCAAATTTTGAGTCCGATCGGTCAAACAATACAGATTTGCATCGAAATTGTGTCAGTGGGAGGAGAAAAGGTATGAGAATAGGGGGGAAATAATGCCTATGTTACCCGCCATTTCCCAAAGCATAAGTACGCAAAATTTGAATCGAATCGGACAAACGGTGTGGATTTGTATAGAGAACAGACAGACAGACAGACAGACATTGAGTTTTACAGGTATAGATGGTCTAATTTTTTGATATTAGTTTATATCTAGAATTTTTAGGAGAAAGCAATTTTTTCATATATCGATATTATTTTTGTCATCACTTACGATGCATTACAAGATAGGCATGCGAGTAAAAAATTAGTACTTAAACATGAAAAATTGTGCAGAACTCTTTTTTGGTCCTCATATAATGAAAAAAAGTTCTATAAAATAAATCTTTCAGAAAAATGTAGAGAAAAAATAGCCATACTCGCATGAATGTGAAATTGAAAAAATCCAGCACAATATCTTTCAAATAAATTGTATACTTTAGTTGTGGTATTTTTTAAAATCCTTACAAGAAATATATCGGTAGAATTTATAAGGAATATTGATGATACAAGAGAAATAGATATAATGAGACTGATATTTAGGAAAAAAAGGTTAATAATCTATGATGTAGACTGAGGAAAATATCGTTAATGAAATAATAAACGAGACGAAAATGTCTTAATTTATAAAAAAAATATATTGTTAATTTGTTTCAGAAATTACCATTCCATCATCAGGGTGCTGTATAACTGTCAAAAAATTCGAATGAAATGTCTTTTGTTCCTTGTTCTTCCAGATTATTTGAAAAATTATTTAAAAAAAATATAATTACTGAAGTTCTTGATTACTCCAATTATTGGAAAAAATTTTAGAATCGGGCCAGTAGTCAAATTCAATTGATTATTAATAATATTTTGTTTACTATTGCATGCTTTACTTATTTCTAATGATTCTAAATTATTCAATTTCAGACCAAAATAATGTATGTGTAAAATAGAAAGTCGTACATTTTTATCAAAACCGTGATCATTTTCTAATAAATGATTTGCAAATTCAGAAAAACCATGATTCATTGAAATTTCGATCGGTTTTTCCAATATAAAATGCTGTACAATCTTTACACGACAATTTATATACACCTGAATTGTTAGTTATTATCTTTATCTTTTGCATTTATGAGTAGTTTCCCTATATTATTATTTGAATAATATACAGGTCTAATATTTTTTGGTAGATATTATGAAATTTGATTGGAAAATGTATTAATATATAAAATTCTTCGGCAATAATCGTTATTATTATATATATTTATCTGTGAATTGTGTAAAAATTGGTTAGTTAAATTATTTTTTTATATTTTTTTTTAATTTTATCAATTAATTCTGTATTATATCCATTATTAAATGCGATTTGTTTTATTGTATTTAATTCAATTTGAAAATTAGAGGGAGACATATTTATATTTATGCTCATAAAATGTACGATATAAATTTACGATAAGTTTCAAATTGCTAAATATAATTTATTTACTTTTATTAAACAATTACTTACAAGTAGGTATATTGATATTTGTATACTATTAAAAAATACATAGTTATAAAATAATACCTCGGCATTCCGGAATATCTTTAAAAATGTCATTGAACTGTTTAGAAAACATTATTCAATTCAAAACATAATCGGAAATTTAGGGGAAATCTACAAATCTAATATTTTACATCTATAAATCTAAAAATTAATCAGAATTTTAAATGAATTTATGTTAGATTATTAAAAATATTAAATTATATTTACTTTGTTACCTCTTTTTGAGTTTTTAATAATTATTTTATTTTTTCACTAGTAGTTTCGAGAAAATCAGAATTTTTCAATCTTTTTTCTCAAATCTAGTGCAAAAATAAAATATTTTTAAAAACTCAAGTAGAGATAACATAGTAACAAAGTAGCTTGTTGCTGTGGTGGTCATGACGCTCGCCTAGTGATCTGATGGTCGGTGGTTCGAGCCCCATTGCAGGACACCAGCAAGTTAGTCCTATTTTCTTAGCACATGCTTTTGGCTTAGTTTGAGAATAAAATTGATTCGATACGTATTTCGTGTTTGTATCTCTATTTTTAATAGAAAAAAAAATTTTTATTTAATATTTTTAATAAATCTATCTTAATAATTCTCTACAATGTAATGTATTTACATAAATAAAAAGGACGTCAATTTCTACTAAACGTGTATTTACATTTAGCATTTACATGTGCATAACCTTTTTCATATAATCTGACAGACACACTGATGTTGTAATAGGATCCCATTCTTCCCTCTTTGTTTATTTTAAAGAAAAGTCTCCTTTGAGAACCTAAAAGCACTGATCAAAGGGAATTCCGAATATAGGACTCTCGATCCCTCAGGATTTTCAAAAACTCTTCGATGTCGCTTTGAATTTGAAATTTTCGCGGACATACATATGTTCCTTTAGTTAAAGTTCAGGAAGCGAAGAATTTGTAATATTTTAAAATATGAGTACATATACCACACAAAGGCATATGAAACAATTTTATATTTCGTATTTTGTCGTCAATGGGAGAAATTTGAGATGGGAACGCTATTTAGAGATGTGAAAACTTCAAGACAACAACCCTTATCAGAAACAGAATGCTGAACGAAATACGTGCTCTGTCTATTAAACATTGTTAAAAAAAATATTGTAATAAAGTAGATTTGAGTTTCCATTTATAGCCAACCGGTAAAATGATTATCATTTCCGATAAATATAGCGAAAACTTTAGTCAGACGCATCGAAAATATAATTTAAGTCTGTTGAAATTATTTGATTTAAATATAATTCATATTAAGATATATGATTTTCATTATTTTATGTAAGTTATTATTTACCCACTTTAAAGAGTCAGTATTATGTTTTAGATTATTGTCTAATTAATATATTAATCTGAAAGGGTCATCCGACTAGTTAATAACCTGTAAAAAAGATTAAAAAAATAATAATTTAAAATAAGAGCAATTTTTTGTTTGTTTATTCCAAGGAATTGAGTTTGCTCTTATAATAGGCAAATACGTGTAATTTTATTTCTTGAGAAATAAGTTTATTAGTTCTTCACGAACACCTCAAAAAAACTAAGTTATTAAAAAAATATTATTAATTTTTCATTTAAGTATGAATAAACCAAATTTGTTTTTCAATATTTGCAATCCCGTAATACTCTCTTTAAAACTTCAGAAAACCGGTAAAATAACACTTTGTTTTACAATTTGATATTTATGAAAATTTACAGGAAATTCTTCCAGTTTCAAATTTTAGATTATCCTTTGCATATTGTATTCTTTAAATATTTCATTCTATTCCAAGACGATACTAACGGTTGATCTTTTGAGTTTCTTAAGGGACTTAGTTGAAGTGCAAAACTATTAAATTTGGAATAGCCTAAATTTAAGCATTATTATTTAAAAGTTAACAAGAACAAATTAGTTGAATTCCCCACATTTGAGACAAGTTGTCAAAATAAACTTGTAACTTCAGCTTTTATCAGTAAGATTTTTTTAATACACTTTTTGATATTTTAATTTGTCAATTTTGAGTTTATTAGACATCAGCAAGTAATAAAATTTAAGAACAACGGCTGTCCTTATCGCGTAACATAAAAGACGTGCTGTCAATTATATTGTATGTTATAAAAATGTCCCATGCAAATTAATTTGATAATTTATTTAATCACTAGTACATCCTAAAAAAGCGTGGCACATAATAATTGTAAGATTTTGAAGCTGAAAGTTTATAAACAGAAACCATTTGTATTTTTTTCAAATGACTTTTTTCGCTTAGACCTAAAACTAAATATGATAAAATAATAATATAAAAATGTGAAGTTCATGTAATTTGTGGGCGTCCCTTGCGTGTTGCCTGAGCCGTCGTGTATTGCGCGATGATTGCGTAGGACTCTTATTACGTCAAGGTGTAATTTCAGCGTAGTTCCAGCAAGTTAAAAATATTACAGACAGACATACAGATAACGAAATTATTATATTTAGATGGTTTAAAAATTAATTGAACGTCTAAGAATCATTGATATCCCTTCATGTATTTTAGAAGTAATTTTTAATTTATTATATTAACTTTAATTATTTAAAAAGATATATATATATAACTTAAGATAATATTTTTAATACTTAAATCATAAAATCTTATGATATTTTTTCCGAGGTAGGTTCTTATAAAAGCAATTAATAAACAAATAAATCATTACATTATTTATTTATAAGATTTCAATTGCGATAGACATCAATGTTTTAGAAAAAATATTTAAGCGTTTATACGTTTTCAAGTGTTAAGTTTTTAAATTGCATTTAATTTAGTATACAGTCCACGTACGCTCCCTGTAAAAACCCTCCCTTTCATTAGTTGGAAGTGATTGGGTAATTGAGACCCGGATTTCAAACAATAGAGTGTGCCGTCTAACCCTATCATTTTCACAAGTGGCCACATTTTTTGTCTGGACCACGTTCTACAGTAGTCTACCTCGTGTTGGATCTGAATGAATACATGTTTTGAATACAATATTCATTTGTAACCTTGCCATTATTTAAAATCTTGTATTTATTGCGTCGAGTAGTGCAGTTTTTATTTATTTTCTTTGCAAGACGTAAGAAAAGATTTTTTTAATACATAGTACCTGTAAAGATATGTCATATAGATTTAATGTATAGAAATATTACACACATTATTTTCATGATTTCTTAAGAAGTAAATAATTGAAATGACATATTTACGTATTAAATAACCTATACATGATTTTTAAAATAATCTCTACATCTCGCTACTTTCATACGACTTCGCTATTCTTTTCAGCAGCTTTCAATTTTCTAAAGATTTTTTAGCGCTAGAGGTTATAAACAACGTGAATGAAAGAATTCAAGTCGAAAAATTTCATATTAAACTAGAGATCAGCGTAAAACGAAGAATGCAAAGACAACGATGCGAGAGTAGCAATGCAAATATAACTGAAGACGAGCGTGCCAAATGCCAGGCGAAGTGTCAAATATAATGAAGATCATAGTCAAAGTAGGACAAATGTTCCAAGAGTTTTACATAAATCTAATAAGGAGTATGATAGAATAAAAAATAGGCAGAGTGCGAATGCAGAAAGAAGAAATAACCGCCCGCAGGGCTTAGCAGTAAGCATCGGTCATAGCCGATTGCTTTGCTGCTAGTTATATAACTGTGCAGACATTATTTTTTAACAGTAAAATGTAGATTGAGGTAAAATCTGAAACATTACAAGATCGTTTGGTATTCTATAGGAAATCGTACGACGTGTTTGTGCTAAACTAAATAAAATAAAAATGTGTCAAACCGCACATAACTCAAAGTTAGATATTTGAAATTAAAATATACCAATAATTTTAAAATACAAATAAAAAAAATATGTTAAACTTTGAAAACAATGTCATACGATGGGTACATACAAAAACAAATCGACAAAAAAATATATAATTGCCCATATGTTGTAATGTTTAGTTTGAAGTTTACTCTAAAGAAAATATGGTAGTTCTGAAACTGGTTGGTGTTACCAAAACAGTACTGTTTTAAACCAAGTTTTGTACTTAATTCAATTTTTAGTTGAGTTATTGTAGCAATAAAAATACTTGTAGGTAGCCAAAACTATTTTTTTAATAAAAAACATAGCTTTCCATTGAAGAATCTAACTGTAACAATATTATTTTAATTTTTATCTCTGCAAGGGACTACTAGGGTTACAAGATCCGGAATTATTGTATTTACGTTGAATAATTAAGTTTGGTTGTACTTTGATAGACCTCTTTAGGTACTTTTATATTTAATAAATTATATTTACAACAAATAAAAAATATATGATTTTCAAAAAACGCGGAATTCAAAAATTATATGATTTAAATCGAGTTTCTCAACCCTCAATCATGAAAAGATTAACTTAATATTCGGTTTCGAAATTATGTACATTAATCCCGGTAGGTATTTAAAAAGACTGAATGCGGTGGAAATGATATTGCTCAGGTGCATATGTGTTCAAAATCTATGTATGAAATAGTGAATATTGAACAAATCAAGGAGGATGGTAAAAACCGTTATTTTAACCGGTAACCGTTATTTGAGATTTTTATTTGACTATTTCGATGATACGTAACTGATTTTTTGCATTTCAACAGGCAACAATCAATACATTTTAATCTCAGTTACCGATCATCGATAAAGTAACATTTTTGAAATAATAACGATTTTGACCATCACAAGAATTTAATTCTGGCTATAGCATAATTGAAAGGATGGCTAAGATGGTTTCGTAATATGAAACGAGTGATTGAGAAGAAGATAGTAAAAAATAAAATATGATTCGAGTATTGAAGGCATCATAAACAGAGGGCATCCGCGAAAGACCTGGCACGTAAATCATGTATTTGAAGACAGGCCTTATTAAAAACTTCAACAACCAATGTATGAGCATAAGAGTCAGAACAGAAGCTCGTGAATCAGAAGAGTGTGGCGTTCTATCCTGTATAGTAACCTACTCCAGCAAGGAAACGACTTAATAGTTAGTGTTTTAGTTTGAATTTTAAAAACCCAATTGCTTTCTGTTTGTTTTGTTTAATGATTTTATGTGTGACATATTCGACGTGCCCTACGCAAAGTACTCTACCTGAAAATCTGTTATTTTGTAAGAGAGAGAGTAAATATTTTCATCGTATTTTATTTAATAATCTACTTTCTTATGAAATTCTAAACTAGTATTGCATATTCTAGAGCTTTATTAAGTAGTGTGTCGATAAAAAGGTCCATTAATAAAAAAAATATGATGAATTAATCGTCTAAGCTTTTTCCTGCAAAGAATATTAAGACACGTAGAATAATCGATAGGTATGGTAGTTAATTTGTAGTGTAGATAAATCGATGCACTGCTTTTTCAAGCTTTTGGAATCATATAAATTACCGATTTGACATACACACTAAATAATTTATTAAAAGTCTTAATTTCTAAAAAAATAAAAATAAATCATTCTTTACTGTCGTATTTTTTTCAATCAATTCACATTAAAACTCGCAAGCAATTGTCAATTTGGCTTGTGTTTCAGTTTTTTGTGTACCTACCTAGTTTAAACATTATCTAAGTTTATTGATGAGAATATTGTGTATGAAAAAAATTCGTTTTGCATGAACAAATAGGCAGATTATAGACAAAAGAGAACAATTAAATACGTAACGTGATATTAATTACAGTAGAAAATAATAAATAATTTAAGGATATCTTTCAAGAATCGTAGACAGTAGAAATAAGTTAAAGTGAGTTTAAATATTCTTACATTCTTACACATTAATTTAATTACATATAATGGAGATTTTAAGATACTCCAATCAAATAGTAAGATAATTCAAAATGCTCATATAACAATTGTATTTTCTAATGAAAGGGAAATTGTTATCTTCTCTTATAAATAATTGAGATGCTTACGAAGATTACAATGACTTAATGCAAATCAGCGTATTACCTTACATTAATCTGTTTTACTTAAATCTACAATCATCATCCATCAGTAGTATTCGCAGATATAGTAATTGTTCTTTTGACATAACTTCATAATTATATCCGTCCTTTTTTATAAAAATGTGTGATGTAAGCGCTTACTCGATGAAGCCTGCTATCTAGCAAATTAAAAAACTCACAGGCTTTTTAATTGACAAAATGAAAAGGTTTTAAGAGAAAATGCATGATCTGCAGCGAAATAAAGCCCCAATCCATTTAGAAAACGACAGACAATATGAATGCACCAATTAATGCACGTCTGCACGTATAAAATTATATTTTCCTCCCAAATTATACAACATATTGCCAGAAAAAAAATCCTACAAATAGAAACAATTTTATTTTATGATGAAGTTGTTTTTCGACTTTTTTCTCTTATTGTCTCTCTGTAATTTATGTAAATAGTAAATACTAAATATTCGAATGAAATTATATGTATATAAACAGTACAACTTACAACAAACAAACAAAAAACTTATATCAAAACATACAATCTTATTAAATTTTTTTCTCTGTTTGTATTACGCATACTTGTTGCAGTTTCCATTTCTTAAATTTTCATTGCAAAATTTCAATAATGAGGCAATGTATCTCACGTATGATTTAAAACAAAAAAAAAAATAACAAATTAGCTTTAACAAATTTTCCACGCATTTCGTATTGAGGTTATACAGCCGGTCGCGCACGTTGCTCGTCTACTCGAATCTCGATACTCGCACGCATATACACACACACACCCGTATATAATAGAAAGAGAGACAGAAATAGATAAAGTGGCATGGAGGGATCATAACACTTTTTCCTTATATTAGGTCCTTACATATGAAATTGGCGTTTAGTATGGGAGGAACATAAAGCCGATTTTTTTTTATTATAATATATTTATTTAATCAAAGTATGTACCATTGCTATCTATGCACTTTTGCCATCTCATAGGTAGTTCATCGATCCCTTTACTAAAAAAACCATTCGGACGGGAATCAATAAAATCTTTGAAGGCGGTTTGGACTGCCCCATCGGAGTTGAATTTTTTCCTTTGCAAGAAGTTATCCAAATGAAGCAAGGTCCGGAGAGTACGGCTTAGACATTCCAATTGAAGCTCCTCTAATTTGGTATCTGTTGTGCACCATGAAGCAGCAGTGGCCTAGAGCGATTGCCTTTGTTTAGCAGCTAGCTTTTCCATCATGGTTTGCAGTTGCTGACAATAGACATCTGCCGTAATCGTCTGGCCAGATTTAAGAAAGCTGTAGTGAACGACACCAGCACTAGTCCACCAAACGCTCACAAGTAACTTTTTTGGAGTCAATTTTCGCTTGGGGCATGGTTTGGCTGGTTCGGCAGGTTTCAGCCATTGCGATGAGCGCTTCCGATTATCGTACAGGATCCACTTTTCATCACAGGTAATGATTCGATTTAAAATCCCTTCATTATTGTGCCGGTTGAGTAATGCAACGCAGCAGTCAACGCGCGTTTGTTGATTTGCTTCACTCAATTCGTGAGGTACCCACCTTTCAAGCTTTTTCACCTTACCAATTTGCTTCAAGTGGATTAAAACAGTTTTATCACTAACACCGCAGCCTGCAGCTAACTCGGATGTGGTTTGCGATGGATCCGCTTCCACAATAGCCTTCAATTCTTCATTATCAACTTTGGTCTCCGGCCGTCCACGGGGCTTGTTCTGCAGGTCGAAATTTCCAGAACGAAAACGTTGGAACCAAAAACGCACTGTGTTTTCTTTTGCGGCACCGTCGCCATACACATCATTAATCCTTCGAGCCATTTCTGCAGCACTGGTGCCGCGGTGGAACTCGTACTCGTAAATAACGCGATATTTCAAGTTTTTCATTTTGTAAACTGAGTGACGCAAAGAAAAAAACAATTGAGGAAAAAACAAATGAATTATAATTTTCAAAACACAAATACATGAGTAAATAGCTGTATAAATTTTGATTTGGAATTCCTAACCAAAGAGAAGATATTTGAGATCAAATTTGCCAGTACGGCAAAACGCCAATTTCATATATAAGGACCTAATATTTAAGGAACTTTGTTCCAAAAATGTGGCTAAATGTAGAAAATGAAACAATTAATTTATGTTGATGATTATTTTTTTCATCACTCTGATGAAAGAAATGGTATTTTCCGAGGCAGGTCGGCTTTAACAAATAATCTCAAAGAGTACAACAAAAAAATTATATAAATTTCAGTTTATTTATTAGAACAAATGATTAAAATGAATTAAAATAAAATTAAAATGAAAATTATTTAACAGACTTCAATTTTGTTCCCACACCAGCCATAACGTGGGAAGTTTACTGTTTTCCGAAAGCGATATTCCCATTTACGTGAACGTACGTATGTAAATGTGTCGAGGTCTGCATATAGGAGAAGTGCAAGAAATAGAGGCAATCAGCGAGAATGCGAAACATCTGTTGCCTGAAAACCATTCCATGCATCGGATCGATAAAATATTGTATGTATTCTCACCAACAGTTTAGGTTTGACTTATTTTTGTCTTGTTCGGCTATACAGGAGCGGAAAACATTTAGCGAATTATTATTGTAGAATATAACACATCAAGGTCACAATACTTATAGGTAGACTTCTGCCTTAATTGTGAGTCAAAAATATTTAAAAGCAACTGTACGCTAATATCAATAGTCACAAGTATAACGCATGCCGACAGTTTGACGGTGTCACTGGAATTGCTTAGCAACAAGAATAAACAAAGAAAACGTAAAATTTTTGTCTACTATTGGCAAGTGAATATAAGAAATTAAAAAAAATAACTATAGTTATTTATTTTACTTATTGTTATTTCTCTCTCCTGTAGAATTTTATTTTTTCATATAGACCCTTTAACTAGGGGCGAGGTGACTTCAGTTATAATTAATTCAGTTATGTTAATTTTAATAACATTTTAAAATAATACGAGTATATTCCAACTTTTGTCAAGAGTTCAATTGACTTTAAAGCGGCAGATTTTTTAATATTCGATATGAGTTACTTAAATCATACGTTTAACGTTTATTTAATGTTCAACGTTTAACACAATAAAGTTCTACCTGTAAAGTTTTGTGGACTAGCTCTGACAAACTCTGTACCTATTTTTTCAATTGATTCAGCAACATTGTAGACATTATTCATTTTGATATTTTGACAGTTATACAAAACCCTGATGATGGAAAGGTTTTTCCGAAACATGTAGGTGTAATTAATCAAATAAAATAGTAGATACGTACAAACCATACAATCAATATTTTTTTCTGTACTTATTGCCTAAAAACTTATTATGTAAGCTTCCTTCACTATTTTTCATCAGTGGAATATGTCAAAGTTACTGTTTACATATAGATATTAGACGTAGGTATTAATTAATTCACAAGAAACATAAAATTTTCAATCACTTTCTATAACAATATAAAGACAAAAGGATGAATGATTGCATTATTGGACTGATTATTTAATTTCAACACAAAACAATCATCAGCATGGCATAATTGACTCTGAAAGATGTGACATTCGAGTTTAAAGAATAAATATTGTCATTATAAGAAACCAGAAGAAGTTGCTTGCTGTCAAATCGGTTATACTGACAACAACACTATGGAACACGCTGGAATCGTCTAGGGTCTCTCGTTTTCTCAAATCTCTTGAAATGACTAGGTAGTGATCTCTTTACTATTTTAATCACATATTACTATTGTGGTTATTAATTGCAAATTAAATTAAACACGAATTCACTTTATTAATAGTGGTTTGAACCAATGAATTTGAGTTTAATTTAATATACTTAAATTTAATCATAATTATACATTTTACTTCTCGAGTATCGAGAGAATCAGAATGTCTCATCAATAGATTTTTTTTTAAATAGAGATGCATACACGAAAATCGTGTCAATATTCTTTATTATATTCATATTAAACTTCATCTGTCGATAGGAGATTACGATACTCTCAAAACTAGAGTTGTAAAATATGAAATAATAATTAAACTCACTTTGAGATAACATGGTTTATGTTTTCCATCAAATTTAATAATCGTCATGAATAATCTCTATAGTTTTAACGCCAAATATTCCTTAATACGTTTTCCAAAACGTAATTTCATTATCCAAAACATAAATTTATCATCTTTTACTTCGAAAAAATAGCATGAGAAAACTATTAGTCCTTAGAAACACTTGTTTTATTTCCGTGGTCGCGCTTTTATACACGATTTCACAAAAGCCTGTCTAAGCTTTGGAGAAATTTCTTCGCAAACGTGGATTTTAATTCAAGAAAACAATAAAAAATACCAGCCTCGCAACTCGTTAAAATATTCATTTTATCGAGCGCGACTTGCCCATTGTTTTCGCACATTACCGTGTTGTACAATTACCATAATGGAACGCACAGAGGCCCACATTCAATTATTCGGTGCTGGTTAAAGTGAAAAGGCAGGCTGGTAGTCGGTGACGTCACAGGGCTACCGCCGACCCGCGGTTTCGCAACTCCACCCCGTGATACGCAACCGCGATCTATCTAACATTAACACTATTTATAACAATCTTCTACGAGTGCTTCCTCGCAGACCTCCGATCTTCAGAACAAACAACTTTAGTCTGCACGTGCAGTGAGAACATTGAAGCGTGACTTTTACGCATACATATATTTCGGAAAAAAATAGAAATGAAATATTTTTGTGACAGAATAATATGATATAACTAGCTATAACCTAAACTAGATATAAACGTCAAAAATGGTAAAACAAAAAAAAAAGAATAATATGATATAACTTGTTGGTCTTGTTGTTAGGACTCTCGCCTCGTGATCCGCGGTCGCGGGTTCGAACCTCACTCCAGATCAGCAAGTTAGTCCTATTTTCATAGAACAAGCGTTTAGCTTAGTTTGAAAATAGTAAGAATATTGATGTGTCACTTATTCCGTGTTCGCATCTCTATATTAAAAAAAAAAAAAAAACTAGCTATAACCCGTCAAAAATGATAAAACATTGTTTCGCGTCTTAACTAAGCTTCAGAATATATTTTTAGCATATTTTTGGCGATCCGCGGGGAAGCGGAGGTAGCAACATGCGTCGAGCGTCTTCGGCCATTTAATTGGTTTTTTAGCCTTGAATTCACGAAATTTCGATACTGTATCTTGGTCAGGACCTGATGCACAATGACTTCCATGAATTAAATTTGTTGAGGATTCAAGTATATAGTAATACAAACCGACAAATGTCACCAGAATGAACAATGTCCGATAAAATAACCCGTCAGCATTTTTAACATATATTTTGAATATTAATGATTTTAATTGATTTTGTAAAATAAATAGATGATTATTATATTTTGATCAGAAATACATCTCTCTGCCAAATTTCAGAGAGATTGTTGATCATGTGGGTCAAATATCAATTACAAGATTCCTGCTGACAAAGGTGAAACTTAATAAAAGCATGTAATAACAAATAAAATTATAAAATTGATTAACTAATACGTTAATATTGTCAGGAGATGATACATACGGAAGAAATTGTATGTAATCGAAAATTTTATAGCTCTCTTCATCTTTAACAGTTAATCTGAAAATACTACAAAGGTCTGGGATAATCTACTAGATTCCGGACTATTACAGAGCATTGTATCTCTGCTACAGTTGAGCGCGCGTTATTTTTACAAGCAAGTTGACTATAGAAACTGGTGAACCTGTCACATAAATAAGCGATAGATACAAATCAAGCAAAATACCTGCTGGGTTAATTACCTACCTACATATTTGTGAAATATTCAGGAGTGACAATTAGTGCAAATTATGAAATGGGTGTAATTAAAGAACGGTGATCCTATTAAATTTGTGTCCAGTGACTTTGTTGAATAAATCATCAAAAAATAAATAATAAAACTTTATTTAAGTGTTTCATTCACGGCCACGATCCCGTGACAATACTATTTTTAGCTATTTTAAAGGTATGATAACTGCATTTTCTTTTACACTTTTAATTTTTATATTATTTTTTCTATATTGTTAATTGTATATTTTTACGGGGGATTGCATCTTGCAAACGCAATATGATTGTAACGGAATATAATTGTTGGTGCTTTTTTTTAAATATTTTAATCAGGAAGGATACGCTCATTCTACCAACTTACAAATATTTTAATACATTATCAAATTTCATCAACAATTTACAATTATTTTAATGAACTTATCTGAGATACAGAACTCTCATCACTGTGAAAAACCTGTATTGATCTGACATAAAAATAACTGATATTTAATGTATGAATTTCATAATCAATTTACAATTTTTTTAATGTCCATATACATGATATGCAATAATCCTGATACATGAAAATTACCGATTGTGTCCTGGACACAGCGATAAAACAGGCAAGATTCAATCTTCCTGAAAAACTTCACACCACTATATACGCCACAGCCAACGCGGAAAGTTGTTTGGGCTTTAAATACTCTTCCTAAAGGTTCTTAGTTAAAAGTTATCGTTCAGAATTCGTTCGCTGTTAGAAAAACTGGATCGATTACTATCCATAAAATAATTTATGAATTTTTTCATGTCAAACTTATTTTTATATTTTTGGAGTACTAAAATAAGTAAAATAATATAATAAAATAAAATCAGTAACTAACCATCATGCCATTTCCAGAGTGGTAGGCAGAGATGACTTACGTAATGACATACTTTTTTATCTTGGCGCATCATTTTTACTTAATCCACTTTCATACACATTTTGATGCATGCTCTTCAGTTGTTGAAGCTTCTTATAGGGCCATCCTTCAATACTTAATTTACCTAGTTATGTCGGGTGTTCCACAGTTGCCTTGTGTTTTTGTTGCTTTCAACGCTCACCTCATAAATTTTCTTTACAATTCTTTCCTAGCTCCTCCTAGGTTTCCTAGTTCTACACGACTAAATCATCTCAATGATCCATTCTTTATTCTGTCTACTTCACTACAGCCGGCATTACAATCACTTATAATTCGTTCATTCTCCACTCTACCGTATACATCTTTTTCACACATGCAGCTAGCCTTAAACATTATTTATTACATTTCAGTGAAACGAGTAATCAAATGAAACTTTAATTACAAGATATTAGAAAATTTCAGGAGAAGAATGAATTAATGTAATACTTATTTATATCTACTTTTATTTCTCTGCATCATTCACATCCTTGATTACATATCATTATAATGTGATGTTTAAACGTCTTTAATATCCAATATTTTGAAACCTAAATAAGACACATTGGCAAAAATGAACTAAATCTAACGAGTGTTGAAATGCGTTCAAATAAATAAACGTTACAAATACGACAAGGTAATCATCTTCTTTCGACCATCTTTCGATTTTTTCCAACTATTTTTGGCAGGCTTTCCTAACACGTATTGTAAGAGTTTGAAGATCCGATTTGGCAGTACATTTTATGGTGAGTCCTTCCTGGAAGTATGAAGATATCTTGTTGACCTATACCTGTGTAATTTTTTCGCCGCCTTGTCTCTTGCCAAAGTGAGTGTCTGAGGCCTACGCTTTGAATACGTCAAAAAAACCTTTCCAGGGAAGTTTGTCTACGAAATTTCCATCCTTGGCAAATTACGTTCGATTTTATATCAATAGGTATAATAATAAGAAATCGGAAGAAAATCCAGGTGGCAGAATTGAGATGAGTTGTTAGAAAATTAAACCAGAAATTGTAATATCTTTAGTAGATTTTGGGATGAACCCATTGCTATTCACATAGGAAATGTAGATAGTTTAAACATTATCATAGGTTCTCGCATTGGTCCCTTGTTCTCTCTTATCTTCATAAATGACTTGCCGAACATATTAATAAATAAGTGTCTATTATACGCCGATGATTTAAATATTTATTCCACCATTCATAGCTTGGAAGATAGACATCTCCTACAAAGAGATCTGGAGGAACTATCAAATTAGTGTAAAGTAAATAAAATGTCACTTAATACTATGAAATGTTCCTGTATTATTTTCACTAAAAATATTCAAAAAATAGAATTTGTATATAAAATGGTGACGTTCTACTCGCTAAAGTCGATTCAATAAAGGATCTGGGCGTCATGCTAGATTCTAAGCCTATACAACACATGTTGCGAGAATCGAAAGAGTGCATATTTTGTCATACGAAGCTGGTCAACACAATAACTTTCACAGCCGTAGCTGACGACTTGCCGTTTTCAAGATGCACAAACTTGAGTCCCGACCGAAAATATCCGATCTCGTTGTGCTACACAAGATTCACAGTGGAGCTATTGATTATCTTTCTCTATCTGACATAAATTTGCATGTTAAACCCCGTATAAGAAACCCGGAATTCTTTAGAATAAGCTAGCATACTAATAATGTCGGTTGTGTCGCACATATAACATGTATTGTGCTGACCCTAACATTGATGCTGATATTCTTGCAGATACCTTATAATCGTTCAAAAATTCTCTCATACACAATATCCATAAAGCGTACCACAGAAAATGTTAATTGAGATATTGGGCATAGTTTTCATTTATAATGTTATATTATTAGAGTATCATGTACCCATTATCCTGTTAGTGTATCTAATAAATAAAAATAAATAAAAAATTACGTAGAATGATCCAGGAGAAGATGGAAAATGGAGAAATAATGAACCATCAGTTGCCCCTGTGATCGAAGCAGATCAAGATAGAGAGCGGTGAAAGAGTGGTGTGCCAGCGATAGGCACCCGACTCAATTAGGATAAAGAGGGTGAAGAAAAAAAAAAGAAGAAATAGGTGTTATAAAAAATATATAACACATTATGTTAAAATATTATTTTCTTATTCAATCCGAAATTTTACCGAATATTAAAAATCAAATGTTTTTCAAATTGAGAATGATTTTTCCATCAAATGCGCGATCGCTCGCATTTTTCTGCAAAAAATCGCTATTTGACTCAAATGCTCGAAATGTTAGGAATGTCTTCCTGTTTCACGTGCAAAGGTGTCAGAAAGGAATTTTCTTAAACGCGTCTGCGGAATCTATGTTTGATCATCGCTATCGACCAACAAAGAAGTTGAAATGAAATGAATTGAATGAAACATTGACAAGGCCAAAATGACTTATTTTTTACTTCGTGCCATGAAAATTTCTTTTCTCTCTCTGTTTATTCAACTGTTCCATATAATTCTATGATCACGTGACATAATTAATGCAAAATTGATAAGCAAACTCAAATAACTTAATATAAAATTAAAATTAAAATAAAATACCTTAAATAAAAATGGCGATGGAGAACATTAAACCATCTTCGTAATTATTGTCTATGACTGATAATTTTATCGAGAAATTATAAAACTGATTTCATGTAGCAGGTGTATAAGCCTTAGGATGTAAATAAATAATAAGGTTTTTTCTATTACAGAGGTGTTACCTACAGAGATTCTTACAACAAAATTATTGCATCGTTGCATTGTCAGACGCAATAACATTAAATAAATATTAATAATTGAAGTCTCAGAGACACGAAACTATTTAAATGAGAAATGTGTATGGAAGTCTTTCTTTATAGGATGGCTCAAGGCTTACGACCTATATGAGATGGAATTGGTGAACATTTCGTTGGGTAGAGTGATCACATAAGCCAGTTCATACAGGGCTATCCTATAAAATACGCGTTTTGCATATTCTCAAGCTTTATGAAATAATGTATGGTTTATAATTTCACATAAAAAGGTTTATTAATCAAAAAATACGATGAAAAAATCTTTTAAACTCCCTCCTACAAAGTAACAAGATTTGCCGATAGAGAATAAGACAAATATGCAGACAAATATCTAGAAAGATTTTTTGTGGGTCTTTTTTTAAGAGAAGCAGAAAGGGGCAGAGACCCACCCTATCCCGGAACTGTTATGGAAGTATCTACTTCCTTACCAGTTCCTCTCAGCAAATCATCCCGTGAGTTTATTTATTATTGATCAAAGTTTAACTTCGACTTTCCATCCCTTTCTGCATCTGTTGGGTTTTGAGTTTATTTAATAAAAAGAATAACGTACATATCATCAACAATAATATAAATAAAAAGAAAAAAATACCTTGATATCTTATAATGCGTGTACATGCTATTCGATAGCCCGACAGAGAAGCAGTAAAGGCAACCATAGTTTTCACAGCCACTCTCAGAAGGGGAGAAAAGACGTCACATATATATTTTGGTCCCACTACCGTGACCACGGACCAGTAGAAAATCACTCTGTCCAGTGTCTAGATCACAACAAACCAAAGGAGAGCATCATAGAGATTACTCTCTCAGCTCTCCCCGGCAGCCAGTCTTCCTAACATCTCCCAACGGGAGACCCATACTCTAATGAACTTTCGGAAAAGTCTGAGGTTTCTTTAAATTTGTGATTATATTATTTTGTAATTAAAAGTTTTTTAACAAAAATCTAGCTGTTGATATCCTATGGTTTCATGATGATTCGGTGTGTCATACAACGCTATACTCAGGAAAAGGGAAGATGTGTTTTTCTTTAGTCATGATGAATTGACAATTAATTGAACGATTCCCACGGTGGAAACACAACCTTCAGAGCCTGAAGACGCCGCCGCCGGGGTCGTCTAATGAGAGACTAAATTAAAGGAAAACAGTCGTGTGTTAATAATAACACGAGATCGGTGGCGCGCCTCTCATCTCACGCGGGATTAAATCCATGTCAAACTAATCGGCGCGCTGCGCTGGAACATCACCCGAGGTAGACGGATAAATTCCATTTGGGCGCCGGAACACGCCTGATCGTGTGTGGAATTGTTGAAATGTTTTAAAATATAGTTCTGAACTCGTTATCCTTGACAACATGGCCTAGGATAACGATTTTTTTAAATCTTTTAAAATAATTTCTCAAATTAGTTAACATTACACGTCGTATGTAATTAAAATTTTACAGCCTATTTTTTTAATACATTCTATATTTAATTAATAATACATCTATCAAACATAATAATTTCGTTTTCTTTTCGTCTGTTTGTCTGTCCTCGTAACTTCGTGTAACGTCCGTAATTTCGTTGGAATTCATGGCTAAAAAATCGAAATTAAACGGCCTGAGATGGGATTTCTATTAAAATAAAATCTTTTTACTTAATAAACAACTATATTTATCGCGTAGCCCAATTCTAGAGATTCCCCTTCCAATAAACTACACTTACCCATACCCTCTCTCTCTCTCTCTCACCTAACCCCCACCACAGTTGACGTTCTGTCTCTTCTTTCCCTTAATGCTTTCATGATTGTTTGTGATTCTGTTTTTTATTAGTTAATATTCAACCTGATGAAAACTCAGCTGTGAGTCGAAATTAGTTGGTTAAAACTCAATAAAGTGGTGTTGAAAAAATAGTTATTTCATTTAAAGATATAATATCTCACCACAATGTGTTTGCTTTGTCTGAAAATTAATTTTTTTTTGTATTTCGTTCAATATGTATCGCTTCGAATTAATCTGCGTCGGTAACACTGCGGTCGCTGGTGTTTATTTGCTGGACAAGTCGCATGATAAAACAAACATGAAGCGCTGTGTCACTGGTTCCCCCTTTTTATACAAAATTCAAACGTTTATTTTTTGAAGTTCCGAGATCATTCTACTATTTACGAAAATATTTCCGTCCTTCCAGACTATACCTAACAGACGTTTGTAGAATGTTGCAGATAGTTTCAGAGCGTTGTCGTCTTTGAAATGTTACGCGCGTAATTTCGTCGATTTCTTTTATCACGTTACAATATATACCGGGTAATAAGTAGCAAGCATGTAAGAAGGGCATTAGCTAACAGTAAATGAAGAATAAATGCAGTCTATTTACCCTGAATTTATTGCAGATAAATTGAGGTTATAAGTGGGCCAAAATCTGATCGTGGGCCAAAACCCTGGCCCACGATCAGTTCAAACACTTTATGTATATATTTTTAAACATTTCTTGAAATAAACCCCTTAAGCTTTACAGCACATCTCTCATGAATCGGCCACGATTTCCAGCAACGCGCAAGTTACTAAACGTCATTTGATGAAATAAATCTTGAATAAATAAAGTAAAGCCTTCTTATAAGTTCGTTAAGGCTCGAAAGGTTTCCGAGTATTTGAGGCAATAAATTCCCAGTTAAGCGGTGGGGCACCAATAACAGTTTAAATATAAATGTTCAGCTTCCGATATGTGTACACGTCCCGCAGCACGAACACTCGGGCGTAATATTTCCTGAAATCCTGAAAGTTGCCTCGATAAGGCTTCAACCGAGATTTCAGCGTGAAACTTTGCTCATCTTGAATAACATGTTACAGTTTTCCGAGTATAAAAAACACACCCCACCCTCCATTTGGTAAAGCTCGGTTCACATGTTTCGAGGTAATCGATTTAAGCAAAATATCGCATATACACGTGTTCGATTCATTACAATTGAATATTCAACACGGTATATTATATTTTTTTATTATACTTATTATATTATACAACAAAATATATTTTTACTAACATTTTAGAAAACAATGATGCTGTTTAAGAGTCATCTTTTCTGATCTTCAATTTCTTCCATTTTTAATTAAAGCCACGATTGAGCTACGAAAATGTGTACCGTGTGTAAGATAGGTTATAAATTGATGACATTTAGTTTCAGTATCGATGAATCGGCGTTTATTGGTCACTTGATTATTACAATTATTATTAAATAAAGACAAACGGAAGACAATATGTAAAATGCTTGCCTCTCGGTCACGACCTACTTTGCTTAGTATATATTAATACCTGTTCTAAGGTAGGAACCCTCTTTTTACTCAACATAAGAATTATCATTTAAAGGCGAGAATAGTAACGATCATGTATAATTATTTAATGTAAGTAAATAGCTTAAAAAAATAAAATATATATTTTTGTATTTAAATTTAAAAAATGGTGTTTAAATTAAAGCATATGGATTTTATTGATATGGATTCACGGTGAAAGGAGGTGACATGAAACACCTCCTTTTACCCATGTATTCTGGTATACTTATTTTGCTGCCTGACTATTCGCTCGGATCGCCTGTTCGCTCGTTTCCATCCGCCCAAAAATTATAGTCTCGTCAAAACAATAATATTGTGCCGCACATTTATATGGAATATTTCTCTGAAAACTTCTAGTATATTTCCGTATGTTCTACGAGATGCTAGGTGTTTCCAGTTTATTCTAAACTTATTTTCAACTGTGCAATTAATTACTTGATTATATCTGAATGTGATATATTTCGAAAATTTTCAATATTTTGTTAGCTTCGATTAGACATATATGTGTGGTATAAAAGCAAAGGCAGAACCAAAAAAAATTAAAGCAGTCATCGAGTATTACTAATTTATAATGTGTTGAATTCGAGATATTATAGAAAGCTTAGATAAATTTAGATAAATTTATAAGAAACATGATTTTGGAAGGGATAGATATATAAAATGTAGAATTCAGTATATTTTAAATTGGTAAACCTCGGTGATTGCATTTAAAATATTTTTTTAACTTTTTGAACTTTGAATTTACGAGTATATTAAGGGTATGATATATAAAATAAAATCGTTATAAAAGCTATTTCAAAGTATACGCAATTACGTTCTTTTTTGTACATATCAAATGAAAACTGTCTTTACATTTTCGTTTCAGTCACTGCTCCCATTCTTTCAATTTGGTATTCATGCTTTTTGTTATTTATTCGCGTTTTGAAAACTTTTACCGCCGCCGCTTTCTTTCGGCCATATTTTAGCGGGTAAATTTTGGCGGGAATTTTATTTCGCATGGAGGGTCGTCCTGGCCCCGCTGCTGGGTGGCGACATCTATCACATTCTCATTCCGTGAACCCATTACTATTCCATATTTATGCACCGCAGAATTGCGCACGCGTATTTCTTAAATGATGAATGTGATATTTTTATTTCAATAAGAATATTTTTTCAGTTAATATAAATGCAAGGAAACACCCTCGTTGGAAATATTTCCGAAAATTTTCGTAAGTAAATTTTTGTTCACTAATTCCACCCATGATAGACTTACCATATCTATCAAATGTTTAACTAGTACAACATGTTTCGTATATGAGTTATATTTTTATTCCGCCACCTGCAGTCAAAAGCATTATCATTCTCATAATCCAAAAGATATGTCACTATCAATTGTGACATCTGTATTGGATTATGGGAATGATAAAAGCTTTAGCTGCAGGTGGCGGTCGTATTTATATTTTTTAATATATTTCGATTTTCTTCACAATATTTATTATTATTATTAAAATGCATATTAAATTTCATACAAAAATATATAAATCACACTATTCATGCTAAGATTTAAGTTGAGAATTGAAATGAAGTTGTGCTTCAGATATTTAGGGTCGGAAATTTGCTACCAAAGTAATCGGTGTACTGAAGTCTGAAAGCAAGTTAATAATGCATCTACCGTATCAGGGTGTCTCAAGAATTTGGTCTAAAAGAAGATAGATATGCGTATTAAAAGCATGGTCAATATATAAAAGACATGCATGCAACCTATCATGACATATGCTGTGGAAATGCGGGCTGACACTATCCGTATCAAAGGACTTCTCAGAACATCTGAAAAATTAAAGTGCTGAGATCCATTACTGGAAAAATACTACGTGATCATGTCCGGAATAGAAAAATAAGGAAAATCTGTAAAATAGAGTGTACAAAGATGGATTAGATTCAAAAAGATATTCTGGAGAGATCACGTAGCCAGGATGGTCAGTGAAAAACTCGTGCATACAGCAACTAATTAAATCCCCTCTGGACGATGCCCACCAGAAGACCACCTTAGAGATGGAGGCACAGCTGGACCTCATTATCTCAGAAGGGACTTTGAGGTCCAGCTATGATCGTTAGATGACTGTTAGATATGTCGATCTAACAATCATCTTACAATCACACATAAGAAGAAGAAGAGGCTATTCATAGACACTTATATACATAAACAATATTTGTAGGCCTTCAATAAAAGTTTGTGTGGTATTCTGGAATTATAATGAGAACACATGGCCTTGATAGTGAATCCTTAAATGGGATCGTTATGGCAAATTACCCCAGAAAACTATAATCTGAAGATTGTGAAGCGCAGTGAAAACTCTTAACACATTTTTTTCTTAAATAGTACGTACACATTCCAATATAAATAAACAATATTCATAAATTGTGGATCCACCAAATTTATGAATAATGGGGTAGAATATTATTTAACAATAAAATTTTAGATAAAGTGACGAATGATTAAAAAAATTACCAAACAATATTAGAGCCGCATTTTATACTGACAATAACTTAAACTAATAATAAACTCCAAAGATAAAGTCGACCCACTTGATCATTCCTGTATATATAAACTCAATTGAAATTACAAACATTTTACATAGGTAAAACGGCACATAATTTTAATGTTAGAATATAAAAACATTTAGAACGTCCCAATTACAATAACTTCTCGGAATTTGAGAAACATGTCTTGTACATTAAAAAAAGGTATCGAGATTCGTGATATAAATAATAGATGCCTTAGATTTAAAAATATTGTAAATCAATAAAAACTGAAGCCAATATAATGAATGACCAAATTTTACTTGACTAGCTTAATTGTTAATACCCGCACCCCACCGCAACTATAGCCATGCCCCCTTTCAAAAATTAACTTGTTTACCAATCTTTGCATGGTCATCCCACGTTTTCCGCGGTCGCCCTCTCTTTCTGGCGCCGTCAACACTTGCGTCGTACATTTTTCTTACCATTCATTTGCTCAATATGCCCAAACCATTTGAGTGATCCATTCATAATACAATTGATTATGCTAAGATTAGTTTTACATCATTTTATAATTTGTTCATTCTTTACTCTATCAATGGTTTTGCTGCACATGCGTCTAAGTGATCTTATCTCCACTGCGTTCAGTCTACATTCGTTGAAATGGTTGTATATATGTTTGAATAATTCATGGTTTTCCTTTGCAGTATTGGATTTATTATTTTATTTTTTATTATTAACGCCCTAGTGAGATTTGACGGTACTTTATTTAATTATTTATGTATTTACGTATATTTTAAGTGAATTACAATAAAAAATTGTTAAGTGCAAGGTACACATACCTTATATATCTATATATATATATATATATATATATTAACATGAAACATTTAAAATAAATAAAAGGGATAACATCACGATCTTCTGCCTTCTGTCTTCTGTTTTCTATTTGAGCTTAGTGTCATAACAAAACTAACAGTTTTCAAATCTGTGTACAGGCTGACCCTAATATATGGCCATGAATTTGGATCCTAACAGAGAGAGTAAGAGCAAGGATCCAGGCTGCTGAGATGAGTTTTCTAAGGGGGGTAGTGGGAGTCACACTGATGGTCAGAGTGAGAAATGCCGACACACACTCGGCATGGAGCCCCTACTCCTGCGGCTTGGACATGTGCTAATAATGCCAGAGGAACGAATACCAACATGCATCCTTTTGGCAATCCCGGAAGGAAAACGGCCGGTGGGTCGCAATTGAGCAGGGAGAAGCAACAAATAAGTGTTTATGAAATCCAAATGATTCTAAACTGGTTGACTCATGCAAAAGCAGCGCTGGACAGGGGAATATAGAAGCACGCAAGCAGCAAGTCTTTGGGACCCCGACCCTACTAGAATAAGGGGATGAAGATAATGATGAAAATAATGTTTTATAATTATAAACCAAAGTAACAAATATTAGTAAAAAAGTAATGTGCTATAATTAAAAACAAATTTATCAAAAATGATAATAAAATAAAATAATGAACAGTTAGAAAAAAAACGATTTCAGAACAGTACTAATTCAAGGAGAGAGAAAAAAATAAGTCCAACTGTACTCAATTCTACTAGCATATTCCAAGTATTAAGTAATAGTTTAGTTTAGGTAAGCTCCTACAACGAAAAATGTCAACGAGTTTCGAGAACTTATTCCCAGGGCGGTGCATGTATGTTATCGATGAATTTAAGGCAAAGTTATTCCTGTGGGTACCTACAAACAATAGTCGTAATGACTCGTTTCCTTGGTATATTATACGAGTTGTTCGCAAAATGTGATAATCTTGCCAAAATAGACGTTCGAGTATGTATGATGCGAGTTGATTGAGGAACTTTCCATCATAAAATCGGCAAAAGACACATCACGCTTATTTTGTTGATGCTCCAGAAAGAACAGATTGAGTATTGATCATCTGATTATTCACAAAGATGGATAGTTCTCCTTCGCTCAGCTAACTCGAGCTGGTTATTAAGTAGACACTTTGGAGATCTAGCCTAAATTTCTGAATTAGGCAAAGTTTTCTCAGACTTGAAGTTATTATACTGTTAGAAGAAATTATTAGCTGGTTTTATATGAAGATAGTGACCATTTTTGAAACAAAATTTAAGGTATTATGAATCCTTTGAATTTGAGTTGATTTAATATTTTAAAACTGTAAATTTTGTTTTTTTCCCTTTTAATTTAAACATCTGAAATAAATAATACAAAGACTACACAGTTACTTTATAAAAAAGCTCAATAGATTGTTACTTTTTTATAATTTATTAAATCTGTCGATGAAGACTCTATTGCATATTAATTTAAAAAATATCAATTGAATACTAATCAATACATTATATATATATAAAAAGAAACCCGTGTGTCCCTACCCGCCAAGTTTTCTCCACAACCAGCCAAAACCACCCACCGGTGGTTATGGTGGTGGATAGCCCTTGGTGTCACATCGAAAATATTCGAGTTTGGTGGGGGTGGCTGTGCGTGGGTGGGAGTGGGTGACGAAAATGTGCTTTCTAGCACATTGTTTTGTTTGTTTTTTTATGGGAAGACCGCAAATGCTTCAGATTGTTTCAAAATAGGCGCGCGGACTGTGGTCGGTGAGTCTCAAAAATTTCGGAAAAACCTGGTCTAGAAAGTTCTGGAAGGAGAAGGTTCTAGAAAATTCCCGAAAGTTCTATAAGGTTCTAAACTGAGTGGCGGAATGTGTCAGTGTGTCTAGAAGATTTCTGTACATTCAATAAATTTCTTGAAAGTGCTGGAAGGAGAATGTGCTAGAAGGTTCGCGAAAGTTCTATGACGATCTAAACAGTGCACTAAAAATCTACGCGTGCAAAGCCGCGCGGGCACAGCTAGTATAATATACAATTGGAAATTAATGAAGCACTAAATATCAAAAAGTAAAGTAAAATTAAGTACTATATGCCTGCGCCAATACATTAAATACTGCACTAAATCTCTGTGTTAATTTCATAGTTATAAGGGAATGCCGCGTCATTTTTTTTTATAAATAAGGTACTAAACGACATGAGTATTTAGTAGTTTTTAGTATTTAATTGGCTAACTTACGTAAGGTTCCGGTGTGTAGTGGTGTTAAAAATATTAATAAAAAAGTATGCAAAATAGCATGCGAAGTGCGAAAAAAACTATATTCATTTTTATCTTGTATCTCAAAATGAAAATTCTGGCACTTAGTGCTTTATTAATTTCCAGTATTCAATTATCAATAAATCTGAAATATATTAATCAATAAACAATATGTGAGATAATTGAACGAATCGATTGTGATTAATTTACTCATCGATTGATTTATGATTATAATTTCATTTAATTAATGGTGTCTATGCCTTGTGCTGTAATAATGTAATTATGCCTCGTGCTGACTAATCTTGCCCACGCATGAGTAAAAATGTACGTTTAATTAAGTTTCATCCCTTTCCATTTCTATACTTTAATATCAATATGAAATATTTCATATTGATTTTGAAGTATAGTTCATATTGTTTAAAAAAATTGATGAAATATGTGAAAATTTACAAAGTTATTTGTTTCTTTTTTAAATACATAGATATACCTACCTGCACGTTGCAAATAAATAATTTTACTTTTTTCAAACTTAGTTAGGTTGATCACTGGATCACTAGGAAAGTCTACTAACCACCAGATCGACAAATACGTCATTAGGATGTGTCTGCCTAAGAACGCACCCTTATACAAGACTAAAGGGTAGTGGATATGATTAATAATAGCTTGTTGGTCTTATGGTTAGGACTCTCGCCTCGTGATCCAAAGGTCGCGGGTCGAACCTCGCTCCGGACCAGCAAGTTAGTCCTTTTTTCATAGCACAAACATTTAGCTTAGTTTTAAAATAGTAAGAATATAGATGTGACACATATTCCATGTTCGCATCTTTATTTAAAAAAAAAATACATACCTTCACGTATTGGTTCATCTTTTCCTTACATAAAACGCGTCAAATAATACTCAACTTCGACTGCCTATTGCTATTTAAAGCTACTCTTAAGACAACACCTTCTACTCGCGTACGCTACTTAGATCTAAATTATTCAACGCGGTACAATATTTAAATAGAATATTTAGTGCGGCCAAAACCTAGCAAGGCAAACATTAAAAAATGCCATCACATTATGTGCTTAAATATTAAATACTCTAGAACATGACTTACTAAATAAATAATAATCTATTTTCTGGCACAAGACAATTCACAAAGATTGTATTAATAAAATAATTCTGGAAATATCCACTGTTAAACCTTTAAGGGGCACTCAAACTCTCACAGACGCCATCAGACAAAAAATGTTGCATTATTCGATAACAGCATTTTATTTTACTATTTGAAATTCTACAGCGTTTTAATTTTAAAATTTATTGTTGTTTAATTATAAGAGTATCATGTACCTATAATTCTGTTAGTGTCTCTAATAAATATTTTTTTTTTTTTACAATTATAAAATAATAAAGACACGATAGAATTCACAGAATACAATTAAAACAAACAAATGAAAATACAAGTGACGGTATGTAAGATAATATAAGTATGATTTTGTGTTTGCATGTGAAAGTGTGTATTTGTATGTGTTTAAGCACGAAGGTTTCTAAGATATTCCTTATAGCTTTTTGGAAGGGATTTTAGGTTTCGTGAAATATATCAACAATCTTGTTGTAGTTTAATATTCATCATCATTATCATCATCTTCATCCCCTTGTTCTAGTAGGGTTGGGAGCCCAAAGACTCGACAAGGTGCTTCCATATTCCCCTGTCTTGCGCTGCTCTACATGAGTCAACCAGTTTAGAACTATTGTGTTTTCATATACATTTTTTGTTGCTTCTCCCAGCTTAATTTGGGGCGACCCACCGACCGTCGTCCTTCCGGGGTTACCAAGAGGAATTTTCTTGGTATTTGTTCCTTTGGCATTCTTAGCACATGTCCAATGTGTGCTGATTTGTGATGATTCTATGTATAGGAGTAAGGACTCCATGCCAAGTATGTGCCTTATGTCAGCACTTCTCACTCTGTCCATCAGTGTGACTCCCGCT
>JADDOH010000205.1:0-43981 GCA_016648135.1 Agrypnia vestita
CTGAACACTACGACTAATATAATTAATAACCAAATAAATTTTATGAATAGCCCGTTATTTTATATATTCCCCATTTCGACGTCCGCTTGTCAAATACCCCCACCATAAATGTAGCCACGCCCCTGTTCAAAAATTGTTTTGTTTGCTAGAATAAGTAATGGATAGTTAGTATGCGTCCGTTCTGACAAAGATACTGTGGTATCGAAGCCGGTAGACGTAGAGTTACTCCAAGTGGTGTCAAAACAAAGCAATTTTATTAATTAATAATTATGTCCAACCATAAAGTTAACGCTAAAACATCAAAAATATGTTTTATTTTAAATTATCTAAGTGAACTTCTGGTACCCCGGTTTGTGAGCTGATCCTTGGCCTAAGCTTTCCTGTCGGTCATTACAGACAAGTCTCTTTGAGCGATTGAATATGCTTGAAGTGAAATATCATTGATAAACAAGATGTTTTTTCAATTATGCTATTCAACTTGCAGAATTGCTTCCTCGAAAATGAGTTTCTGACAATTTGATTACGTCGCACTGTACTCGGAATTTAATGGCTTGCACTTTTACCACGAACAATTCATATACAGCGCAATTTATTTTCAACAATCGACTGTTTATATAGACAATTTGATATAACATAATGAATGAACATGCAGAGGCGGCTGACATTTTTGCTGATAATATAACTGTGTATAGGACAAAGTTGATACAATTCTTTGCATCTCAACGAAATGGAAATGGATGATATATTTTTCTTTTTCTTCTTACTACTTAAACTTCTCTTTTAATTTACATAAATCTACTTGAATATTTTTAACTGCAATGTATTTCTTCTTCTTCTTACTACTTATAAGCATTTTCTTCTCACTTCTTTAACTTCTATTTTTATTTTACACAAATCTATATGATGTACTTGAATCTTTAACAGCAATCTAAATTTACACTAACTAACTAACTAACTAACAAACTAACTTACCATCACGCCGTTTCCCCGTGGGGGTAGGCAGAGAGGATAGAGCGCCATACTCTTCTGTCCTGACATACAACTTTCGCTTCGTCTACATTCATACATCTTCGCATGCAAACTCGACGGTTGTTCAGGCTTCTAATAGGACCGTCTTCCAGTATTTGGTTAATCTGGTCATGCCACGTCTTCCGTGGTCGCCCTCTCTTTCTGGCGCCGTCAACACTTATATCATATATCTTTCTTACCATTCTTTCCTCATTCATTCGCTCAACATGCCCAAACCATCTGAGATATTTTTATTCTATGTATTATGCTACGATCAGCTTTACATTCATTCCTAATATCTTCATTCTTTATGAATTCTATTATTATGTACTTGTACCTTTTAGCTGTATATATATAAGTCTTATGTTATTTTTTAAAATTTATATTCTGTATATTTGTAAAAGCCCATAAGGGCGTTAAATGAATAAATAACATAATAGAAGACTACAAAGAAAGTCGTACTTTTTCTGTTGCTGAGAGGAATTATTGATCGAGAGGTCTTACGCGGGAACACGCGACATGGAGATGGTTTCATCTCCTGACATTTCGGAAGATGTCACCAAGCCGCGTGTCGTCCCTTTCTCCTCGGGGAGCTGGCTCTGCTTGTCCTCGCCGAACACTTCCCTCCTCCTCCTCCCGGAGACAGTCATCGGTAATCAATTTGCCGATCCGGCGATATAAATGGTGTCTGGCGCCGAGGGAAACTCGCTTTACTTTCTGAACCGAGACATTTTAGCATACTTCGTCGCAGTTACATTATTTTTTGCACGTCCGTGCGCACCAAGCTTAATGACACGTGACGGAAAAATTGTACACCATTATATTTATTCTCGGACGACACAACACACGAGGTGTTTCCTCCAAAATATTAGGTCCTTACATATGAAATTGGCGTTTTGCCGTACTGGCAAATTTGATCTCAAATATCTTCTCTTTGGTTAGGAATTCCAAATCCAAATTTATACAGCTATTTACTCATGTATTTGTGTTTTGAAAATTATAATTCATTTGTTTTTCCTCAATTGTTTTTTTCTTTGCGTCACTCAGTTTACAAAATGAAAAACTTGAAATATCGCGTTATTTACGAGTACGAGTTCCACCGTGGCACCAGTGCTGCAGAAACGGCTCGAAGGATTAATGATGTGTATGGCGACGGTGCCGCAAAAGAAAACACAGTGCGTTTTTGGTTCCAAAGGTTTCGTTCTGGAAATTTCGAACTGCAGAACAAGCCCCGTGGACGGCCGGAGACCAAAGTTGATAATGAAGAATTGAAGGCTATTGTGGAAGCAGATCCATCGCAAACCACATCCGAGTTAGCTGCAGGCTGCGGTGTTAGTGATAAAACTGTTTTAATCCACTTGAAGCCAATTGGTAAGGTGAAAAAGCTTGAAAGGTGGGTACCTCACGAATTGAGTGAAGCAAATCAACAAAGGCGCGTTGACTGCTGCGTTGCATTACTCAACCGGCACAATAATGAAGGGATTTTAAATCGAATCATTACCTGTGATGAAAAGTGGATCCTGTACGATAATCGGAAGCGCTCATCGCAATGGCTGAACCCTTCCGAACCAGCCAAACCATGCCCCAAGCGAAAATTGACTCCAAAAAAGTTACTTGTGAGCGTTTGGTGGACTAGTGCTGGTGTCGTTCACTACAGCTTTCTTAAATCTGGCCAGACGATTACGGCAGATGTCTATTGTCAGCAACTGCAAACCATGATGGAAAAGCTAGCTGCTAAACACCGAGGCTGGTTAATCGCTCTAGGCCACTGCTGCTTCATGATAACGCTAGACCACACACTGCACAACAGACGGCTACCAAATTAGAGGATTCAATTGGAATGTCTAAGACATCCACCGTACTCTCCGGACCTTGCCCCAACAGATTACCATTTTTTTCGAAATTTGTATAACTTCTTGCAAAGGAAAAAATTCAACTCCGATGGGGCAGTCCAAACCGCCTTCAAAGATTTTATTGATTCCCGTCCGAATGGTTTTTTTAGTAAAGGGATCGGTGAACTACCTATGAGATGGCAAAAGTGCATAGATAGCAATGGTACATACTTTGATTAAATAAATATATTATAATAAAAAAAATCGGCTTTATGTTCCTCCCATACTAAACGCCAATTTCATATGTAAGGACCTAATATCTACGAAATAATGCAGTATAATGAAAATGTTTTCAAAATTGGAATTGTTTTTATATTAAGTACCTACTTATTGAATAAAAATGGGTGTTTTCTTTATTATTTTATGCGAGTAAGAACTCGACAATTTATAGTTGAAATATTGAAAATTTTGAATGGAGAAATGTTTGGAACACTGATGAAATTGGAATTTTATATTTTGTTTTGCAAAAGATAAATATTAAGAAGTGAAAAAAAGGGAAGGGGCAGCATTTTTAGTTATTTTTCGAATCAGTTGGTCAGAGAGTATTTTATTAGCATTATTCGAATCAGTAATACGTAGTTTCGTGCCGGTTTTTAAATATTTTGGTTTATTGGTTGGTATAAAAAATGGTTTTGGTCTCTCAAATTCTAATTTCATTTGTGTTCATTTATTCATTCATTCCTTATTTCGAACGATAAAAGAATCGGTGATTTATCGGTGGGTTCCAGCCGGGATCCGGGAAGAGATTTGAGAGCCGTGTAGACATTGATCAGTCTCTTTTCCCGGGGCTGGAACGAACGCGAGGATTGATCGAAGAATACGCGGAATTTTTTTTCAAAAAATATTTATTTATTCAACATTATTAATTTTTTCCCCTTCTAAGTAGTTCCCATCAGATATGAAAGCACTCTTGGAACGTAATTTTTGGTTTAAGCTACTTCAGCGACTGGATGTGACACGTCAATCAGCACGTTGCCCAGGTTACACGCAAGGGTCGTTAGAGGCCATTCAAGTATTACGTAAGCAGAATTTTAATAATTTCTAACCCCCCCCCCCTCCCCCTTGACAGCAAAAGTAAGCAAAGCTCTTACTCCTCCCTTCTATGCTTACGTAAACATTTGTATACATATTTTGAAATCTGTTCAGATTTCTTTATTGTTATCCGTGAGCAGCATTTATTAAGTCTAGAAATAAGGAATTAATAGACTATTAAGAAATTTAATGCATTTTTTATATTTATTCAAGTAAATTATTAGCATCGCCATTGGAAATCTTGGTGCTTTAAGCACGTATTTTATTTATTAATTCTACTTTTTCCACTTCTAGCGTAAAAAATTTCCCAGCAGACATCAGACCCGCGTTTTATACGAATAATAATATAGGAAAATTTTTAGTCAATTGTATATACAAAAGATAAGGAGGATAAATTTAGCCATTCTGGTGTATATTCATTAAAATGTAACGATTGCCCCGCGTTTTATATAGGGAAGACATCGCGTAATGTAAAAATTAGAGTAAAAGAGCACTTGAGTTGTTTAAAAAGTAGTGGGTTCTCAGAGTTTGTAAATCATTTAATTGAAGAAGATCACACGTTCAATAATAGCACAGGAGTTAGTATTATCCATAAAAACGGAATAGGTAATAGACTAGATAATTTAGAGGCATTAGAGATAAGAAAAGCCATTAATTTAAATCATAAAATAATTAATAATCAAATAAATTTGTCTTATAGTCCACTCTTAGATATGTTCCCTCTTAATAATAATATTCCCTGTATAATCCCACCCCCTACCCCCACTATTGGCACTCCGTCCTTCCACCTTTCACCCTAGTATATAAGCGCATAACTTTTGTATGTTTAGATAGTTAAGATCCCTGAAGAAGCTACTGGTTGGATTTTTAATATATATAAGTGGTGTATAACAAAGTTATTTTTATTTATTTAATTATAATGTATCACCACCAGGTGTTTGCTTCCTTTGAAAAATTAACAGCAGTTTGTTTTACTCTCCAGTTTTTATCTTTACCTGTAATTTTATTCACGGTGCCATCAATGACTGTTACACGTATAATACGTCCATGACGTCGCTCCCGAATATTTGTAAACAAATGATCGTCGAGAAATAATGGAGCATTGTTGGGAAAGGTGTTCGGCTCCCGCCCGTCGAAGCCTTTTGTCGCCTGGCGGTAGGGGTGCTTACTTAATAATACACACACACACAGTTCGAAGCCTTCTCACAATGGCTGTGTGGGTAGCTGTAATGTACGTGTGACATAATAATGGTGACTTTACACTTCTAAACGTTGCTGCGTTGAAACATTTATTCACATTTCATTTATATGAACGGAAAGCGATACATGGACCCTGAACAAAAGACAAGTCAAAAATTTAGACGCGAACAACGCGGCGTGTTCTGGGTATCACGCGAAGTCAGGAAATTTAATAATAATAATATTTGTAAAAAGTAGTTGATCATGGCAAAAACACAAGACGCGCTTCAAATCAAATATTAACAATACCAAGAATAACAAACAAATATGGTCTGAGGACACTTGAATATCGAGTTCCAATGTTCTTGAACAAAACACAAAGCACCTTTCCCTCAGGCTTAAAAACTCCAAAGTCAATGTCAGAACTTAAAAAGTGGTTAATAGAAAACGACATTAGTTATTTATGAACTATATTAAGTGTTTTATTGTGATAATGACTTTGTATAATTAGTGATGTTTATATTTATATATATTTCTCTTTCTTTTTCCTTAATTTTTGCTATATATATTTTTAATTTGCTATTTTCTTTATTTATTGCTCTTTTCTTAATTTGTTTAAAATTTTTAACTTTGTACTGAAAATTTCTTTTATGTTGTTTTTTGTACTTAATTGTTTTCGTTTTTTTATCTCTTATGTTTATAAAGTGAATAATATTTTGTAATAGTGTAACTTACAATTGTAAAAATGAACCTACAGACAAATGTTTTTTAGTCGTTTTGTGGGACTAAATATTATAAAATGTAAAGAAAATAAATAGAAAAAAAAATCATCATGATACGTTGGACGAACGCAGTCATAATGATTCTCCAGCTTTATTTTTGATGTTTAACATCTTTCCTCTTGCTTTTCTGCAATCTGTGGAAGTGATGGCGTGAAAATGGATGGAAATGTCAAAACACAGTCTGATGCATTTTCAGTAGCAGCCACGGATTCTCGATTTATTGCCTAAGCATTTGCAGACTAATGCGAGTTACTTTTTGCTTTAATTGCCTTTCTTTGGCTTATAATGCCCCATACACTGTAGCATGAATATTGCGGCTATAAGTTCAACAATTTTTTTTTTCTGTAGAGAATCATCTCTCCATATGGGGAAAGTTTAGCGTCAGGGCGTTGGTCCGTTAGGCGTAAGTCCCGTCCATGTTATAATTTTCAAAAAATCAATATATATATATATATTTTACTTATGGTTTTTGTGTTTAATTTGTAGAACTCCATATTTATTTTTAGCGACTTTTAAAATTAATTAATTTTTTATAAATATTATTATTAAGTTCTACGGGTTAAGTATTTTTAGGTGTTACAGCTGTTTCGGCTTGTAAGGCCATTATCAAACAGTGGATATACCACGTACAAACGACTTATTTATAAAATTTTCAGTTACCCCTTCCCCTTTAAAGTAATTAGATATTTGTGGTGAAGCCCGAATACTTCAGATTGTTTCAAAATAGTTCAGATTGCAAATACTTCAGATTGTTTCAAAATAGGCGCGCCGATTATGTCGGTGAGTCTAGAAGGTTCCGGAAAAACCTGCTCTAGAAAGTTCTGGAAGGAGAAGGTTCTAGAAAATTTCCGAAAGTTCTGTAAGGTTCTAAACTGAGTGGCGGAATGTGTCGGTGTGTCTAGAAGGTTCCTGTACATTCTATAAATTTTTTGAAAGTTTTGGAAGGAGAATATTCTAGAAGGTTCGCGAAAGTTCTATGACGATCCAAACAGTGTACTAAAAATCTACGCGTGCGAAGCCGCGCGGGCACAGCTAGTTATATTATAATTTTATTTTATTAAATTTTGTAATCAACGATATTTACATTATTTAAAAAAAATCAGCTTTATCACTAAATTAATAAGAGCTCATATGTCTACACATCAATCCCCACGAGTCCCGAATCTCGCACTTATTTTTTCTTATCCATTGCTTGTCTATTAAGAGAAAAATGTGCATTCAATAAAATGTGTTTTATTATTTTGAACTGTCATGAATAATCATCTCCCGAATGTATTAATTCGTTTACAGAGCGTCTATAAATGCTTCTGTCGGCACAAAAGCCTAGAAATCCCTCTCATCTACTGTCCATTCTACTCCTTACAAGTAAATCCCATTCTGGTCTATTCTCCCTTAGACATTGATGTAAACCTCTTTTGGGAACATTGTATACAAGCGCTTAATGCTGTTTGACTGTCTTCTTTACATCGTGCAAGCCGGGTTGATTCGGCTGTTCCGGGAATTAATGAGTTTTTTCTACCCTGAAGGGGTGTGAAGGGTGCCGGGTAAACGGCCACCACGTGCACCCTTTGTTTGTGTTTAAAAAATACATTTTTAAATTGGTGGATGGTTCCGTAATATGTTTGCCATTGGGTGTTTTTAATTGTGCCTTTTTGCGTAGTCTAAAAAGTACACAGAAATCGTGTGTGCATGCATATATTTAATTTATTGACTCACTAAATATCACTAAACACTGGGTGTTCTAACAAGAGCTGATGCGTTTTGTTTTTGAATAACCGGTGTAAAAAGGAAAAATTTATCAATATTATGTTATAGTTTTCAATTCAATTCAATTTATTTATTTATAACATAACATTTACATTACAAACATATGTTCAATTCGTAAATATTATTAAAAAGTGAGATAATATACAAACAACAAAATATCAAACGCATATAAATTCATTCATATCAAAGGTGTAGGAGAATCCCGCTTCGGAAAACCCCCTCAGACACATGGAATATATCAATACCCGAAGCGATTTTGTTCAGCATAGCTGTGGCTCTTCCAACAGGCATAACCATCGGCAGGTTGGTCCTGTATATTGAAATGTGAAACAATCTATGCTGACGATGTCTAATGTAATTATCAGGAACATACAAACCAATGCTCTGCATAATTTCAGAATTATCGATCACACCGCGCAACAATTGATAAAAATGTGTAATCAAATACACATTCCTTCTAGTGTCTAGACTATTGTAGCCAAGCATACCCTGGAGAAACTCGGTTGGGTAAAGCCAAGGATAATGCCAGTACTCTCTCATGTAGAGATATCTCAGAAACTTCTTTTGGACTTTCTCCACCATAAGAGGGTATAAGCGGGTATTCTCGAAAACCCTGGCAGTATATATGTACAATAATATATAATTTACCTTGTACCGTATTAATTGGTACTTACATACATCCATAACATGCAGCATTTATATTTTTCGGAACGTTTCAAAATATTTTAGTGGTTCGGCACCTGGCCAGTTCTATTGATTATTTTATTGTCTGGTTGAAAACCACCAGCCCCCTTTCCACCTGTATTACCAAGAAGATATAATATGTTTGGTAATGGCCTAAGCGCGAAGTAAACGTGAGTACTCCAAATCATGTGGCGTCCGTGTGTTTGGGACATTGTTACAACATATTTTGGAGGTTCGGCACCTAATATTGTTATTTATTTTATTGGAAAGTTGAAAAACACCTCACTTCTGGAGTTGCCGGAGAAGGTACATTTGTCTTGTTAATTATTCTTCTGGAAGCGGCAAGACGTGTCCAACACATTCATTTTTTTTTGTAAAAATAAGAATTCCGTTTCTGTTCTATTGTTGTTTTCTACATTTTTCGACTGTCGCTTCTTTGCGATTTTGAAACATTCATTCTACTTTGACACGCCTTAATGCTTCAGCTAGATTTTTAAATAATTTATTAACACTTAAATTAATAATAATGGAGGATATAAAATCAATATCATTCAAAAATATAATATCTGTACCATGCAATTTTATTACGCTCAGATCATCTAAATTTTATTCTTCGGGTCCTGTTTGGTGCTTTCACACGAAAAATATTGGCTTTATCATAAGGATAAAGGAAGGCCCTAAGAAGGTTTGTAATGAGTATTAGAGGCGTTATCTGTCTACCGTCATATTTTTCCACGGTAAGGTTTTCAGAAGAAGGTGAGAGCCTATTACGTAGTTTTCTCTCTACGTGTATCCCTAGTGTACACATCTACAGAATATAGACATTTCATGTATGTAGTTCTCCTGTCGCTCGAGAACTGTCGGAACTGTTCGTGGGAACCTCGGGTCTCCGACGTGATTTTGTATCACCTGTAGATATGCGATTCTCCAACATTTGTTCGGTGTGTTAATACAATTGTCCGCAAATAAAGTGACATACTAGTGATACTTTTGAGCCGAAAGTCACGATATTCATAAATTAGGGAGGTCGCAATAGACTGTACATTACGAAGGCAGGTTAGAAATACACCATGTACGGAAGTGGAGCCTGGAGCTGGCAGAAGAGGAACGAAAGTAGACTGAATGCAGTGGAGATGAGATCCCTTAGACGTAAGGAATGAAGGTATTAAGAATTAATGTAAAGCTCGTCTTAGCATAATTAATAAAATTAAAAAAGGGTCGCTCAGGTGGTTTTGGCGTGTCGAGCGAATGAATGAGGAACGTATGGTAAGAAAGATATATTACGCATGTGTGGACGAAAGAGAGGGTGAGGAAGACGTGGCACGACCAGATTAACCTGATAATGGAAGATGGTCTCCGTACGATGACGGTCGGATCGCCACCATCGCACGCGGGTCGAATATTAGAAAGAAAGATTTTTCCTTCCAATCGCCGCCGACAATGATTGATAACAAATGACACCCGAGATACACTGGGCCAAAGCTAACTATGAAAACAGTTGACAAATTGTACCCGCGGTTTTCCTGGGACGTCGGGTGCCGATTCAATCGCAATTCTCCTGGCTTCGTCGAATCCGGAACAGTGGGTGTGTCTCTTCCGGAAGGCTAAGTTGAAATGATCTTGAACACACACGAAGAGGAATGTCGGCTTTCACCGAAAAAAAAACACCTGACACGCATTTCAACTGTCACTAGGCGGATTTTTAAAAATTCGAATCCTGGCTAGCGGTTGGCGCAGAACAGGCGATCACGAAACAGTCTCGTTAGAAGCCTCAACAACCTCAACAACAAAAGTTGAGCTTGCATGCGAAGATGTATGAATGTGGATGAGGCGAGAGTTGTATGTCAGAACAAAATAGTGTGAAGCTCTATCTTTTCTGTTTACGCCCACGGGGATTTCTTAATTCTATTGACTATGGTACAAAGAAGTCTACATTCGCTTCTAATTTGTTAATTTTTGATATACATATGTAGGTACGCCTAAGATATTGCATTTTCACAATCTATAATATTTGTCAAAATATTTACTTGCCTTGTAAAGATAATATGATAATAAAGATATAATATGCATCTAGATAATATAATTAAGATAATAAAGATATAATATGCATCTATATATAACACCGGTTATTTGTTATTCATATGTCTGGTTTATCTTAATCGAGAAGCCATAAATGAATAATATTATTTTTAAATTTCTCGGAAATGATGACAACGAACGAAACAATTGATATTGTACATTCTGCGTATAAGCACACCAATTCTATCATCAGTAAAATAATAGTTTATTATCGTATTGCAATAATTTAATTTAAAAATTAAAATCGTCCTGCTGTCAGTTGAAATTGATATACGTGTTTAGTCAAAACCATCACCAGCAGACTGCTTTGACAAAACTTTCACATCTCACCGCCGTTTTGTCTACGACTACTAAAGAGCCCGTCGTACGACGGACGAGGGCGTGTTCTATAATTCCATTGGACTCCCGAGCGCCCGGAGATGTTGGGAGATTGTGACGGCACGTGCATTGCGCTTCGTGCTGACAACTGCATCTGACCTGCGCTGCATACGAAAACATCTTACATCTTGTTTTACAATTTCACAGGTACCTGCGACAGAGTACCTGCCCGATGTTGTGCTTGATCCCATGTACGCACGCACATCATACGTACGATTTACGCAAGAAAAGCCACCTCATGATGAATTTTAGCGTGATAATAGCGTTTGCGCACACCTCACACCATCTTCAAAATTTTTTAAAATGTCCTAAATGTGAGGATTGAAAATAAGTTGCACCCCACAATATTCAAGGCCATTCACCACATGGCCCCTCAATATATAACCGACGTCTGCATTCCATTTATTGCGCACGATTGTCAACTAATATCTCGCTTACCATCAACATCCAAAGCGTTAGGTAAGTTGAAGTAAATCGCATCCACAAAACTAACTTCGGTGAATAAACAACAACAAAAACTGAGACAAACAAACGTATGTGAGGATTGAACATAAGTTGCACATCACAACATTCAAGGCCATTCACCACATGGCCCCTCAATATATATCCGACGCCTGCATTAAATTAACTACACATAATTGTCAACTAATACTTTGCTTACCATCAACATCCAAAGTGTTAGTTGAAGTAAATCGCGTCCACAAAACTAACTTCGGTGAATAAACAACCAAACAAACTGAGACAAACAAACAGCTTACCACAGTTCAGAAAACAACTGAAGACGCGCTAGACAATCATACATAAATTTGTAGAATCGGACCGATAGAATGGTACATAATGCCCTCACTCCACGAAAACCCCTAATTTTTCATGCCCCTCAACTATAGTTTGACCCGTGAATTTCATTATTTTTTGTATGGCATTCTGTGTATAAATAATAGTAAATAAGTTCTTTAGTCAGTGAGTTGTTTTCGTAAAATAAAATACGAAAAGTTCCCTTCTGGTTAGTTCTCACGAGAACGGCGCTATGTAAATCATCCTAATATAAATAAAAAGTAAGTACTAATAAGTGGTGTTTCTGTAACAATCATCGGACTATGGTTGATATTACAAAAGTTTTCAGGGTTGCAACTTGTACACAAATAATTGTGGGAAAGAAACAGAATGATTCTCTCTGGAGAGAAATAAATATCTCCACAAACACTTTCTCATTCTTTCAACGAACTTCAAAACAATTCCTACATGTACGTATATGTATTAATGTAGAAGGGAATATTAGTAGCTTGACTATTTGCAAATGATGCAGTATTAATGGCGCAAATTCTCAATAGCAATTATTAGCAATTCAAAAGTGGTGACAGAATGGTACATTTCTACAAGCAATCCCTGTACGAAGAAGTACTGCGTATGTAAGAATCAATAAGTCATTTTCATCACGGTTTGATATTACAGAAATGTGTCAAACGGTGTCAGATGTGTTTCAAATATAATGTAGCCATGTATAATGGAGCTCAAGTACTGATTTATGGGCATCAAACTTGGATCTTAACAAGACTGAAAAGATACTACAATGTAAAAAATGAACAGATTAGAAACGAATGTAATGCCGATCTTAGAATGGATAGGAACGTGAAGAAGAAAGTTACTCAGATGGTTTGGTAATGTGGATTGAATGAATAAAAAGAGGACGGTAAGAAAGAATTCAGTGAAGAGGACCCACCGCATATCCGGGGCCGTTTTACGAGTAATAGCTCTCATATCGGCCCTGCCCTTTCGTCATCCAGTTTGGATTATTTCAATGCTAAAGCGGTCACTGTAGCGGACACTCAAGTGAGTGTAAGCGGCGTGGCGAGGTGACCACAAAAAACCTTTTCATTTTCTCTAGGTGCATGATTATGGAAGAAGCATGATTTATAATTATAGGTTAAATAATATTTATATATATCTATATAATATATATATCTATATATATATATATACTATATTATATATCGCAGCCATCTGTCTAAATTAGCTAGGAATTGGATGCCTAGGCCGTTCATTAAACGCCGGCATACAATTAAATGGCTGAAGGACAACTAGCCAAGTCATTGAGAGCAACGTTTAACCAGTTGGCTGAACGTCGTGTAGTCATTTAGTTCAATTGGATATTGATAAATTTGTGATATTTGGTTTGGTTAGGTTAGGTTAGGTTAGATTTGAATCACTTGGCTGTCGTGGTCAGTCATCTTCGAAGGGCTGACTTTCGATACGCCAAGTTGTCAAATGTTGAGTGATTCTAGTTCAATTAACTATCGGCCTAGGCATCCACTGGATGCCGGCGTTTAATGAACGGCCTAGGCGTCCAGTTACCTGGCTAATTTAACCAGGTGGCTGCGACATACACATAATTAAATACACTGCATGAAAAAACAAAAATGAAGCAAAATAAAAATTACAATTACCGGTAAGAAAGACCTGTGACCAGGAAAACTATACTTTAGAAGATGTTTCAATAATTTTCAACTGTTGCTTTTTAGTTTGTCGTATATAAATATTATTTTTTACAGTTGATTATGTGTGGCTGCACACGCCACTGATCAAAAACACTTGGTTCAACAATACTTGCAGTTGCGCCTCTGTCGCCGCCACCTCCAAACGCATTAATCAACTCGTGCAAATATGCCCCGCGCAGAAGTGCATCCTCTCTCTGCATTCAGCTCGCAGCCTCTCTGTAATCTCGCTTTCATCTCCCGACTTTACGAGCAGAAGTCTCTATTGCCCCGGGACACACAACTTGGCTTTTCAAACTGGCTGAATTGTATTTAGCAGTTGCTGAGCAGTGCACACAAATAATGTCCCTTTTTGGTATAACATCATTTTATATAAATTATAAAAGATAAAGCGCCACCTCGAGACGCTTTACAATACTTTTTATCTCTGAACTATTATTTAACCTGTTAACCGGACGAGTCCCTTTTTAATTACGCGACATATAACGGGTGCGAACTTTTTCTGGACGTGTAAATACGTCACGCCCGGTGGACGTGATTTCATATTATTATTCCCTTAAATATTAACTCGTGGCGTCTGCTTGCTTGCCGGCTTGCCGTCAAAAAAAACTTTAGATCGATTTTTGACCCTTTTCCCGTGATTCAATCGAGCTGAAACTTGGCAAGTAGACTCGTGACGACCATCAAGAAGATCTATCAAATTTTCGTTAAAAAAAGTTAATAATTATAGTATAATTTCGGATTTTTAGAAATTTTATTGGTTTTTTCAAATTGGAATCATTAGAAAAGTTTGATTAGCAACGGCGCGGCGGCCCGATAACGTCGTGGAATATTTTCTAAATTTGAATTACTCCGTCGGTGTACATAATAGGTACTTCACTACGAATGTCGAAAATCTAAAGTGACTGACAAATGTTTTTAGAATTTAATCTTCAAAGCATGAAGTGTCTTATCAAAGCTTAAAACATCTGACATTTTATAAATATATTAAATTACTATAAGTTTAGTGTTATGTTATATATTTTAATTCGTCTTTAATTGTTGTTATATTTTACAAAGAAAGGGAGTAAGTATAATAAAAACTTGGTTTTTATGGGTTACTTTATATTTTTTTTATTTATGCTTAAAATAAATGAAAAGACAACGAAATATATATTTTTCATTTATTTATTTATATAAAGTACAAAGGAAAATACAAAAATTACAAACCAATAGAAAAGAATACCAACAAAAAAATGGATTGGTACAATCATCGCTGATATCGTTTTCATGGATGGACATTTTGATGGATCTAAAACATGACATAAGAATGTTTTCTAAAATAAAAAGGTTGGAAATATAAAAAATATAAGTAAACAATATATAATACGAAAATAGGTAGGTAAGTATATGTACGTACCCGTCACTGCTCACCCAGAATACGTCCACCACTCTCAATAGCGAAATGATACCGATTCCCTCCATGTCTTGAATTCATGTCGAGACATTTATGGATGACCTAATTGTTTTTCGTTCTGCCCGTTCCAGGGCGCAACATATATTTCAAGGACGTATTTATACGTCCTGCCCGTACCCGATGTTGTTTACGTTTGACGTATTTATACGTCCCGCCCGGTTAACAGGTTAAAAGTAAAAATTACTTGCGAACTTATTCATATGATTTTTGAAAAAATGCGTTCTCAGTCTGTTATTAGAGTTCTGTATGCACTGATCCGTATTACGGAGGGAAAGAGTTGTTCCATTTTTGGCCTGCTACCGCAAATGCGCGTTCTATGTACAACTCTTCCTGAAGCTGAAAGTATTCTTCGGAATTCGGCATCTACCAATCAAATTGTCTTGGATGGAGTTCTTGAAGATGCAGAGGTACCTTATTTGCATCACCTTGTTTCATTTGTTTTATTAGACAGTTAGGAATTTGTCACATTTCAATTGAGTCACGCATTTTATTTGCATTATTTTAAAGTTTTAGAAATGCGATCGAAGAAATAAGAATTACTTATATTTTTTTTGTAAAATTTTTTTCTTGGCCATCTCGAACAGCACTGTACGTTAAGCGAGCATATAGGGTAAAGGAACCACTTGTGAATTGTGAACGAACAGTGCGGCATTGATTCGAAAATTCATACTAATTTCGTAATTCGCACTAATTATCACTCCCGAATGACTTGTCTCTGATATATGCACGTTGCTTCAATCGCTCAGGTTAGAAAACTCACTCGCGTCGTTATGTCTGGTCAATTCGCCTTTCTATGGTATTGTCTCGCTTGTCAAAACAACTTCGTTTTCATCGCTATGCCACCTCGTATTTATAGAGATCCGTGTTCTAGATGTTTCGCGAATCTAGTAGATTTTCCCAAACCTTTGTAGTAATTTCCAATTTACTGTAAAAAGTAAAACAATATATACGGCGAGGGTTGAAGACCACAGTAGCAGAGGGCATCCGCGATATACCTATTAATGAAATAATCCGAATATTGGAGAACGTCCCAGATAAAAGCTTCAACAAACTAAAAGAAACGGTGTGATGGTTACTTAGTTATTTAGATTTTTCGAAACACTGGAATTATTTAATTAATTTAATATATTAATTAAATAATTAATTAATTTAATATATTACCAGTATTGAATTAACGTGGCTGTTGATTATGTGGATGTCGATTTGATAAAAAGGCAAATTACTTCTGTCAGCATTTAAAAAAAATCTTTTAACGAAAACAGTTTCAACATTTTGTCGATATTTTATCAAAAAAATGGGCTCGGTTGTATGAACAAAATGCACTCGCCTGCAAGAATTTCTATTACAAATTTGTAGCTGATACCAGCGAGGTTTAATCTTATCTTATCTCAGAATGAATAATTCCCGCGCATGGTTCCAGATAAAACTTGTGCCCCATAGCTTTCCTAGTACAAGTCAAAGAGTCTAAAAACCCCAACGTACTAGGAACATGTGTGACATATTTCAACGAAGTATAATTCTTCTTCTATTTTTTTCAGTCAATCGTGGCTATGCCTCGAATCTTCATAAACTCTCAGTGTCTTGGACTTGTCTTGACTTAAAGGCATATTGCAATAAGCCTCAAAAATAAAATTTTTGGAAGTCGTTATATGAAGACCCCACGGCAAGAAGTTGTTAACTAACATTGAAGTCATTTTGAGATAATTAGATATTTGCATTTAGCCTTTGAAAAATATGTTTTATTGCTAACTAGTTGTGCCCGCGCGGTTTCGCACGCGTAGATTTTTAGAACACTGTTTGGATCGTCATAGAACTTTCGCGAACCTTCTAGAACATTCTCCTTCCAGAACTTTCAAGAAATTCGAATGTACAGGAACCTTCTAGACAAACAGACACATTCCGCCACTCAGTTTAAAACCTTATAGAACTTTCGGGAATTTTCTAGAACCTTCTCCTTCCAGAACTTTCTAGAGGAGGTTTTTCCGGAATCTTCTAGACTCACCGACACTCACAGTCAGCGCGCCTATTTTGAAACAATCTGAAGCATTTTCGGCCTTCCCATAACAAAACAATGTGCTTGAAAGCACATTTTCGTCACCCACTCCCACCCACGCACAACCAGCCCCACCAAACTCGCATATTTTCGATGTGACACCAAGGGCTGTTCACCACCATAACCACCGGTGGGTGGTTGTGACTGGTTGTGGAGAAATCTTGGCGGGTAGGGAAACACGGATTTCTTTTTATATATATATATTTTGATTCATGATTAAATTTTATTGATTTATTGATTTTTATTGATTTTATTTTTATTTAAATTTTATTGATTTATGTCTAAAATCTAAAATCTAAAATCTAAAAAACTAAAATATCAAAAAAAAGTATTTACAACGTAAAAAAAACGCATTTATGCACAAAAAATAAAAATATACTAATTTTCCCTAAGAAAATGTAGTTTACAACCGTTTTTTCGCCTCTGGAACTCATTTTTAATAGAATAACACCTTTTTAAAATTGGTAAAACACGAACATCAAACAATCCTTCAAACGCTATTCATTTTTACCATCCATTATCCAAAATTACAAAATACCTGGCATGTTAATTAATAATACAAAACATGGTATGTACCATTTAAAATTATTGAAAAATAATATATAAGTACATATTATAATAGTATTCAAATAAAAATAAATATATGACAGTAGTAAGCCAGAGTAAAATTTATATTAACCATAAATATTCCAATCAAATTAAAAGGCGTCTTAATTTCAGAATGATGGCATGAATATGTTATTATTGAAGGTAACATTTTCTTCCCATTAGTAACTGATTTGCTTTTTATGAAAAAGTGTAGTTAACATGTTCATCCCTATGATTTGAACATGTTCTAATTATTTTTAAGTACTGAACTTATTTGCAATGGAAAGAACGTACATTATTTAGTTTAGAGGGCTTATTAACATATTTTTGACAAAAATGTTAGTTAACAACTTCTTGCCATTCTTGAACAACTTATTTCATATGTGAGTTGTATGTATTTCTGTTCTTAGGTTTTCACGGCCACTCAGAATATTCTGGTTTGGGTCTTCTGGGGTATTTTGTCGTGTTATTACGACCTCTCTGGCCTACGTTTCGGATCCCATTGCAGGGTTCATCAGGACTGATGTTTTATTATGAGTGTTGTGGTTAAGTATTGGCTTGCAATACCGTGTCGAAAGCAGGGTGAGAACGTTGTCAGTGTTCTGTTAAGTATTGGCTAGCAATACCGTGTCGGAAGCTTGGTGTTTCTATGTTTATGCGTTACGTGGCAATACCGTGTCATGTGTTGTGTGTATGTTTCATCTATTGTCTGATCACGGGAACTGCGACGAGATTGACTTTGAAACGCCGAACACCATGATGTTTTTAATTAGAGACCATCATCTCTATTAATATTTATCGGGTGCTTGTAGATTTCTAGTACTTCCTTGATAAGACGCGTAAGGTAACTGTTAGGCTTTCCAAGGATTTTCGGTTCGAATGCAAAATGATGGCCGGTATCCAGAAAATGCTTAGCCTAGCAAGACCGAGTTTGCCCGCCCGTTTGTGCTCGTCGTCGGGCAGAATTTATATATTTCACTTCCGCCATCTGTGGTTGAAATTTGTCATCCACATTAACTAGTATAGATGATCTAATGGTCGCGGGTTCGAATCTCAGCCCATACTAGGAAGTTAGTCCTATTTTCATAGTACAAGCGTTTAGCTTAGTTTGAAAATAGTAAGAATATTGATGTGACACGTATTCCGTGTTCGCATCTCTATTTATTTAAAAAAAAAAAAAAAAAAAAAAAAAGATGTCACCGTTGGTAATGAGATATATAATTTTTTTGGTTAAACTGCTAATTTACACTAGAATACGCCGAAAAATTATCTCAACTTTTCACTCCTTTTTAGACGAGCTTTTATATGTATTCAGAATATTTTGAGTATGTTCATATTTTTCAAGAACACTACCGGATATTCCAATTCCAGGGAACATCCCAGGGGATATCCAAAAAAAAAATTGAACAAACTCAAAATATTCCAAATAAATTTATTTTGCAATGAATAACCAGCAAGGAATAGCTGATTATGATTATTTTTTTTCATATTTATTTATTTTTGATACATATTACATACATGCATATGCCAAACTGCACAGCAGTTTTACGGCATGGTTGCCTTCAATATTTGACAATAATTTTTATTTTATAATGAAGATTATAGTGTAGGTATTGCATGATTTTTACAAGTGATACATGATAATTATAAATTAATGTAAGATTAGGTACATAGCTTTAATATATATTCTTATAGCTTGTATTTTTTGAAGCCAATGGAGTTTTTTGTCTTGCGTCATCTCAAAGAATTTTTTATCTAATTTATTAAAGATTCTTGGCACAATATATTAGGTCCTAACATATGAAATTGGCGTTTAGTATGGGAGGAACATAAAGCCGATTTTTTTTATTATAATATATTTATTTAATCAAAGTATGTACCATTGCTATCTATGCACTTTTGCCATCTCATAGGTAGTTCATCGATCCCTTTACTAAAAAAACCATTCGGACGGGAATCAATAAAATCTTTGAAGGCGGCTTGGACTGCCCCATCGGAGTTGAATTTTTTCCTTTGCAAGAAGTTATCCAAATTTCGAAAAAAATGGTAATCTGTTGGGGCAAGGTCCGGAGAGTACGGTGGATGTCTTAGACACTCCAATTGAAGCTCCTCTAATTTGGTAGCCGTCTGTTGTGCAGTGTGTGGTCTAGCGTTATCATGAAGCAGCAGTGGCCTAGAGCGATTAACCAGCCTCGGTTGTTTAGCAGCTAGCTTTTCCATCATGGTTTGCAGTTGCTGACAATAGACATCTGCCGTAATCGTCTGGCCAGATTTAAGAAAGCTGTAGTGAACGACACCAGCACTAGTCCACCAAACGCTCACAAGTAACTTTTTTGGAGTCAATTTTCGCTTGGGGCATGGTTTGGCTGGTTCGGCAGGGTTCAGCCATTGCGATGAGCGCTTCCGATTATCGTACAGGATCCACTTTTCATCACAGGTAATGATTCGATTTAAAATCCCTTCATTATTGTGCCGGTTGAGTAATGCAACGCAGCAGTCAACGCGCGTTTGTTGATTTGCTTCACTCAATTCGTGAGGTACCCACCTTTCAAGCTTTTTCACCTTACCAATTTGCTTCAAGTGGATTAAAACAGTTTTATCACTAACACCGCAGCCTGCAGCTAACTCGGATGTGGTTTGCGATGGATCCGCTTCCACAATAGCCTTCAATTCTTCATTATCAACTTTGGTCTCCGGCCGTCCACGGGGCTTGTTCTGCAGGTCGAAATTTCCATAACGAAAACGTTGGAACCAAAAACGCACTGTGTTTTCTTTTGCGGCACCGTCGCCATACACATCATTAATCCTTCGAGCCGTTTCTGCAGCACTGGTGCCACGGTGGAACTCGTACTCGTAAATAACGCGATATTTCAAGTTTTTCATTTTGTAAACTGAGTGACGCAAAGAAAAAAACAATTGAGGAAAAAACAAATGAATTATAATTTTCAAAACACAAATACATGAGTAAATAGCTGTATAAATTTGGATTTGGAATTCCTAACCAAAGAGAAGATATTTGAGATCAAATTTGCCAGTAGGTACGGCAAAACGTCAATTTCATATGTAAGGACCTAATATTCTCTTTTTCTTTCACCATGCACATTGTTAGTGATTGGTATTCTCATTGTTCGTCATGTCGATCTGGTTGCATAGTTATGGTGCGTGTCAGTGTGTATATTAATATTAATTATCATTTCTTCTAGAATTATATTATATTTTACTTTGTTATATTTAATTTATTATAATCATCCTTGTATATACATTTAGTTCTATTATCTACTATAAGTTTTAGGAATTTTAGTTGTAACTGTTTGATTTTATCAATGTATGTTTTACAGGTAAGACCATAACTGCCATAACTGATAACCGAGTCAACCATCGCTTACAAAAACGTTTATCTAAATTTCGTCTTTTTGAGAGTGCCGCTTTTGTGAGGTAAAGCCATGTATTCACTAGGGGACAAATTATCTCTCAACATCACGCGCGGCATAGAGTCTACGTGACTTTGCAACGTCGCGCACTGTTCCGCGACGTCGCGCACAACATAGCGGGGCATTTCTACGTGCCGCGGAAACGTTGCCATGCGCACGGTACTCGAGCGAGCTCACGGGGACATCGGGCCGCGCGTCAGTATCACGTGGTATGATTACAAGTGAATGCGTTGTATCTGTCAACTGACATTAATGTGGGGAAACGAAATTATTGTTCAAACCGTGAATATAAAAATAAAATGATGTGAGGGCCAACAGCGTTCCTTAATATTGTCTTGCTTGGCTATGGAAGGCCCGATTATTTGTAATAAATTGTCAAAATCAGTTGTTGTCATTCGAGTGAAATTGACAAAAGATCCGTCAGACATTCGAAGAACGCATAGAATATCCATCCTTCTTTCTCTTTGCAGTAAATAATTTCGCACCTACCACCTTTTTCTACTCTTACGTTTCGATAAACTCGTTAAAATAAATAGATACGCAGCTGTCATCCTAACCTCATCGGGCGGCAAGTGTAAATAGATACGCAGCTGTCAACATAACCTCATCGGGCGACAAGAGATAGGCGAGTCCCGGTGTGTACACGTCAAATGACCGCGTCATTGTACCCGAAATATGAGCGTAGATGTTGATGCGACATGCCACGCGGAATGTTTCGCGATTTGTCCCCTAGTGAATACATGGCTTAAAAATTTTGAAATGTTTCGCACAGCGAGTAGATGAATCCAAGAAACGCCCCGATACAATTTTTTGTTGATCGAACGGTTCATCATTTTCGATCGCCGGCCGAACTGCGCGACCACTGCGAGATCGAACTAATAACAATAACAGGGATAATTGGCTCTGACAGGTACAAATTGTTTGCTTAACGCTTCGCCGTGTCGCATCAGCGCGACGATCGCTTTTAATTAAAGCGATATAAATTCAATCTCTCTCCGCGCGAAGGAGAATTATTCATCTCGGAAATGCTCCATTGTTGATGAAGAATCTGCAGCCTGCGGAACCGACGTGCAATATTAGTCAGGGGCGGAGTGGAGGGCGGAGTTCCTATTATTAATAAGTAGGTAGGCCCATGGGCGCCTTTGTTTACTACACTATTTAATTTATTTTTATTTTACGTGCTTTTATTATGTTTCACTTGTTTGTCAGCTGGGAATTATTTAATTAATATTTGACCCACTTCCCGACGCTCCGAACAGTCGCTCTGAAATTTGGCAGAGGGATGTATTCCCGATGACAATTTCAAAAAAAAAATCATAATTTTATGTACACAACATATTTGGGATATAAAAGCAAAGGCAGCAATATGCACTAAAATAAAAAATGTTTTGAATGTTGTCAGGGAGCATTACTAATTTAAAATGTACTAAATTCTATGTATCTATTCCTTCCAAAATCATGTTTTCTATATATTTATAGGCTATGTTTCCTGTAAAATCTCTAATCCAATACATTTTAAATTAGTAATCCTCGATGACTGCATTTTTTTTTCTATTTCGTTTTACTCTTATCTATCGCTTGTTTGTGGTTAAACGTGCGGGTTTTCTAGTTTCTATGATCACGTATTTTTTTCCGCGTAGCTTGATGCCGCCGCGTATTTATAAGGACCCGATGCTCTGGAACATTCCGGAATCTAGTGGACTTTTGTATTAATTTCCAATTTACTGTAAAATATGTGAAGTGCTGTAAAATGCTCGACTATTTGCAGATCCTTCCGTTTATATAATATTAAAATTATCCGATATAAAAGGCATTCAATCAATCATTGTTATTTTACGATGAATCACAAAAAGCTTTCCTTTGCCAATAAAATGCTGAATTGATTTATCAAAAGTTTATTGTAAAATTGCAATTTCAAAAAAAAAACTAAACCATAAAAAACAAGTTTCAGATGTTTTGAGTTTTGATAAGATACTTCATGCTTTGAAGATTAAATTCTAAAAACATTTGTCAGTCAATTTAATGGTTTGAAAAGGGTTAAAAATCAATCCAAAGTTTTTTCGACAGACAAGCAGACAAGCCGACAAGCAGACGCTAGGTAATAATTATAAAAATTTGTCACGCAAATGATCTTATATTTTAGCCATGAAATACGTATGTAAAATTGTATGATACATTTTTATAAAAACTTTCCAACCATTTCTAGACGCATTAATAAAAATATATTATGTCTCTGAAGAATGCTCACGACATGTTTTTTCGCAGTCAATTTCATCCTTTTTAAGGACTCGTCCTGGCATTTATTCCCAGCGTATTTCTTTATTTACTTTCTAGTAAATCCCAGACGATGTGCTCATACCAAATTTCGTTTTTCCCAAATTGTTTCCAAATTGTTTTACGAAGTTTTGGGTACAACCGTTTCAAGATTTCATTTGATACCAGAATTGAAAGGGTTTATTTTATTATTTCTTTTTATTTTATATTTTACAGAGCTTTTTACAAGAGCTTTAACAATTTGAAGACAAAGGCACGCATAAAAAATACGTTGTAATAGGAAAATGGTTGTCAAATCTATTATAAATACTCATTGCTTGTATATCAATAGAATGCAAAATTAGTGTAGTTAAAATTACTCTGATGTGGCATTATTTATATTGATACAAATTATGAAACTGTTATGAACTAACGTGAAAACAAATTTAAAAATGGACTATTTGCAAAAAAGATTCGGTCATTTAGCTATTAACACTTTTTTTAAAAATATATAATTACTATCCTATGTTATTTGTATGTTAAATTTCTAAATCCTCGTTAATATCAAAATAATGTTTTTTTTTCAGAAAGAAGATTAGAAAATTCAGAATAGTTATCGCTATTTAAACATCTTCAATGCTCGTTAATTCAAATATAAAAATTTCTACAAGTTTTAAATAAATAAATAAAGAATGATTTTATATGAAAGTATGTTCTATAACACAGTTACTGGATTTGGTCCCAGTTGCGAAATCTCTGTATACTAACTTGTTAATGAGAAAAAATAACAACAGATGTCTCTAGCAGAGACCATTGCCATATATGAAATGTTCTAGATTCGAACATATATATAGAAAATTAAAAACATTAATAATGTGTGGATGTTCTTACGATGGAATTGGTGAACGTTGCATTGCGTAAAGTGATCACTTAAGCCAGCTCATACAGGTTGTAAGCCCTGAGCCATCGTACAAGAAACTTCCATCCACTTTTCTCATACATAAATAGCTTCGTCTCTGTGAGACTAAAATATATGTACATTCCGGAGAGAATGTAGGTACATATATTGTGTTTTCTTCAAATTTTGCCCATTGAATCGCCTATTATATAAAATTACTATTTCTAAATTTAATTTCATTGATATATATTGTGTAAAATTATTATTTATATTTCTAATTTCATCGAATTACTGTTATTGTTTTTTTCTTTTTTTTTTTAATTACTTACCTACTTACTACAATTCTACATTTATATTGTTCTTGATTACGTTTCTAAATAATTTATTTTCACATTTGTATTTTTTTTATATATTATATCTACTGCGTATTATTTATCAACTTTGTACAAATTACAAAGTACGTAAAAGGCTTTAGAGCCGTATATATGTAAATAAATAAATAAATTGGCGTGACAAATGCAGGAATACCTTGAACATCCTTCTACTTAATCAAATTGCCACGGCCGACGTGATTTCCCCTTGTCGATCCTAATCGCGATCTTTCATCTTCAAAATATTCCCTAAATCTCTCATCAGGTCCAGATCCGACGTCTCGATTCAGCACTCTCCAATCCATCTGTCGGGGTGTGATTTACAATCTGTCCGCAAAAAATCGACGCAGTTAATCGTCTGTGGAGGCCGCCGGGAGCTGGGGGACTTCAAAAGGGATCCCGAAACCCGATACTCCAAACCAGAGTTCAAAGCTATCACTCCCGCAGTTCAGCGCGGCTCTGACAGCCCTTTGAGCTCCATATCGGAGACACATGGCCCCTGGGGCAGCTTCAAAGCTCTGCTGCGACACGCTTTGTAAAAAAACGCAGTTTGTTTTTTTGCCGATAACTTATTTTAACTAGACTTCATCACAGTGTAGTGAATGGTACCCACCGCTTACCTAGGACCGTAAAAGCTTCCATATCGGTCCTACTCAATCGTCTCCAGGTTGACATTTTTTTTCAACTAACAAGCAGGACCGTGCTGCACCGCACCGGTCGTATAAACCGTTGCAGCTCGGCCGCTCGAACAAAACCATTCACTGTCCCCGCCTAAGAAATGTCTTTATTAAAAAAAAAACAAATACATAATTATAATACATAAAATACATTGAAATAAAACAATAACATAATAGTAAGAAGGAAAAAAATTGCAAGGAAAATAACATTAAAAGTAAAAGGAACCCATAATAATAGAAGTGTAAATAACAAAATCAAAGAAATATAATAAAGTAAGTACATATAATGATAAAAGAAATAATAATAGTAATACTTCAAATTAATTCTATAAAATAAAAGACGAAAGCCAGCGGTAATGGAAGGCTTCAAGTCGAAGACGGGACAAAAAAAATTTTTTTTTAATCACAGTATAGTAAAGATACAGTATTACGTCTTCATACAAACAGTCGAAACGAAAACGCCCTTCGAAATCTCGGTATACTTCGGTATCCGCAGTCGCCGCAGGGCTGCAGTAACGTACGGACGCAAGCAGTGTGAGACGCTCCCGCGCATACATTTACGTCAATTTATGGCACCCCAAAGAGTCAGTCAATGAGCAAACCTTGTGTTTAACTACCAAGCGACCGTAGGTATTTATTTCAAGGACACTGCCGAGACAACATACTGTATACTTTACTATACCGTGACTTCATGTTGTGCTGTTTTACCTATTTATCGTAACTAGGAACTAATGAACTATACAAACGGAGGGCGTTCGCAAAAGGCCTGGCATGATCGAATAATCTAGGTCTGCGCATATCTCACACCATCTTCACTGGCTTAAATGTCCAGAGAGGATTGAATATAAGTTATGCCTCACAATATTCAAGGCTATTCACAGCATGGCCCCTCAATGCATTACCGACTTCTGCATTCCATTTTCCGCAAATAACAGACAACTAACTCATCGCATCGACATCTAATACAAATAGGTTAGTTGAAGTAAATCGCGTCCACAAAACCAATTTCGGTGACCGTGCTTTCGCGGTGGCTGGACCAAATTTGTGGAATAAACTGCCACATAAACTGAGATAAACTTACCATAGTTAAAAAAACAACTAAAGACGCATTTGTTTAGACAATCATATAAAACCTATAGAATCAGACCGTTACAACACTACGTAATGTTTCCCACTCCTTGTATGCACTCTGCGAAAATACCTGATTCTTTCTAGCACTCCCAACTATTGTAGTCTTAAATGTTAATGCAATTAATTTTTGCGTATCATCTAGTGAATAAGTATGTAATAGTAAATAAGTGTTTTTAGTCAGGAAGTTGTTTTGTGTGAAGCGCCCTTGAGATGAGTACTCACGAAAACGGCGCTATACAAATTATCCAACTATTATTATTATTATGTATAAATATAAACTTCAACAGTCGAAAAGTGTTATGTCCGTAAAGTAGTATGCCAGGAGACAATAATATTCTATCTGCTTCATCCGCGCGATGGTAAGTTAGTTAGTTTATTAATGTACTAGCTGGTCGTACCCGGCGTTGCACGGGTTAAGGATTAAGTAAAAAATAAGTTTGTGAGGGAAAACAAAGGGTCCGCTGTTCTCTAAAACACAATGTTTCCATCTAATGTTAACATAAGTTATTGTAACATAACTGTAAAACTTAGATATGTGGTGTCGCAGACTTTTTTATAGATATTAATGTCCTCTATAAAACTGTAGTACATTACTTTGCTCTATTGGCAATAATTTCCGCAGCGTACGCAATATAAGGTTTTTTTTTCGTAAGTTTTTCACACGTTGGGTTACATTATTGAAGTTTTTTGAAAATATTCTATAGCCTATGTTCATCAGGGATAATGTAGGATTCTGAATGTGAAAGAATTATTCAAATCGGTCCAGTAGTTTCGGAGCCTATTCAATTCAAACACACAATCAAATCTTTCCTCTTTATAATATTAGTATAGACTAGTAGGTATACTTAAGTATGTAATACGTAGGTATACTTTTGTATGTAATACGTAGGTATACTTATGTATGTAATACGTATGTATGTAATACTTATGTATGCCAGGAAATTTTTTAAGGATACAAGTAAAAGTTATTGCCAAAAGAACTCGGCAGATACGTAACACTAGCATGTGTGCTTCCTTAATGTATCAGGCGATAAAAGCAGCCAAGACAGCATTTGGGAAAAGTTCTTTTACGAGGCTCTTTTGTTCTTTAATGTTGAGTGATAATAATGACATAAAAATGCTTTGGTGTTCATTTTATCGTACTAGTCAGTGTGGACACCTTGCTTCCGCTTTTACTGGGCCCATAGTGACGCAAAATTATACAATGAAAACATTTTTGCTAGCATTGTCAGCTGTAGGTGCGCAAGTACCCTCTGCTCATCAAACTGCGTAAAAATATTTTTTCCTCACTTTTGTTGTAAAACTACTCATCTCGGCTCAGTTTCACCCTAGTGAGATGAGGGGCTAATTTCCCATATATACAGGGTGTACCAAAGCTAGCAGCAGAATATCGGCCGGTAGATTTCTGACTATGTTATGAGTCTAAATAGTTATGGAGACATGCAATATCAAAGTTTGCATTTTTTTTTTCAATATTTCTGACTTAATTTTTGCAAAACGTTGAACTATCATTACAGTAGCTTATATTGATTGTGAAAAATTCATTTCCTTCAATACAACTTAAATAAAATAATAAAAACCTTGTAAAAAAAATAACTTTTTTAAATTTTTTCAAGGTTTTTATCATTTTATTCGACTTGTATTGAAGCGAATGAATTTTTCATAATCGACATAAGTAACTGTAATGATAGTTTAACTTTTTGCAAAAAATAATTAAGAAATATTGAAAAAAAAATGCAAATTTTCATATTGCATATCTCCATAACTCTTGATATTAGGCCACGGTTGCTTGAACATTTTAGACTCATAACATAGTCAGGAATCTACCTGCCGAGTTTCTGCTGCTAGCTCTGGTACACCGTATGTGTATTTAATTTCACGATAAAGAAACAAATAAGGATCAACCATTCATATACTCACTCGGGCTAAAGAAAAGGAAGAAGAAAAGATTAGCCGATCTAAAAATATACCAAAGAAGTATTTGTTTAATATATTCTGTTATTCTGGATACAAAATCCTTTCATAATTTAGTCCGAAAGTACCTAGAATATATCACCTGTTTGATGTATAATCTAGAAGTGTGTAGTACTTTGTCGTTTGGCGATATCTGGTCAATGGGGAAAAAACAGGTAGTCTTTTCCGATTCTCGGAAGTGTCCAAGTTTGGGTACTCAGCTCCCCGCCGCCCGCATTCCTGGGGATTTATTGGAGGGTTTGGCACGCACGCAATGGTCGAGGGTAGTTTTTTCATGTCTAAGCAGGCTTTGGGTAAAATATTGGATAATTTTTAGCGGGGTGAGTGTCTTGTTTCAATGGGCATTTCTCTACCTTATTTTGTAGACATTTACTTTACTGTTTCATTCATTGATTATGACGACGCCGTCCCTTTAATTAACTAACTAACCATCACGCCGTTTCCCCGCAGGGGTAGGCAGAGAGGATTGAACGCCACACTCTTCTATCCTCGCACACCACTTTTGCTTCGGCCACATTCATACATCTTCTCATACACGTTCTACGGTTGTTGCGGCTTTTAACAGGGCCATCCTCAAGTACTTGTAGTACCTGATCGTGCCAGGTCTTTCGCGGACGCCCTCTATTCCTGTTGCCTTCAACACTCGCCTCATATATTTTCTTAACCATCCTTTCCTCGTTCATACGTTCCACATGACCAAACCATCTCAGCACTCCTTTCTTTATTCTATCTACCACACTACAGCCAGCATTGCATTCACTTCTAATTTGTTCATTCCTCACTCTATCGACCAAAGATTTTCCACACAATCGTCTTAGTGACCGCATTTCCACCGCATTCAGTCTACTTTCATTCCTCTTTTGCCAATTCCAGGCTTCACTTCCATACATAAGGTTGGACGCTTTAATAATAGTAATAATTGGATAATTTACATACACAGCGCCGTTTTCGTGAGTACTCACCTCAAAGGCGCTTCACACAAAACAATTATAGTACAAAATAACTTATTGGCTAAAAAACTTATTTACTATTACTTATATACCAGTGCCAGGAAGAATTAGGTATTTTCGCAGAATGCATACTGGGTGTGGAAAACATTAGGTAATGATGTAACGCTCTGATTCTATAGGTTTTTATGTTTTGTTTCAATGGAAATGAAGTTGAATTTTCAAGATAAATTGATCATTCAATAAATGATCAAAAATCTACATTATTCTACCGTATTCTTACACTTTCTGTAGGACATTATTGCGTATGAATAAAAAAACATCACTACGGCATGAGCTCTGCTAGCATTATTTTTAAAATATTATGATATGTCTGTATCCGTAGTGTAATAGATCTTTATAGGAGAGGATAATGTGAAAGTTACGCAACTAGTGACGGTAAAAAAAGATATTTTAACCGGTTAAACAATAACTGTTATTTGAAATTTTGTATCTAATTGTATCGCGATGATTTGATTCAACTGTTGTTTAGTTGTACCTATGAATTACTTACCATCTCGACATCTTCCCGCAAGAGTGGGTTGAGACGATGTAGCGCCATAATCTTTTGTCTTAACCCACAACCCTCGCCTCATCCACATTAATAGATCTTTGCATGCAATTTTGACGATTATTGAGGCTCCGAACAGGACTATCTTTTATTATCTGGTTAATCTGGTCATGCCACGTTTTCCGCCTTCTCTTTTTGATACCGTCAACACTTGCGTCGTACATCTTTCTTACCAGTCTTTCTTCAATCGTTTGCTCAAAACGCCTTAACCACCTGACCCTTTTTTAGTTCTATTAACTTTTCCTGTCGAATTGCAAACAAGCAGTTACCAAACGGTTATTATGTAACCGGTAGACCTCTTTCCGTTTAAGAAAGACAATCGAATTAGTGTGTGTATGCCGTGCGTACGAGGCACATTGTTTTGTGGTGTTGGTGTTTATACCCGTAAACATCAACACAACGAAACAATGTGGGTCATACGTATGGCTTTCACATACTAATACGGTTGTCTTTCTTAAATCGAAAGAGGTTTACCGCTGGTAAATTAGTAACAATGATAAAAGTAGACAGAATTCAGTGGAAAAAGGTAATAACTTATACATATATTAGAGGTCATGAGATCAATAGAATCAGGACTGAATGTTAATCTGACCTTAGCATAATGTTCAATATTGTGCTTGACCAGGTAAACCAGGCTAGAGGATAGTCGTGTTAGGCACCTCAACAATTGACATGCGTATGTAGAAGAGGTGAGAATTGTCATTCAGGACAGAAGAGTGTAGTTCTATATTTTTAAATACGTAAATAAATTAGTTTTGGAAATGTTCTTCAACATAAACATGCGAGGTAGGTGATTTGCTTATGTATTTTCAGCAGTATGACTATGATTTAGTCCTGCAAAAATTGTTAGACGACTGTAAAAAGCTACAACAAAAGTAGATTTTAGAATCAATAGCAACATGCATGTAGTCATAAACATGCATCTTTTACTATCAAAAGAAATAAATTTAATAAGTAATATATTATTTTTATTGATACAGCGACCCCTATTTCTGAATTCAGACAAACATCAAAAAATAGTGGCAATAAATTTTACGCAAGTAATAAATTATTTTTGCTGACAGTTAATTTTACAGACGGTGTCGTCCCGCCTTTGAACTTTGGCAAATTTCATGCCCCTCGGAAATTTTCCCAGGACGACGTCGACTCGCTCCATTTGGAAGGAATTCAGCCAACCACCTCGAAGAGTTCCACCAATCAGGGAGGGTATCACATTACGCTGTGGTCCGTGATCATGTGGGGACAGTTTTGGTTAAGATGTAAGCTTTTGCTAACGAGCAACTCAATTATATTCATCTGCATCATTAATTCGGAGAATTTAAAGTATCTTTTTTAAATTTTGCTTTTTTAAAATTGCAAATTTTTAGTATTTCTTTTTATATGTAGATACTGGTAAGTTACCGGTTTTTGACAGTGTAATAAATCTTCGAGGATCAAAAATGAGCTTCTGCGCACTTGTTATAATAATAATAGTTGGATCATTTATATAGCGCCGTTTTCGTGAGTACTCACCTCAAGGGCGCTTCACACGAAACAACTTACTGGCTAAAAACACTTATTTACTATTACTTATCATTGGATGACATGCAAAAAATGAAATTAACATTTAAAACTATAATAGTTGGGAATGCCAGACAGAATCAGGTATTTTCGCGGAGAGCATACTAGGAGTGGGAAATATTAGGTAGTGTTGTAAGTTGTAACGGTCTGATTCTATAGGTTTTTATATGATTGTCTAAACAAGTGCGTCTTTAGTTGTTTTTTGAACTGTGGTAATCTGTTTGTTTGTCTCAGTTTGTTAGGTGGTTTATTCCACAACTTTGGTCCAGTCACCGCAAAAGCACGGTCACCGAAATTGGTTTTGTGGACGCGATTAACTTCAACTAACCTATTTGTATTAGATGTTGATGCTGAGCGAAGAGTTGGTTGTCTGTTATTTGCGGAAAGTGGAATGCAGAAGACGGTAATGTATTGAGGGGCCATGTTGTGAATAGCCTTGAATATATAATGCTTCCGCCCGTATGTTTTACACTTTCGCCATAGCAAATTTAGCGAACAATATTAAAAATAGTTCATTGTTTTTGTTTTATATGGCGAATGGGTTGTATGAGATGTACATTAGGTACATCAGGCTCCCAGAAAGCCGAAATATGAGAGTGTAGGGCTTCCTTCTAAGTCAGCTTTATACTCTTATCCCCGTAGGTAAAAGATATCTTGGTGACCTTTTCCTTACGCATGGAAGAAGATAACTATAATAGAACAGAAGCGAATACCAACAACATACGCAGAATTTATTGTGAAATTAAATTTCTGACACAATACGGGTGCACAGCAAAATGCTACATATTGAAAAAATATTTACTCGGATATTAACGCTTAGTAATACATTTTGTCTTATATATCCGGCCAATATTTTCTCTCCAGAACGCATCGAAAGTACGCCCGTAAGTGTGCCCTTAGAACCCTTAATCTTCCCAGATATCTCGTACATGTACGGGGTGTTTCAGACCTATTCCACAATACTTCAAGGGGCTATACATTTTAAGAATGTGTGTCGAAAATTTTAAATACTTTGTTATAGATAAGCGAAAATTTCGCAAGGTTTTATTAATTTTATTTGACTGGCGTCAAAATAAATGAATGTATAAAATTCGATATAAGTTTATGATAATTCATCGTTATATAGATACCGACGTTTCGCCTGAATTACAACAGGCATCTTCAGGGTGCCTTATTAATAAATTTCCGTCACGAGGGGCGGCAGTGCGAGTACGTCCCTTCGTATCGGAAGCTTATAACCAAGTGAGGTCTGGCAAGTCAAAATCTAAATTTGGGTACTACGAACGTGGACGTGGTACATCCAGAGGAAGACCAAAGAACTCAAAAATCTCCAAAACGCTCCAAAATTCTGCAGAGAAACGGCCTAGACGAGAGCGGCACCCAAAATCCAAGAAGGTACAGCCCGAGAACGAGAAGAACCGACCAACAGCCTACCCAGGCAATGAGTTGGGACAGTGCAAGGAAGAAGGAGAAGAAGAAAAAGTGCATTTTATAAATTGTTTATGTCTTAACTGCCAAACGAAGTAACGCAGTATAAATGGTCGTTACGAAGTTAGAAGTCGATGAATTACCATCACATAACCGGTCGCAAAATCCAAAAATATCCCCGTTACTCCACAACCAAAGCCAAACATTTGGGTGAATGACTTAAAGCATGAGAGCACACAGAGTTGACAGTCCTGCACAGCTGCGCTCTCTCCGTAGATCTTGTCTCGCTTTATTATTTTCGTTTTTGCCCGGCCGCTGCGAGCTCCCATCTCCAGCAGCACAGCGGCCCTCTGTTGGCGGGTCTGAACCCGTAACTCGATACTGAAGATCGAAGGGTTCCCTCACCGTTCCCTTCGACTACTCCGTGGCTCATGAGCCGTCGGGTCCTGGCTGGAGCGCGTGCGTCACATATCCGGACCATGGCGGCGGTTTGCGCATCCTGTTGGTAATAATAATAACGCGTTATTGCTACTTCATTTATGACACTGGTGCAGTGTTGTGAATGATTAGTGTCTGCTGCAATCAGATGAAAATAAGATCTGTCTTGCCTTGCCGTCCCATGGTTCTTTTGCTCTTATTGATAATCCCCGAGTTAGATTTTTATTAACTGTCTGATCTCTTGGACACACATCGGTCGCTCCTATGTCAACTAAAATCTTCAAGTAAAAACGTCATTTTGTATTATATGTCATTATTAATTTTAACTAAACAACTTTGTATTAACCACTCAACTGGTAACTCTACGTCTACCGGTTTCGATACCACTGTATCTTCATCTGGACGGAAGCAAACTCCATTACTTATTCTAGCAAACAAATCAATTTTTTTAAGAGTTAAGTGGTTAATACATAGTTATTTAATTAAAACTAATAATTATGTCTAACCACAAAGTTAACGCTATAAACATCAAAAATAAGATATCATTCATTATTTTTAAGAGTATTTAGTTTGATTTTTTCATAATTAATCCAAAATAAAGAATTAATGACAATTTAATGGACTAAATTTTTATTTATCTTATGTTCCCCATGAATTATATATATTTATTTATTTTAAGGTGTCTTAATTATTGTTCATTTCCATTTTAAATATGTTTTCATTTTATGTTTTATATTTATTTTTTTGTTTATTTTATCTTCTTATCTTATTTATCTGATACATTGGTTTAATTGTCTTTATTTTACTCTATTATTAATTTGTTAAAGGTTTCTAATTATTACTGTTTGCTTGCGTACTAATCGTTTATATACATATTGTTCATTTATCATAAATATGCTTTATTTCTATTATTATTTTTTAATTATTTACTATAAAACGTGTTTTATGTTAGGTATATAAAAGTCCTCGTAATTTTAAACTGTAAAAGCGCACTAGGGCGCTCAATCAATAAATAAATAAATAAATGTGTTAATTTGAAAAAAAAAATTACTCTTAAATTTTGGAATAATTATGAAAAAAAAAGTTCGTAAATATTTTTTAAACAAATCAAACATGGTGGAACCAAAACGTAAACCAGGATATATCCATTAGTTCATGTTTATATATATTATGTTGGTGGTTTGTAATAGTAACTAACATTTTTTTTATTTTGATCGTTCTATAATTGGAGTGAAAAATTGCATATTAGCACTTGACTTCAGTGATTTCATAAAGTCTTTGTGTTTTTACGGACTTTTCCAATGCAGTTTTCGCGACATTCATTCTTATTTCATCTAGTACGTCGTACATGGGATATAAAAAATATATAATTGTGTATGAAATTAATTTCCATTCTAATAATTATTGTAATTAAATGTAGATTATGGTTATGTATTACTTGTATGAAAATAAAGAAGCAAATTATAATTGAACGATTTAAAATTATAGCTTGCAGACAACATAGAGTGCAATGTGCATTCGACAAATAAAACTAAATAATTATTCTGTTTGCACTAAATTGCAAACACCGTTCAACGTACAATTAACTGCTGACATAATATTATGACCTTGCCTGAAATGCATAACAGTATGACGCAGTCCACCATATTTTTAAATCTTACCGTTTGCAAATTAACGCTGAGTTTTCGAATCCATTTCCTGACTAATTAATTATCTTTTTATACGTTTAGTTTCTGCGTTCAAATTGATGACCTGTCATTATATGGAATATTCAAGCGGCATTCTCCATTCAATTGATGGTATCTATGCACATCTCCCTAAACAAGAGAGGAACAAATTATTATCGGCATTTAATGCCGCCGCAAGATCCATTACCGGTGTTTCAAAGATTGCGCATATCTCATACCATATTCAAAACATTCACTGGCTTAAATGTTCACAGAGGATTGAATGTAAGTTGTGCCTCACAATATTCAAGGTTATTCACCACATGGCCCCTCAATATAATATGTCTGCATGCCATTTACTGCATGTCAACGTCTTCGTTGAAGGTTAGTAGTAAGTAGGTTAGTTGAAGTAAATTGCGTCCACAAAACTAACTAGCGGATGGCCTAATTATTAGAAGAAGACTATAACATACAGGGTTATTTGTAAAACATTAATAACCTCGCAGGAATATACTCCTGCCTTGATTATGAGTCGAAAATTTTCAAACTATTATGACCCAATACCAATAGTTATGAAGATACGCGACCTCAAAGTTTGCATTTTTTTTTTCAATATTTCTGACTTATTTCTTGTAAAACGTTGGACTATCATAACAGTAACTTATATCGAATATGAAAATTTCATTTCCTTTAATACCATTCAAATAAAATAATAAAAACCTTCTAATTCCAATTGGAAAACATTCCAATTGGATTTTTTCAGGGTTTTTATCATTTTATTTAACTTGTATCGAAACGAATGAATTTTTCATAATCGATATAAATTACTGTAATGATAGTCCAAAAAATAAGTAAGAAATATTGAAAAAAAAGTCCAAACCTTGAATTTTAATACCAATTGATTCGAATTGCTTTGGTATGATAATGATTTGACGAGTTTATATAAGTGTTTGATTGTAGTTTTCGGATTGTCGAACGTCTCAACAAACACAGTTTGGTTTATTGACTCAATAACGTGTCGGGATAATCCTTCTTCGGAGATAAAATGCCCAGCATGCCGACTAGACAAACTGACATATAGGTTTCCTCCTTTGGTCTAGATATTAGATAGGGAAAGGGAACTATTTCGTTTGGCTTGACGTGCGGTTTCCGGTCCTTTGTTAAAACCGGTCACCACTCGTAAAACCGGTCCAACATTGTCTCAAACATCTCTTTAAGTATGTAGATCTGTGACAAAATCGTTTAGTTCCCATGTTGTTATTTCATTTTATTTCTTTTTAAAAAATCAAGTCCTTTTTATCGTGTTAGTATTAAAAATGACAAATGCTGAAATTGAATTAATTGAGACACAATGTTACTTACTTACTTACTTACCATGACGCCGTTTCTCCGTGGGGTAGGCAGAGAGGACAGAGCGCCATACTCTTCTGTCCTGACATACAACTTTCGCTTCGTCTACATTCATACATCTTCGCATGCAAGCTCGACGGTTGTTGAGGCTTCTAACGGGACCATCTTGCAGTATCTGGTTAATCTTGTCATGCCACGTCTTCCGTGGTCGCCCTCTCTTTCTGGCGCCGTCAACACTTGCATCATATATCTTTCTTACCATTCTTTCCTCATTCATTCGCTCAACGTGCCCAAACCACCTGAGTGACCCTATTTTTATTGTCTGTACTACGATCAGCTTTACATTCATTCCTAATATCTTCATTCTTTACTCTATCATACATGGATTTACCACACATACGTCTAAGGGACTTCATCTCCACTGAATTCAACCTACTTTCGTTCCTCTTCTGCCAGCTCCAGGCTTCACTTCCATACATTAGTGTCGGTACCAGAACTCCTTTATGTTTCTCGTCATTTTAAAAAAATAAAGCTATAAAAATGGATGGACTTCGATTGAAATAGATATTAATACTAATCGTTTTGTTAAACTATTAGATAGATAATGCCCTCATATGGCGTCTCTACTAAATTAAATGAGTAGAAACAAATACCATTTATTTCCATACAAGTCAAAAAATCATCAAGACGACAAATAGACCAATTGTGATTTGATGAACCATGCTACCAGGATGTCAAGTCTGTTAGATCTAAGTTTTTCAGGTCCTATTATAGTTTTAAATGTTAATTAAATTTTTTGAATGTCATCTAGTGAATAAGTATGTAATAGTAAATAAGTGTTATTAGTCAGTAAATTGTTTTGTGTGAAGCGCCCATGAAGATCCAATTCTTTTTATTAAATCCTTGTCGTTAGCGGTCTTCCAAGGGTCCTTTGAGCAACTTCAATATTTTGAGGTGCTTTCTGAAGGTGGTGTTCTTCCCTTCTGTTACCTGATTCCTAACACGTCAACCGCTAGTTTGCTATTAAAAAAAATTACTAAAAGCAAAAAAAACTACACGAGAAATGTAAAATATTTGTACATTTGATAATATAAATATTACATCATAATCTGTAACATGTTTTCTATTTAAAAAAAATTAACATTGATTCGAGACAATTAACTAACTAACTAACTAACTTACCATCACGCCGTTTCCCCCTGGGGGTAGGCAGAGAGGGTAGAGCGCCATACTCTTCTGTCCTGACATACAACTTTCGCCTCATCTACATTCATACATCTTCTCATGCAAGCTCGACGGTTGTTGAGGCTTCTAACAGGACCATCTTCCATTATCTGGTTAATCTGGTCATGCCACGTCTTCCGTGGTCGCCCTCTCTTTCTGGCGCCGTCAACACTTGCATTATACATATATCTTTTTTACCATTCTTTCCTCATTCATTCGCTCAACATACCCAAACCACCTGAGCGACCCTATTTTTATTCTATGAATTTACATTTTTATTCTATGAATGCTACGATGAGCTTTACATTCATTCCTAATATCTTCATTCTTTACTTTGTCATACATGGATCATATAGAGACAATTAAATACACTTGAAATAATAAGTTTTACCATCCATTCTTAATTCATACTTCGTTTAATGTAAACTGAAGCTAAGCAACAACTATATGTAATATTTAAACTATTTTTCACCAATTCCCTTTCTGAACTGGACCCAAAAGTTGGACAAGAGGACGTGATGACGGGCCGCATATATTATTTAACTTTGTCCTTTTTTGAATGAACATTTCTCGGAAGGGTTCATTGAGAAAGTTGACTTTGTTTCACTTAAAGAAGAAAGCTTTCCTATTGTCATGTTGGGTTTTGTTCTTACGCCCGTTTTGTTGTGAATGAACAAGTTTATACGTTGACATGTTTTGTTGTTGTTAATTATACTTCGTTAGAACTGTCACGTGGTGTCGTATCCATATTCATGCGCCTTATCTTGGGAGTTCGTCGATTGTTGAGGCTTTTAATTCATATTCCAGTAAATTAGAGATGTAACGAATATTCGGTTACTGTTGGGTATTCGGCCCCCTTTGGCTACTATTCGGCCGAATACCGAATACCTAAAAACAGGAGTAAGAAATGATAAAAAACACAGCCCAATTTAAAGTTATTTTTCTAAGAGATCAAAAAAGGTCACAATCCTTTTAAAAAGATCGATTTCAAATAAAACTACAAAAAAAACTGTGTGTTTACATCGCGTAATTGAGCACATTATAACCAGCACAAAACAAAACACTCTCAAGCGCGATTGGTGAAGCGTAGTGACGGCGGGCCAATCAGAGTGCAGGGTGCGCGATCCTTGCCATAATGCGGTTTGCGCGCCAATTTTCGTACGCACGGCAATCAGGCCGAATAGTTTGGCCGAATATTCGGCTATTTAACCACGCTCCTGGCCGAATATTCGGTATTCGGCCTGAGGCTGAATATACTATTCGTTACAACACTGAAGTAAATGGGTTATATATTCAAGCCAAGTATTCTGCGGCATCCTCTGTAACTGGTGCCATCAATACACTTTTTTACCATTCTCATTCAACTTACTTACATTCTGTCTAAAGTACTATATGTGCATATTCTTTTTTCATTATACTCAGAAACATCCCCTAAGGCCAGATGAGTTGCAATCCAACATAAAAAAAATAGAACAAACTAACTAACTAACTAACTAACTAACCATCACGCCGTTTCCCTGCAGGGGTTGGCAGAGAGGATTGAACGCCACACTCTTCTATCCTGGCACACCACTTTTGCTTCGGCCACATTCATACATCTTCTCATACACGTTCTACGGTTGTTGCGGCTTTTAACAGGGCCATCCTCAAATACTTGTAGTACCTGATCCTTTCCTCGTTCATATGTTCCACATGACCAAACCATCTCAGCACTCCTTTCTTTATTCTATCTACCACACTACAGCCAGCATTGCATTCACTTCTAATTTGTTCATTCCTCACTCTATCGACCAAAGAATATCCAACAACATCCAAATGTGCCTAATCATAATATATTAAAATATTTATTTTATTTCAATTAGTGATATATTATTTTTAACTTTAAACATCTGTGAAATGTCGATAAATTGAATTATGAAAAACATATTGTGCTAGACATCTATATATTTCTTATGTTTTTAATTTACTCAGTACCTTATTAATTACGGTTAATCTGGAAATATTAATCATACACAATACTATAATGATAATGTCACACCGACTGATACCACAAACTATGAAATTCTCAGAAAAACTCCTTAAATAGCGATGTGCAATCCTTATACAGAAATTTTGCGTTATGGTTCATCGTTTAGCAGAAAATAATCATTACTAAAAGGGATGCTATTTGAAAAGAATTTCTTTCTTACTGTTTTTATTGACTCTCATTTGAATAATAGGACATTAATCGACAGCTTGATTGAACCGTCAACAGGTGTCCATTTTACATTATCTGTAATGTCAAATCCGAATTACACATTGGTGAAAGCGATCACGCTGAGTCTCCTTGGCGGCGTGTTCCATGACCTGGGGTAACTACAACTTCTACCTGTTGGTTCGTCATACACACGGGTAGGTACTCCGAAGCGATATTATTATGAGGTAGAGTTGGGCTCGCGACTAAACGCCAACTCGCGCACACTGCGATAGGAAAGTGTGCTATAAAATGGTTGAAACGTAACAAAAATATTCGAGATTTGTTTACCAATATACCAAATAAACATTGTAGGAACATTGTGGGAACAAAGACTCTTCTAAAATTTTATTTTTACTCTACGATGTAACGAGACTTAATTATAGATTATCTTTTTTTTCTCTTTTCAAATAAAATTATCAACAGGTCCTAATTATGATCCAAAATATAGATATATGTAGTTAATTAAGATAAATGGGCATGATGACAGTATTAAAGAATTAAAGAATAAGTGATTTTAGAGAAGAAAATATTATGAAAGGATGAAAAAAAAATATCCAGTTTTAATGTACACATTGAGATTAATAAGATTTTCAATAAAAAAATTGTACAATCCGCCATTTTAGCTGAGACGTCAGTCAGAGCGAATGACGTCACGCCTCTGTACCCATCACCGTTTCTTTGAACTGTTGTCATAGACACAATGCAATGTTTACTGAGGCTTGACGTCATGTAGACGAAATGACAGCTGCGGGCGTTTTTGCGCGAAATTAAAAAAAGGAAGATGAAAATGCAATTATTTGCGTAAAAACTTAGTTTATTACTGAAATAATGTTATTTTCGGAAGTATTAGACGTGTAGGTACCTACATTATAGAAGACTATTTCAAAATCTATCATCATGCCTATTATGAGTTTTTTACGTTTCCCATATAAATAGCTTCGCATCTGTGAGACAGATGCGAAGCTATTTATATGGGAAACGTGTACGGATATCTTCTTAGAATGGCCACAGGGCTTATGACTAATGATAAATGATCACTTTACAGGATGCAATGTTTACCGATTCCACTGCAAGAAAATCCACCCATCATCAAATTTTTGAAACTTGCATACAAGTTCTTTTTCTGTCTTTTTTATTATTGTCAAATATTTGATAGAAGTATAATATAACCAGCTATGGTCGAAATTTTTTAATTCACATTTATATACATAGTTGTCGCCGCTGGTAATGAAACATCCGTATTTTTTAAAGTAAAATATTAAGCAATATTCTTTTCAATGTATGTACATGTATATGATATTCTTCTTGGAATCGGTGAATATTGCATTGTGTAACCTGATCATTAAGCCAGCTAATACAGGTCATAAGGACTGTGGCCACCCTATAAAGACTTCCATACGTGTTTCCCATATAAATGGTTACGTCTTTGTAAGAATTCTATAATTAATTCATGATTGAACCGCTCTGGATAAAATCTAATCAATTTGTTCTAAAAACATTCATATAAAAATATTGTTATATTATATTAGTAGACAATAAAATACAACGTAAAAATATTTTATGAAGATTAGGGGAATAATATGTTTCAGAATAAACATTTTTATGGTTAAGCCACTAAAAACACTGTAAAAAATAAAAATAAGAGATGGCTTGTGTATGAAGGCTTTGTGCGTGTTTCGGGACTTATTTAGACTCGCTTCCGTTTGTTAGAACCTTAGAGTATATACAATCCATAGAGGGATAACTAAACATTTTACCAAACCCGTACGCGTGGTAACATAAAGCTTACTCAGTTTTAACAATATAGTGACACATAAGACAAAAAGGGACAAAAAAGATCACCCGGTCGGGTACGTCTTTAATTGCTTTGTAAGGGTTCTCTTTGCCCGAGTTTCAAAACTCGGGCAGAGAACGGCAGAGCTGACAGATTTGTTATCCGTATTTTCGATAAATTATTGTGTGTTTACGTGCAAATATTACAAAAAATTGATATGCCTTCTTGTGCAATGAAGGGGTGTTCCAATAGGACTGGAAACGGGAAGAAACATATCAGTTATCACAGGTATTTTATCCAAAATATGAAAATTTTACATATATACGTTTTATTTCATAATTTTAACAACAAACCAAGTGCAAACATTTACTTTTGTTTAAAAAATCCTAGAACGTTTATTTTTGATTGATTTTATTACACAAATAATTCGGATTATGCTATTTTGAAGATGTTTTTGATGACTTAAATCAAAATATGTCTATGAATATTCAATCAATACGAACTGTAAAATTATTTACTTAGATAGCCGACATTTTAAAATATATCCGTCTCTTTTTTTCTCCTTTAAAAATTCTGAATTTTTAGGAGTAAGAATGAGAAGGCACTACATTGTATGGATCTAACTAAGCTCAATGTGGTATTTTTATGACAAAGCATATTGGACCGACAGGGCTGTGCTTAAAATTTTAGAATACACATTATTTATTATTTATTATTTAAAGTATTCGGATTGGGATATCATTTTTTGTAGGTTCCCAAAAAATGAAGTAAAAAAAAGTGAATGGATCCATGCTGTGGGAAGGATTAATTGGAATCCCGAAAATCACAGTTGTGTTTGCTCAGATCACTTCTTGAATGTACATTTTGACAGAAGGAAAGAAAACAAATTAGTTCGAATAAAAAAATTTGCCGTTCCTACGAATTATTCAAGAGCAGAACTGGCTTTTGATAGAGTAAGTACCTATAGTGTTCATTCTTTATTCGTTTTTCGTTACATAAAAAATTTCTTAAATCGCCAATTTATACGGTGTGCATTCTGGATGGGCCCAACAGGGATTTTTTGAAAAGACAAATATCTAAGACTCAGAAGCTCCCTTTAACGAGGAAATACTCCCCAGAGCTGAGGAAATTTGCTATTACCTTGCATTTTTATTCGCCTAGAGCGTATAACTATGTGAGGGAAACTTTCAACACTTGCTTGCCTCATACCAAAACATTATCGAATTGGTACAAACAAGTTAACTGCGATCCCGGCTTCACTCAAGAGTCGTTTGATGCCCTCAAACTTAAAGTAAAGCACAGCGATCGTCCAATTATTTGCTCACTTGTAATGGATGAAATGAGTATCCGTAAGAAGTTAGAAAGGATTGGACAAGTGGAAATGGGATATGTTAATTTTGGTGCAAATTTGGAAGGAGATGAAATACCCCTTGCTCTTGAGATACTTACCTTTATAGTTGTTTGTATTAACGGGTCATGGAAAATACCAGTTGGATATTTTCCTGTGGATGGCTTAACAGGGGAACAAAAGAGTATTTTGGTTACTCAATGTCTCTCTTTGCTATAAGGGTGTGGAATTCGTACAATATCTTTGACGTTCGATGGCGCAGCTCCAAACGTAAGTATGGCAAAACAGTTGGGTTGTTCGTTTGAAGAGCATAATTTAAAACCATATTTTCTCTTTGAAAATGAAATTGTTGTGTTTTTTTTGACCCATGTCATATGCTTAAATTAATTAGAAATACACTAGGGGATAAAAAATATTTTTTAGATAGCAATGGTGGTATCATTGATTGGAGGTTTATAGAGCAATTAAATATATTACAGGATAATTATGGACTTCATTTAGGTAACAAATTACGGAGAGAGCACATTGATTATGTGCGACAGAAAATGAAGGTTCGATTAGCGGCGCAGTTATTTAGCGATTCTGTAGCGGATGCCATAGAATTTTGTGCTAAAAATCTAAAGCTGCCACAATTTTCTAACAGTGAACCAACAATTTTTTTCATAAGATGTATAAACAAACTTGTTGATATATTCAATTCCCGTAATATTTCGGCACCTGAATGGAAAAGGCCTGTATTCTCGGGGAATCATTTAAAGTTTTCTGCGTACCTGAGTAATGTTAGCGTATATTTATCTGATTTAAAATTACCAAATGGAGTAAAAGTTATTCAGTCTAATAAAAAATGGGGTTTTTGGGTTTTCGAGTTTGCATAGAAAGTTTACAATTATTAGTTAAGACGTATTTAATGTCAGAGTCCCCAGTGTTAAAATATCTAACGATGTACAAATTTAATCAAGACCATATCGAATTATTTTTCGGAGCTATACGCTCACATGGTGGTTATAATAACAACCCAACCGTTAGCCAATTTAAGTACGCGTACAAGAAATTACTTATACGCGCAGAAATCAAAGATAATGTAAATGGAAACTGCATACCTTTAGATCAAATTAGTATACTTAACTGTAATTCAAATAATTCTGTCAACATTATAAACTGTTCCTCCTCCAAATTAAAATTATTACGTGATGACGAATTGAGTTTCGAAAATACTTTGCCTTTCGACGATATTCCTGAATCAATATATATGTGCAGTCAGTATGTGGAGAGTT
>JADDOH010000206.1:0-16699 GCA_016648135.1 Agrypnia vestita
TATATTGATTTGCGAAGTTCGAGTCCGATTGGTTTCCGAGTTCGCAGTTCGCGGGCGGGCAATAGGACGAGCGCTATGAACAGAAGTGCGAGTGCAGCAGACTCCCGATTATCCGGGATGGATGGCGAAAAAAAATTCCGGAGAGTCGATTTCACGGTTAATCCGAAGGCATTAGAAATTGACCAAAAACACGGCAAAGGATGCAAAAAACATGCCCGAAAACCGCGCGAGTGTGTTTACTCACAACAAAAATGCCGGCGGGATGCTGCAGGGTTATTAAACACGTTTACACTTAACCAAGATATATTATAGATGCCTCACAGAGACGAAGCTATATTTTTATATGAGAAAGTAGGTATGGAAGTCTTTTCGGGTGTTCATAGGATTACCGAACTATCGTACGGCTTACTTGAATGATCAATTTACTCAATGTAACGTTCACTGTTTCCACCCATGATAGACTATAGGTCGACCATAGGACAAAAGACCATTCCCTAGCTTTATCCGGAAAGCGGGGGTAAGTTGCCTGGCAAGCCCGTACTACAAGCCTTAATATGATACTCCAAATAAATACATTTTTTTTTAGTTTAAAAAAGGTTACTTACTAGAAAAACTTCTTTTGTGTTCATTTTTTGCATCGTAACAACACACATATTTTTTGCGCACATTATTTTGAATGCGGTCTAGCCATACCACATCTATCAAATTTTATATGTTTAACTTACACAACTTGTGGTGGAAATGAACAATACATTGTGTAATGTGATCACTTAGGCCAGCCGTACGATAGGTCGTATGCCCTATGAACACCCAAAAACACTTGCATTCCTACCTTCCCATACGAAAATATAGCTTCGTCTCTATGATACATCTATAATATATCTTGATTAATGATGTCACCCTGGGGACAAAATTCAGTATTGTGTCCTTGAAAAATTTGTACGTATTCAAAATATTCCGGACTTTTACACTCACTTTCTTTTAAATTTTCTCCGGCGTAAGATTCTCGCTGCTTAATTTTTTGTCCTGAACGGCAGTTTTTTTGATGCCGTGCCTCCATTTAAACCTTATCGAGGGTAGAAAGCCAAAAGGGCGTTAGTGATTATTTCGAACTTTACAGGAGAGCAAAATAAAGTTCTGTCAATCAGATTTTGTCAACGTTTTTTTAATTATTAAACGATTTCCATATTTGTTAATCCAAAACACGTATGGAAATGATTTAATAATAAAAGAAATATTGACAATATTAGATTGACAAAACATTTTTTTTTTTCCTTTAAGTTCGAAATAATCACTAACGCCCTTTTGGCTTTCTACCCTCGAATAAACCATTCGCTAGACGCGCTAAAATCACCCCGCAACTTTAACTCGTCATAAAAACCTTTGCTTTGGCTGCGCAAATAAAATAAAAACAGTGGCACCCTTGACAGCTGACAAGCAATGCCACCGTCATAAATTACGCGCTATTTTGCAAAGAAGTGAAAATGGCGACTGTACGCAACCAACCCCCAATAAAACAAACGAATGTTTTGAGATCACTTTTCAGACACGACAGGCGGCCGATATTTTCGACTTTTAAACATTTGTTTGGCCATTATGAGCAACGTGGATAATTTCCGTTACAAAAAAACGAGCGAGCCTTACAGTAATCGCATGTGATGTGTAACACTTGACATCTCACAATTAAAAATATCAATTTAGCTGTAACAGAAATTAATATCAAAATTTAGAAAAGCTAATTAATACCTATATATTTATTAATTCTTAAATACAAGTAAAGAAAATGTATGTGCATTTATTTATTATTGAATTTTGCCGGACTAGGTAGGTACCGTATACTATATACGCACTTTTATTTAGAAATGTTTTTGGTCAATTATATGCCGCTGTACATATTATATAAAAACTTTAAAAACAATAAAATAAATTACATAAAATTTGAGAATGTTTACATTGATGTAAAAAAAAATTAAGTACCTATCTATTGGATAGTTTCGAAGATATAAGCCAAAATATATCAAAGTTACAACATCCACACTCTTGACACCAGACGCGCAACATATATACAAAATCAGAAGCGTTGAATGCTGGAAGTGTGCGTCTTCGCTGCGATGGTTATGCATTTCCGTCCTTTTTTACGAAATCACTGCCACAGATTGCAGGAAAGCGAGAGGAAAGACGTTTCACATCAGAAATACTTGCAATTAGATTCGAAATTCGTCCCGGATAATCCGCTCCCGGTTGACGGGATCCCGGATTATCGGCAGTCTGCTGTGTCTATTGAAAACATAGTGATGCAGAAACGTGCCGCAGTAGAGCGCGCTCATCTCCGCGGCAATCTCAAGGTGCGTGACCGCGGGACACGAGAGACGAGAGTAGAGCTAAAGGTCGATCCGTATCGGCCGGTCCAATCTTCTCGGCGAGCAAAATGCAAAGACAACATATAAATGAATGAGTATTCAGTATTGGACGCCGCTCGCTCATGGCGGCCGCACTCTAGCTCGGATCGGACGTCTGTGCCAGAAAAAATAATTTCTTCCGCCTGTCACTGACGAGCGCCGAAAAAATTAGAATAGAGATTATTTAAAGAAATCGCATTTTATTTGTGATTTTTCAGAACGCAGCTCCGCTATAATTAAAACTAATTTAAATTAGTCTACTTCAGTGGCAGCAAAAAATATGAAATTAATTTAAAGTGTAATTGTTATTTAAAATATGTATTACCTACACACAATATTTGAGTTATCTATTATATTACTGCTATAGTTTCGAGAGGAACAGTCCCTCTCATCATCGGGTATGGTTTATAACTATAATGCCTGATAATGAGAGGGACTTCCCCTCTCGAAGTTGTGGTATTAATAAACAGTTGAAATATTGTGTGTGCAGTATAAAATTTAAAATAAAAATTATATTTTAATATAATGATTTCGTTATCTGGAATTACAACTTAAGATAATTAATAATTTTTATTTGTTTTTGTTCCCCATGCATTATGTATATTTATTTATTTTTATGCGTCCTAATTATTGTTCGTTTCCCTTTTAAATAAACAACTTTTTATTAATCAGTTAGAAAAAGACAGAAAATACAGAAAAACAAATAATCGATTTTTTTTACCATATTGAAAAATATTGATTATATTATTTGTATGTATCTACTTTTATTATTATTTGATTAATTACACCAACATATTTCGGAAAAAACCTATCCATCGTCAGGGTGTTTTATATATGTCAAAACATCAAAATGAATAATGTCTTTTGTTTTTCTAAATTATTTGAAAAATTATTTTTAAATATTATTGCTGAAGTTCTTGATTACTCGCAATTATTGTAAAAAAAATTTTGAATTGGGCTTGTAGTCAAATTTAATTAATTATTAATAATATTTTGTTTACTATTACATGCTTTACTAATTTCTAATGATTCTAAACTATTCAATTTCAGACCAAAATTATTTATGTGTAAAATAGAAAGTCATAAATTTTTGTCAAAACCGTGATCATTTTCTAATAAATGATTTGAAAATTCAGAAAAACCATGATTATTCTATTCAGACATCTCAAATGATCTTTAACTCTTACATTGAAATTCCGACCGGTTTTTTCAATATACTCGTAAAACGCTGTACAATCTTTACACGACAGTTTATCAACACCTGAATTGTTAAATATATTATCTTTATCTTTTGAATTTATGAGGAGTTCCCTATATTATTATTTGTATAAAATTCAGGTCTAATATTTTTTGCATCTTCTTCTTCTTCTTCTTCATTAGCCTTCGTCTCTCCACTGCTGGATATAGGCCTCTTCCTTCTCTTTCCATCCTTCCTTGTTGTTTGCTAATTGCAGCCATTTCTTTTCCCCCACAGCGGTTATATTTATCATCGGTACCATCTCTTTTGAGGTCTTCCGATGCCTCTTTTATTCTCCCAAGGTCTCCATTTCAGAACTGTGGGAGGCCATCTTGTAGCATCCTTGCAACATATCCTGCCCATTGCCATTTTAGCTTCGCTACACGATTAATTAATTAATTTTTTGCCTGAGTAATAGTTAATAAGTTTTTTAGCAGTAAGTTTTTTGTAAGATAATTTTCTGTGTAAAGCGCCCTTGAGGTGAGTACTCGCTACTGCGCTATATAAATGTTCCAATTATTACTGTTGTTAAATTTAATACAAAATTCAAGAGAACATAATATGAAAAGAGGTGGTTACTTTCGCTCGCATTGAGAAATGATCGCTTTACTAAAACAGACCTTTTAGAAATATGCACAATGCTATTACAAATTACCTTCATCGTTCATAAAAATAACATAGCGAGAATTTAACCGGATTTTTTTTTAATAGAAAAAACTTTTTTGAAATACACATTACGAATACGTTACTCGATTGACGCGACACAACTAAAAATATCACCACTAAATTGTGTCGTTCTGTATGGCTGGCTCCAGATTAGCCGGCCGGCTCGTCTGCATCAGACGGAAGAGTCGTGTAGTTTCGATGTCGAGGAACCGTTTCACTAAACCTTTGTTTCCATTTGATTCGAATGCAATTCCTTCAGAAAACCAGTTCCTTCCCTTCTAGGCAGTGGGGGCTCCGTATATGGAATGAGCGACGTTTTGTGTCTATATTCATGATGTTCAATATTACTGTTACGAGAGTCTGAAAACAATGGGAACCGCGCATAATCAAAGTCTTCCGAATACTCTGGTAGAATCCAGAAACTTCGAGAACATCGGGCCTCATAAATACGCGAAGGGATTGCGCCGAATTCGCAAATTATTTTTTGACAGATGCGAAACCAGAGACAAACCACAGAAAACCAGCGATGGATGGCGTCCAGCGATAATAAATTCAAAGACTACCTACGAGGCGTTCAATAGTGAATAGTGTTCAACAGGTGCGAATATCCGGAAAGACGAGTGATTAGTGAGAATTAAATAATAGTGTTCTGTGTGTAGATTTCTGGGATATTCCGCCATGTATTCCTGACCTCCCTGGCCGACGTTTCGGATCCCATTGCAGGGTCTATCATCGGAGCTGATGTTACATGGATGCATTTTCTGCTTCCTGTATTTATGAACCTCTATAGGTTCTCCACACTCCCCTCACTCGACATGTGACACTAATTAGACCGTGTAGATTCATGAGGTCTCATCTAAAATTGCAAAACTCGCAAATGTAAATTAATCAAATAAATTACACGGGCGTAAATAAATACGTCCCGTCTATTTTTGAGTGTTGGGGTAACAATCACCAAAAAAATAAATTTTTATTTTCAAAATAAGTCGGATTATATTACAATATTACTGTATAATTTATGGTTCGTCCAAATATTTCCTTATACGACCAAAGTGTATTTCGAAGCGTAATATCGCATCGCGAAGTATCAGAGTTGTGGAGCACTTAAATACTTCTCCGAAAACATTCGCTTTTAATACCCGAACCCGAACCCCATAAAAATGAGAAATGCGCGAAAGCAGAAATTCGATATGAGGGTATGTTATGTTATATTATGCGTAGGATATATTAAATAAACGGCGACAAACTATTGTATCGAAGGGGAAAGGGCAGATATATTCTAGTCACAAGGATAAAAAAACTTATTTTGCCTTCGTAATGTTTCATCCTTTAGCTTTCTTGATAAACTAGAGGCTAGAAGAATAGTGGCGGACTTTCTCTTTTTATACAAATTAATAAATCGTCATGATCGTAGAACAACGACGGATGTGCAAAAAATTCCATATTGAATTTTTTGGATCGTTAAAAGTGAAGAAAAGAAGCCATCTAATGGTATATAAAAAGTGTATTTTTTCTAATTAATTTAACCGTCGTTATACGAAGTTGGTATAACGACGGTTCTGATTTGCGATCGTAGAACAATGCAGCATGTGTAAAAACATCGTTGTACTGCACTGACTATATTTGAGGTTTTAACGGTATCCACTTTAAATACCCAAGTTTCAGAGGAAAATCTTTTGTAGTTATCGAGCTACGACATAAAGTGTCTTTATGTAAATAAAACTTCAAACTGCTCTACTGACAACTTGAGAAAAATCGTCGTTGTTCTATGATTATGACGAAATGGTACTATCGACTGTCCTAAACTACTAGAACGTATCTGCTTGTGTGTTCCGTCTCGCATAACTAGAAGTCATGCAAGTTTTGCCGTGGAAACAGCGGCAACTAACTACTTCTTTAATTCCCCACTGCAAAGGCTTCCTAGACTAGCAAACAGATACGAGCAACTTGACGTCTTTGCCAATAACTGTATAATATTTAAACATATATTAAAAGGTGTATTGAAAGATTATTAGTATTTGTCAAATTGGACTTAAATAATTGATTTGTATTTGTTTTGATTGTTGGTTGAGTGAGATAACTAACTGTTATGTAAAAAAAAAATTATATTATGACTTTCAAAGCTTGTGTTATTGCTTTTCACTCTATATCATTACTTTTTTTGTTTTTGAATTTCTATTATATTATGTTTTCCTTGTGCTTCTGCATGTTATATACTTGTTTTTTACTTTATTTTATATTTATCTTTATATATTTGTAACTGTATTTTAAGTATTTTATTTCCACTTTATGTTATTTATTTTTTTAAACTATATATTCTATTAATGTACACTTTACCTATCTGTTTGTAAAAGCCCTGTAGGGCATTAATAAATAAATAAAAATATCGTGAGCTCAATATTAAAACTAGATAACTGAAGAAGTGTTATTTTGAGATAATTGCAGTTGAAGTTTTTATGCTTATTGAAGACCTATTCTCAATCATCGATCCTGGCACATTTTTTCTAATAAAACTTATTAATAGCATTATAATGAACCGCAGAGATAAATTAATGAAATGTCAATGAAAAATAGATAACACCAGATATTTAGTCATAGCAATTAATCTTCACTTATTTTTCTTGTTGTCTATTTTTGTAAATGATTAATAGTTTGCTTATAATCGCATGTATAAATTATCTAGTTTCTGCATTAAATATTCAACAGGAAACGAGGCATTCTTCTCTCTTCTCCCAGTACTCAATTCAAGAAACGTCCACAGGAAAACAAAGGTCACCCTCTGCAAAACTATCATAAGAACAGTAGTGACATGCAGGTGCGATGCATGGACAATGCCAGCAAGATCTGCGAAGATGCTGGACATATTTGAGAGAAGAGTGCTACGCAAAATCCTGGGATACGCGAAAGATGGTGAAGCTTGGAGAATAAGGTACAACGACGAGCTATGGAATATTTTAACCGTTATGTTACTACCCGGAATTTCTCGTACTACATAGTTGCTACATAGGGTACCCGGGTACTCAACCTGGATGGATGTTCCTCCGTACATTATTTTGTTTTGTATCTCACAAATTGATATTTAGACAGTGGTCAAATAGCTTCTTAGAAGGTCTCTTTACTTCTCATAGCAATGTCCGTCTTCCCTTTATTTCCCTCACTTTCAAATAATTTAAAAAGTGGGGATCCAAAGCATCTAGCTTTCATGAATAAAATTGTTTAATTTTGAAGTTGAACATGGGTACCCAGGTACCCGGGTAGTAACTTAAGGTTAAGGCTCCCAATCTCTCTGTATATGCTCGACTGAGAAGGCTGCCGTCGTCGCGGATGCCCAGGAGGATCTGAAGACACTGAGGATGATAGCAGGGAGGACTCTGAGGGATCGCACGAGGAACATCAGAATAAGAGATATATGTGAGGCTGAGGACATTGTACGATGGAGCAGACAGCGTGGAAAGGACTGGTATGGTCATGTCCAGAGAATGGACAACACCAGGCTCCCTTATATCACACTACATAGTCAGCCTCGTGGAACCCGCCCTCGCGGAACACCTCCTAAAAGACGGAATGATAGCTGGGAATCCACCTCACAGGAGGAGCTATCCTCTGAAGAATAAACCACATAGGTCTATTAAAAGGAAGAAGAAGAAGAAAGATGCACATTTTTACATTTTAGTACATTTTTACTTTCCTATAAATCTAAACCGAAGAAAAAAATCATCGAGGCAATTTAACAATGTTCCAACGTTACAACCTTATAATATTAAAAATGTTAAAAAAATATATTTAACAAAAATACTACTTAATAAAACACATCTTTAATGTTCAAATAAATATTATCTCCATCCATTTCCATTAAACGCGCGGACGTTTGTTTTTCTCCACCGATTCTGTGTTGGCTGTCATGGCGGCGCAAATCACCGACAAAAATATCGGGAACAATGACTTCCACGCCGAGGATCGTAAACGGAGCGGAAAAAATATTCCGATCATAAATATTGGTCGGCTGCCAAGTGGGCTCGGCCGACCGCTAGCCGGCTCCAGACTTCTTCCATTTGCTGCGGGAGAACCATTACTCACCAGCACGCGCGCCACATCACGGCTCTCGCGAGGCTTATCAGGTAGCTGTTAATATATTAACCGACTTGGGGAACGATCATCGCGTGGCCTGATTAAGGGGGGAGGTGTTAAGCAGAATACTATGCTGGGCTACGTGAGGGAGGGGGGGGGGGAGGTCAGAGCCGAGCTACGTAATTATTCATTTGAAGGGTGTAAAAGCTAAGGCAACAATATCAAAAAAATGAATGCAGTCATCGAGGATTATTAATTGAGAATGTAATTTATTTATATGAAACACGTTTTTAGAAGGGATATACAGGGTGTCCCGTATCTCGACGTCAACCCGAAATCGGGTGATAGGCCAAGTCATATTTAAAAAAATCTAAGTCATGTATTTTAAAAATTATAAGCTTTTAATTTTTTTTTTAAAAATCTACACCCTGTCACTCCTGTTACTACAAATCTTTATTTTTCTTCATTTTTTTTATTATTATCTATGTAATCCTGAATAATGCTTCTGTAAACTTTTGTCCAAAATTCAAAGCCAACTGCTCCAGCTTGGAAGAAAATGTCGCCTTTTGACCAAACCAAGTATTCAAAATCAATACTTTGCCCAGTTTTAACTGACTGTTTTTTAATTTTTTTTAAATATTTTTCTGATAACTATTATGACTTGGCCTATCACCCGATTTCGGCTTGACTTCGAGATACGTGACACCATGTAGATACATAATATCTAGAATTCAGTACATTCTGAATTAGTAATCTTTGGTGACTGCATTCAAAACATTTTTTTAATTTTTTGGATATTGTTGCCTTTACTTTTATATTCTTCTTTCTTCTTCCTCAGCCTTCATCTCTCCACTGCTGGGTATAAGCCTCTTCCATACCCTTCCACCCTTCCTTGTTATTTGCTAGTTGGAGCCATTTCTTCCCCCACAGCGGCTGTATCGTCGGCCCATCTCTTCTGAGGTCCTCCGACGCCTCTTTTATTTTCCCCAGGTCTCCATTTCAGAAATCTGGTATTACATCTTATAGCATCTTGCCTTGAAAAATATCCTGCCCGTAGCCATTTAAGCTCGCTACGCGATTCATGATATCAGTTTACTTTTATACTACTCATTTATTATATTTAGATATTCATTTCCGTAGTTTGATTAATGCTTTTCCTGATTAAAAACCTAATTAATAGAAAAAAACTGCGTTCCTAAGCCAAACCGAGCCACGTACAAATAGGGGTTCAAATGAGTTAAAAATGGAGCCACGCAGTTTATGGATGCTACCTTGCGATAAAACGCCACATAATTCTACCTTGGCACACCACTTTTGCTTCGGCCAAATCTTCTCACGCACGCCCTAAGAGCGTTGAAGCTTCTAACAAGGCCGTCCTCTAAAATTTGCTGTATCTAATCGTGCCAGGTCTTTCGCGGACGCACCATCAACACTCCTCTCGCTCATATGTTCCACATGAACAAACCAACTCAGCAGTCCTGTCTGCCACGCTACAGTCAGCATTACATTAGCTTCTAGTTTGTTCAGTCCTCACTCTGTCGATCAAAGATCATGCGCTTAGCTTATATGCGCTTTAGCGACCGCATTTCCACCACATTCAGCCTACTTTCATTCCCTTTCTGCCATTAGATTTGACACTATAACTCCGTTGAGAACCGTTAATTTTGCTCGATGTGGCAATATATTCCTGTTGCCCATAATAGCATTCAGGGTACCGTAAACGTTTTACCGCAGAAATCATACACTATAATTTCGTTGTATATCTTTCTGTCCGTCCGTCTGTTTGTCTCCGTAACTTCGTTTGAATTCACGGCTAAAAAAAATTAGACGGACGGAGATGGGCTTGAACCCCGGGCCACTATAACCGAACTGGCCTTTTCACGCTTGTTGCTACGATCGCCTTTCCGTGGAGCGCCAAAAAGATGATATAAATATATACTAGGGCTCAGCAAATACGCGAACCAATTTTCCGACATTTTGACGGGTTGCAGCTAGTGTTGAAATATAAGTATTAAATTTACGTAAATCACAGGGTATAAAATTGTACAAAGTTGAACTAAATTCCTTTTTTATGTAAGGGGACTGGGGCAGTATGTATGTATGCAGCAGCGGAAGTATTTACCCGATCACATATATTTAAGGCACAATAATAATGCAATTAAAGTTATTGCATAGTTAAATCCTCTAGTAAATAAAAAGTATATTTTACAATAGACGTTATTTTTTTTTGATTTTTTAAAAATATCTTTCTAAATCGAGTCTCCTAAAGTAAAAACGTCTTTTTGTAACAAAGCGCGACTTATTTGCATATTCATTATATTTTTGAAGAGATCAAACTGAGGTTTAACGTTTTCGTAATTGTTTTAAAATGTATTACAAGATTTTTTGAATTTTTTGAAGTCAAAAACAGTCGTAGAACCACAGCGTGTATGGGTCTATTCATATAAGATAGCAATTGAGTTAGTGTGGGTACAATGCGTAATACGCGCATTATTTATCGTAATACAAGTAATACGCATTTGTTTAGAGATGTATCCGCAACCCAACACAACGACACGATGCGCGTATTACGCACTGTACCCACACTAACTCAACTGCAAGCTTATATGAAAAGACTTATACATAGAGATTTCTGTTAGAACGTGTCTACGTATTTTGGTGGTCTGTCTGGCGGTCACGTAAAAATAAATAAGTGATACTAAGAATCTTTCTAACGCATTTTTTGTGAAAATTTTTATTGGAGGTCCGCTGTTCGATACAAGTATATTATTTTTTAAAGTTCAATGCTACGTGCTAGCGTTTGAATCATAATTTGACATTGGCGTCAAATTTATGGCATAAATTTCGTACGGCCGTGTGCGGACGCGGAACGCGATTCGGTACTGCCAATGGCGACACAGCATCATCATTCTCTGGAGCAGACAGAGAACAGAGAGGTCTCACCGCAGACAGCCTCGAGACGCATCTCCGAAGATGAAAGGCGTGGTCGCATTGCCTTGACAGATCTTCCGTGACACATTTGTATACGACTTTGCAAGACGCGAAAATCAATATAATTTTATTTATTTTGACGACATCACATTTTTACTAGCTGTAATCCGTCATAAATGTCGGTACTTTTACATGTCGGTTCCTAAGGAATAAGTATTTATTTATTTATATAAAAAATAAAAGAAAAAAATTACGTAAAAAAAAACGAAGTCACGGAGACAGACAGACAGACAGACAACGAAATGATTGTAATTGGGATTTACATTACAGAACGTGGTTCCAAGATAGTTAAAACAAATTACCTCTCTGTGTAATCAGGCGCGTGTAGTGAGAACATATATTGAGAAAAAAATATCAAAATTATTATTATTAAGTATTATCCCAATAATGATAATTTCCTTATCTGTCTGTCTGTCCGTAACTTCCTATAACGTCCGTAAATTCTTTTATAAAAACTTTTTTTATTAATAAATAAGAATCTATTCTTTAGGAACCGACGTGTAAAAATAACGACATTTTTGACAGCTAATGAAATACTAAAATCTGAATAGTATGATTATCATTGCGATAAAAAAAAATTATCATTTGTTTCGATTTTTTTCAAAACACATGCTTAGGAAAAAATTACGCTTCAATGTTCTAACTGCACGCCCCTGTTTGTAATATAACTTTGATTAAGTCATGAAATACGTAAAATATATATGTTAGTTAAATGTCAAAATGAAATCCTTTGTGTAATTAAACATGACCCAAAGAACGAATGTGTTATTTAAAGAAATCTATGCCATCACCCCGATTTCGAGTATCGAGAAAACGGCAAAAAATGATGTAATTCGTTTAAAAATTCATCTACTACGCTTGCTTCAAATTGCTATAATTCAGTAAATTTTTAGAATTTTTGAATGAGTGGCGGTCAAATTGTTCTTAAAACTTCAACCTATAAGATATAGCAAAAAACGATATTTTGAAAATATGGAGGTGGTGTAAAGATTTGTTGAGGCAATATAAAGTTTGAAGTTCGAGTACCAGCGATGGTATATCTTTAAAAGTATGATGTATTATAGATGTCTCACAGAGGTGAGTCTACTTTTATTTATTTTATAAGGGAAAATAGGTCTGAACGTCTTTTTGGGTGTCCGTAGGGCTTACGACCTATCATATGGCTGGCTTAAGAGATCACTTTACACAAGCAAAATTTCAATAAAATATGGTTATCCCATTGCCAATGGCGACATATGGGCTGGTTTATGGGAATGACAAAATTTTCAGCCACAAGTAACGGTAGTAAAAAGACACAACACACATATGGAACGAGGTATGCATCTTAAACATATTATGCACAATTACAAAAATTTGATAGATGTCGTAGTCCATCACGGATGTAATTGGTGAAAATTGTGTAAAGTGATCACTTAAGGCAGCCATACGGTAAGTTGTAAGCCCTATGGATACACAAAAAGACTTCCATACCTACTATCCCATACAAAATAAAAAACTAACCCATAAAAAACAAGTTTTTATTATACTCCATTTCTCATTTACTAGTTGAAACAGGTTTGGCGCTTACCCCACGCGTTGGGCTTGAGTCGGGCGACGCTACGAAAGGGAGTAATAAAAAATTTCGAAAAATCCAAAATTATACTATAATTATTAATTTTTTAAAATGAAAATTTGTCAGACCATTTTTATAGTCGCCGCGAGTCTGCTTGAAAAGTTTCAGCTCGATTGGATCACGGGAAAAGGGTTAAAAATCGATCCAAAGTTTTTTCGACAGACAAGCAAGTAGACGCTACGAGTTAAAAGAAAGGGAGTAATAAAGGAGCTATAACGTATCTTGATTAATGATGTCCCCCTGGGGATAAAATCCAGTATCGTGTTCTTGGAAATTTTGAACATACTCAAAATATTATTTTACAAGTTTTGTTTCAAGATAAATTAATTTAAAGTAAACCCGCCTGTTCGACATTAATAAACAACGGAAGTATTCGGCGCGCGGTGCGTACTCGCGTGTGATATACGGTGAAGGTAAAACTTATTATGCAAGTGCATATTTTAGGAAAGCGGGAATAATAGGATCTGGCGCCCGTGTCAGAGTTGCCAGGCCGCGACCGTCTTAAATTGTTTGTTAACACGCGCGAGCTCTGTAAATAAAATGCTCATATTTTTGTCTGGCACCCCTCCAGCACTTAGCGCCGGCTCCTTTGCGAGGAGAGGTCCTATCAGCGCTCCGCGCGCGGGGACTTCTGGAGTGGCGCAGGGCCGCGAGTTAGGCCCGCTCGAGACTCGGGGGACACCCGGTAGACCGAGACTGCGATGGGAGTACGCTCGGTGGGCTGTCTCACCAATCGCGTGCATCTCACGCACTCGAATACACATTTTAAACAGGCTAAAGCCATAATTTAAAAATTAGAAAAAAATGTAAGTACTGATAATTTAAAAAGTATATTGCTTATTACTCCACTTAACCGTTACTACTCGGAATTTCTCGTACTACATAGTTGCTACCTAAGATACCCGGGTACTCAACCTGGGTGGATGTTCCCCCATACATTATTTTGTTTTGTATCTCACAAACTGATATTTAGACAGTAGTCAAATAGCTTCTTAGAAGGTCACTACTTCTCATAGCAATGTCCATCATCCCTTTATGTGTGGGGATCCAAACCATTTAGCTTTCATGAGTAAAATTGTTTCATTTTGTAGTTGAAAATGGGTACCCAGGTACCCGGGTAGTAACATAAGGGTTAAGAAATATAGAGGATAGAGGTACCATACCAGCTGCGAAAATCTATGTATATATATATATATATATATATATATAATATATATATATATATATATCTAGATATATATATATATATATATAATCTAGTTCATGAGAAAAGACTACAGATGTCTCTAGCATAGTCCATTCAAATAAACGAAAGATTCTCAGATTTGTAAATATATACAACTTTCAAAATTCGATAATGTGTGAATTTTCTTACGATGGAATTGGAACGATCACTTAAACTAACAACCTGTATGATCACTCATACAGATTGTAAGCCCTGGATCATCATATAAAAAGACTTCCACGCACGTTTCACATATTCACAGCTTCGTCTCTGTGAGACTTCTATGATTTATCTTAAGGCCAAAGCCTGGTTAACTGTTTCGATGCGATGTGTCCGAAGGGTGAGTAAGCTGAATTCCTGTTTTAGGGATGGTCAGTTCCACTCAGCGATGCATCCCGATATATTTTTTCCCGAAGATTATATTTCATGCTGTTTTGTATGCCCTAATGTATATTTCTTGTATATCTTGCCGTTATTATAATGTAGGGGATACTTAAAAAAATTGCGAAATAACGTATTTTTAATCGCAATTTGTATTAAAATTTTAATAAAATAAAAAACCTCTTACTTTGTTACGTACATTGCGTTTGAACATAACTGAATGTGTCTTATCCAAGCATGTTCCAACTCAAGGTACACAACAAAAACTAGAATTTCGGACGGATAAAAAATTTAACGTATATAAAAAAATGAAACAATAAGCATATAATTTAATCACTATCATAACATATTATGAATTTAATCACAATTATATCATCGATTATCAAATAGAAAATAACCAACAAGGACAGCGCCCGGAGCTGAAAATTGCTATTGGTTAAATATAACTCATAAAATCGCTACTCAGCCTTTGATTGGTGAGTCGTGAGTTCACGGTGTGAAAATATTCCATTGCATGGTGTGTGCGCGTTTTGTTATATCCTAAAATTTTCCTTTCAACATGTATAAAAAAACCATCAAAAATAATAATTAACCTGCCGTTGATTTCCACATCCCGATCTTAACGTAACAAATAGCGTTACCTATTGTATGAATCGAGTAACGTTAATTTGGACCTTATCAGACAGGTGATGTACCTAGTCCTGGATTAGGATCAGAAAGGTCGAAGGCAGAGAACAGTCGACTTTGCGCAGAAGCCGCGAAGGCAAAAGACAGTGTGGTGCGGTGGCTGCCGACACCCGACGCGTCCGCGCCGATGGGATCCAAGACCGGACTACCTACTACCTACCCGTACCCGGTATACTATAAGACCGATTTCGTCATGATTAATCGTTCAAAAGAACGAAGCTTATCAAAACGACTCACTTCAAGACCGAATCTGTAAACGACTCGTTCAAATGAATCGATTCTTTTTGATTCAAGGAGTCGAAAGAACCGATTCCTTGAAAAGAATCACAAACAGCACCTCTGGACCGGAGTGCTGATAACGATTGTGAGCCGCGCGCTGAAAACTCTCACTTCGCGACGATACATTTAAATCGGATGCGCGCTGCGCGCCGGGGAAGCGGCTGAACTTGAAAGTTTCAGGGTGACCTAACCTGACCCAGCCCAACATTAACGACACCAGGCCGCCGAGAGTTGCGAAATAAACAATTGATGGTCCGTTAATCGGGAGACTCGGACGAGAATCTGGGAGCCAAAGAATTTATCATTCGAAGCCAAACTTTTTAATCCAGAGAATCGATGTCTATTTACTTATCTACTTTCCACTAAAGACTAAACTTCTTCTACTCCCTGCCTTTCTATCCCGGATCATCCAGGATTGGGCCTCCTTGTACGAAAGCCCAGGATCTTCTATCCTGGGTTGTCATAACTGGAACGTCTCGTGCCGTCAGCTTCCTCTCTATTAGTCCACCGTTCCTGGGGTATTGTCTCTATGCTTCTACTTTTAAGTTTAGTTGGGACTTTCATCTCTTCAGCCATCTGTGCCACTTTGAACGACCCTGTGATGTACACATTGCGGATTCTGTCTACACTTGTTACACCACCAGTACAGCGCAACATTTTCATTTCAGTTGTATTTCAGCTGTTGTTCGTGGTTTTTAGGTGTTGTCCAGCATTCTGCACCAATGACCAAACTTCATTTATTTGAAATTACCGCCTGAAGTCATTCTCAACTGCCCCGAGCACTTCACGAGCTACCGGGAGCTTCCATCTTCACGAACATGTTGGATGCAAAGCAGGCGGAAATGCTTCCTGAGACCTGCAGCACCCTGGATAAATAAGAGCTGGGGGGGTGAATATATTTTCCCTTTATCTTCAGGCAGAAGTGTATAAGAGGTGATGTAACACTTAACCAGTAGATGTTTTGATTAAAAACTAAAATAAATGAGCGTAAGGTTGGAATGGGATCTTTACTTTTGTAGCCTTTTTTAATTTAATTAGAGAAGCGATTCTAATTCTAAGAAACGGTATTTAAAAAAAAAGATGAAATAAAACGAAGCTTCGGAGAGCTCCATTATAGTTGCAACGATGTTATCTTTATTGGGCTCGGCTGGGTG
>JADDOH010000206.1:16944-33123 GCA_016648135.1 Agrypnia vestita
GTATTAAAATACTAATTTATTATTAAACAATTATTAAACAATTATAAGTGACCTGTATAATCTGGTCAAAGGTGTAGGAGAATCCTGCTTCGGAAAACCCCCTCAGACACATGGAATATATCAATATCCAAAGCGATCTTGTTCAGCATAGCTGTAGCTTTTCCAACAGGCATAACAATCGGCAGGTTGGTCCTGTATATTGGAATGTGAAACAATCTATGCTGACGATGTCTAAGGTAATTATCAGGAACATACAAACCAATGCTCTGCATAATTTCAGTATTGTCGATTATACCGCGCAACAATCGATAAAAGTGTGTAATCAAATACACATTCCTTCTAGTCTCTAAACTATTGTAGCCAAGCATACCCTGGAGAAACTCGGTTGGGTAAAGCCAAGGATAATGCCCGTACTCTCTCATGTAGAGATATCTCAGAAACTTCTTTTGGACTTTCTCCACCATAAGAGAGTACTTGCTCTCATGTTGCTCCAATAAATGAGTAGGTATATAAAAAGTTTTTGATTACAAGAAATTTATATCAAAAATAGGTCTTAGTGTTTCGCAATTATTTGATACATATTTTAAGTCCTTTTTAAAAACAAATCATTTTCTATTATAACATTACGAAACTTTCATCACGAAACTCACGTTACATTATTTAATTACTTTTGATGGCCATATAACTCTTATACAGCTCTAGCCTCCTAGATAATGCATTTTCACTTCTTCCGGTCCATTACTTTCTCTCCTTTTATCCCTCCTTCTACCCTAGTTTTTTTCAGATCAGCCAGTACATTTTCTATGAAGCTGTCTGAGTCTACCCAGCGGTCTTTTTCCAGTTGGTTTAGCAACGTGTACTATTTTAATGGTTCTGTCGCTGCCTGTCCGACCTACTCGTACACGTCCTATCAAAGCTAGTTGGCTGGATTTAGTGTTGGTTATGAAAAGTTGTCGTAATAAAGTGTCGGAAATTTCTGCATTGCTCCTGCGCCTATTGCAACACCGGGTCTAGGTCCCAGTATTGTCCTTAATATTTTATTTTCAAATCAGAACCTCTGGTGTTCTTCAAGGCTCATTGTCCATGACTTCGCTGCATGTGTTATAACTGGTTTGATGATAGTATTGTAGACACGCAATGTAGTGTTTCTGCCCAGAAGTTTTGATTTTAGGGATTACACGGTTATTAGTTATTTTGCGGATCAGTTTGGAAGAACATATGGTAAAATTTTTACGTTTAACCGAAAATGTATCGTCATCTCGGGTAGATTAACGGGATCGGGAATAACCTGGAATACAGGGCAAAGTATTGGACTATGATCTAGACAAAGCGAGGTTTCGATAGTGCTTCGTGAGGGAGCTGATAACTCAGACCAGACCTGCATTAGATTCTGAATAGCTAACGGTAGAAGAATGGAAGCCGCCAGTTGCGTACCACGAGACACGTCCGGAGCATCGGAGGATAACAATTCATCTTCTTCAGACAATCCGAAGAACGTATATGAGGAAAAGCGTTGAATTTTGACATGAACATTACATTTCCACGAAAAAATTTCCATACCTGGAAAATCGCAGAATGTTATTGCGATCTTTCAATGCGTCGGAGAATACGAGTTGTTTTATTTATTTATAACACTTTTTTCTTGTTAAATAATAATTAAATGCACAAAAGTATGGAAAAGCCCCCGTTTGATAAATAATTAACCTGTTAACCAAAATGGCTAATGGCTATTATAGTGTAACGAAACCGGTAGACGTAAAGTTACTCCAAGTGGTTTATACAAAGTTTTCAATTACTTAAAATTAATTTGGAAAATCTATTTATGATAGTAAGGTAAAGAACGAACATATTAGGAAAGAATGTAAAGTTGATCTTAGCATAGTGCGCAGAATTAAAAAGAGAGAATAGTTAGAAATATACGACGCGAATGTAGATGAAACGATTAGAGATGAATGTAGAGATAAACAAGATCATTATCATCCAGACCAGGTAAACCAGGTGCTGGATGATGATGATCTTGTAGAAGCATCAAAAAAAAGAGGATGAAGTGAGATTTATGTACCAGGATAGAAGGGTGATGCTCTACTCTCTCATGAGAAGCAATATACGAGTGGAATATCCGAAGACCATTTGACACACATTTTTAATAATCCCAGTTGTTCATTCTCGGCTGTCCGTCATATCAGCTTTGACCTTCCGAACGGCCCACAAAATATGCGTGCGGCTATACGTTCTGAATATTGATCGAATTATGGTCCTCGGTCGAGACATCCTCGCTTCGGCATACTAAATCAGGATTCCTTCCCGTGCTTTACAATCTGATTGAATTAATAATTATTTGCAAAGTCTCGGTCGCGGTCTTGTACGAGGTATTATATTTTATATTTTCGATTTTATATTGACACTTGACAACTAAATCAGAAATTGATCCTTTGACGTTCCGAGGTCTTTGAGATGTGGCTCTAAGAAGCGTACTGAAGGTTTCCTGGGTGAATGGAGTTACAAATGTTGAAGTCCCCCGGCATATGGAAAAGGCTGAGGAGTATTGCGGACCATTAGGATAAGAAAGCTCGAGTATCTCGAATAAAGGAAAAGAAGTTATTAAAACAATAAAAATGTGATGAGACATCCAGAGAAATACGAGATATTGCATCTCATAATGCAGGGAAAGATTGCCGGAAGTCGGGGCCCTGGAAGAAGGAGGACTTCATGGCTGAAAAACTTGAGACAGTGGTTTGGCCAGTCTACTGTGGAGCTGTTTCGGGCCGCAGTAAACTAAGTCCGCATAGCCAACGTCCGGCAAACGGACAGGGCACGAGAAGAAGAAGAGTATCTCGGACATATATTATGAGAATAACAATGTATGGTCTAAACCAACATCCAAGGGAAAATAAGTGGAAAAAGAAGCGTAGGAAGACGCCGCAGCTCACGGCTATGTAACTTGAGGGGCTGGTAGCCAGAGATGTGACTTATCTAAGATACAAGTATTTGAAATACAGATACAAGATGCAAAATACGTATTTTCATCTTGTATCTGAAATACTTTTGTTGAATATTCATCTTGTATCTTGTATTTAGATACATTCTTTTGGTATCTTAGTATTTTGTAAATACTAAGATTGCTAAGGTACTTTTTTCCAATGATGTACCTATAATGAGACCTCATTGAAGAAAAATGAGCGACAAAATGTTTGAAGAACTGGTTTTACTTAAGTCTCAATTAAAACCTTAAAAATATAATATTTTCTTTTGTCACATTTGCTCGATCAACGCGATTTATTGGTAAATAATTCACGTAAAAAAAGAAACTTACATTCAATAAAATGTGTTTTCTTACAAAAGGATTTTATCTTTAAAAAGTATTTGGTATTTTATATCTAGTATTTCAGATACCATTCCAGAAAGTTATTTGTATCTGGTATTTGAAATACTTGATTTTAAAGTATCTTGCATTTTGTATTCCAGATACTTTGTATCAGTATCTTGTACATCACTGCTGGTGGCAGGATAACTGGACCGATTTGTTCCGTGCGATGGTAGAGTCGTGATTGCCAATATGACCGCCTATAAGATGGCACTGTAAGAAGGAGTCGCGGTCTCAATATAAATTAGAAAACTCCAGGTTTTCAGGTATTCCGTGAATTAATAAATCCGCCACTGAGGCCGGAGTCTTAAATTATGACGATGTCGCGAGCAGCGAGCACCGCCGGAGCTTTCCGCGGCAACACATGTCTGCAAATAAATGTTTCGTTTCGATTGTTTCGTCCCGAGATAAATATAACGTCTATTTACACGTTTTTAATAGGATCCGTGTTGCGTGAGGCGGTATTAGCCCGCACTCGCTGTCGCGTGATATCTTCAATCACGACCGCTCGGAGGAAAGCGCTCTTCTCCGATGCCATCCTCCAGGCGCCTATTGCTTGCCCAACGTAAATTGGCGTGCGGTAACCCCTCGCCCTGTCATTCAGTTCAATCTCGTATTTGCTCGGGAGCTGCGACATCTTGATTACCAATATACACTGAATTATTATGTCCAAAACACCCAAAACAGTCCGGGATGGTGCAAGAACAATTGCAAATGAAGTATTAAAGTTTTGCGAAGCTGAAAAAGCAAATAATGGACCGATGTTACCGTTTGACAGATTGAAAGATAGAGGGCCGCCATTACTGCATGGTTTCTTTAGCGTTGCCCGACCAAATTTCTATTAAAGGCTCTGACGCCGGTCACCGTACATTCTGTACATTGTGTATTGTGTAATAAATTTACACCCTGACAACTTCTGTTACGCGACAGGGACGCCCTCCCTCGCACGCCAATTTATAGTGGTACGTCTATAATCTCGGCAGCACTCACAGCACATATTCAAATATATATTCGTCTAATGCAGTAATACCTGGGTATTCGCGGTTTCGCGAATTCGCGGATGATAACATTTTCAATATTTTTCCACTTTTGAGAAAATTTCGCAGACTTTTGTTGCAAAATAAAGTCGTTTTTAGTGGTGATAATGCGATAGCGGCTTCCAGAATGCCTAAAATTCAAACATAGAAATCGTTTACACGCTACCAAACACCACGTTATTATTTCAGCCATTAGATCAAGGTGTAATCGCTGCATTTAAAATTTATTACGTGAGACGATCATTCTACAACTTGTTCAAGGAGATGGATAATGGATCTGAAACGTCAATTACCGCAAAGTGGAAGAAATATATCATACTTAATTGCCTCATAAATATAAACGAGTCCATTAAAGAGGTTCAACCGTCCTGCATTAGATCTTGTTGGAAAAAAATTTGGCCGGAGATTTCGAATAACACTCACTTGTCATCTTTAAATGATGTTCTAGAGGGCGTTGTAATGCTGGCACTGGATAAAGGATTAGGAGATCTGAAGTACATATAAATATATTTGGGAAGATATAGAGTCTTTGAGGGAGACCTCAAAGAAGATGAAATGAAAAATCGCCTCAAACTGAAGACATCGAAAATGACAATAAAAACACAACTGAATTCTAAATCATTAAGAAGGATTTTTTCATTGGCAATTCAATTAAAGGACAAAATAATTGATACGTATCCCATAATGGAGAAAGGGCAATGAAATTTAAAAAAGAATTTGATAAATTAATGATGACGTTTCAGAAAGTTTACAAGGATTTATAAAGTATGAAAAGCTATCAAAAGTTACAAATTTCTTTGGATAAGTAGTTTATTGTTTGTTTTTATTTTGTTTTATAGTTTATTTTTATGTTTAATATTTGTAAAAGAAGTTGACTTTATGTAACAAAATATAGTGAGTAAATGTTTTTTTCTGCGTTTCATTCATTCATAATTCTCCAAAACACACATTTTATGTTTGTAAACTAACTAACTAACTAACTAACTAACCATCACGCCGTTTCCCTACAGGGGTAGGCAGAGAGGATTGAACGCCACACTCTTCTATCCTGGCACACCACTTTTGCTTCGGCCACATTCATACATCTTCTCATACACGTTCTACGATTGTTGCGGCTTTTAACATGGCCATCCTCAAATACTTGTAGTACCTGATCGTGCCAGGTCTTTCGCGGACGCCCTCTATTCCTGTTGCCTTCAACATTCGCCTCATATATTTTCTTAACCATCCTTTCCTCGTTCATACGTTCCACATGACCAAACCATCTCAGCACTCCTTTCTTTATTCTATCTACCACACTACAGCCAGCATTGCATTCACTTCTAATTTGTTCATTCCTCACTCTATCGACCAAAGATTTTCCATACAAGCGTCTTAGTGACCGCATTTCAACCGCATTCAGTCTACTTTCATTCCTCTTTTGTCAATTCCAGGCTTCACTTCCATACATAAGGGTTGGCACTAGAACGCCATTATGTACCGCTAGTTTTGCTTCTTATGTTTGTAGAGGCTCAGTATTCACGGATTTTTCTAGGTACGCATCCTCTGCGAATACCGAGGGACTACTGTAAATCTACAAATCAAATAGGTGATACTGAAAAGATATATAGAAATATCTATACTGCAGTACTGTACTGCACTTTGTTCTACTTGTGCCCTATCCGTTCAACGCACAGTGGCTATCGTGTTGGCTTTATTTACTCCGGAATAGCTCTATAGTTGACTGGCCAAACCGCTGTCTTAGGTTTCTCAGTCATAATGTTCTTCTTTTTCCAGAGCCCTGGGTTCCAGCAATCTTCCCCTGCATTCGGTGATCTCGTACTTTTCTGAAAGCCTCATCACATGTCAGAGATATAGGATTTTTATTGTTTTAATTATTTCCTTTTCTTTATTCATCGGAACCATAACATCCCCAATCGTAACTTTGTCCATTTTCGATTTGTCAATTTCAACCGAAGGATCCCGTCTTTCATTTGCATTGCAGCTCAAGTGTACTTTGTAAGTACTTGTACCATGTCTAATTTCGTTCCAGCATTATAAATATTTTGATTCTCAACCGCGTTATGTTTTTTTGTTGCAAGAGTTTGTTTTTGTTTCCGTTGCTAAAGTTTGTTTTAAGAGTTAGGTACTGTTGCAAATGCGAGTGCGCATATCGCTTGTCACGAGGAGCTCAGCTGGCTATCGGCGCGGCGGTGCAGGGCTCGTCGCGTCGGACCGACACGCGACATTCCGGGTGAATTTAATATTTGAATTGTCGAGGCGCGGGCGGAAAATAACACGAGCTCGAATTCCGGTTGGTCCGCTACTTTATCGGGGCGCCGACACATATCGGCGACGTTTATTAAGGAAGTCTTTATTTTGCACCCAGCGCTCTCCAGAAGCGATGATCGTCGCTACGCAACAACTGCACGGGTCCATTGCCTGATTCTGTGCAGTCGGGCCGATAAACTCGCTATCGGTATTTCTCCCCCTTTAGTTCAAATAACTTTTTTCACGTTTTTTACATCTTTTCCATCTTCCATTCTTCTTTCTTTCTTTCTTTCTTTCTTTCCTAAGACACAATTAAAATGACGACCGTAGGCCGCAAAGTGCAGCAAACGAATGCAGTAACATAGAATAGTACAAAAGAACTTGGAAGTAAGCTCACCTGGGATGGTAGAACAAAAAGAGAAGTCGGCATCCACATACATGAGGCAAGGCTTGCGTTTAACAAAAGATAAAAGATTTTCCAGTCAAATAACATAAGTACTCGTACATTTAAAACCCGTCAACAACTTGTCAAAACATATGTATGGAGCATCTTAACGCACGGCTGTGACAATGATATTCAAACGAAAGAGACAAAAACACTGGAGGTCTTTGAGATGTGATGCTTGAGAAGAATATGAACCACATCACGAATCGAAAGAGAGAGTCATGTAATCAAAACCATCTCAGAGAGGTGAATCCAATGGATCGGCCACATAATGCGCCGTGAGGGTTTCCTACATGACGTAATAGAAGGGATGGTTGAGGGCATAAATTACAGAGTGTTTGGAACAAACTAGGAAATAAAATGCGTCTCACATGTTGAGCTGAAGAGGGCTGCAGAGGATAGAGCACAGTGGAGGACGATGCAGAACTTAGCTGCAAACTAATCTCCAGGATTGAAACTCCGAAGAAGAATCCTTCTTAAATAAGGCCAAGAAAGATTCATTAAAAAAAAGTGAACCTGGGCGCACATCGGTCGATAAATAACTTGGCCTCTTAAAGGACACTACAATGAAAGGTATTCGTAGGAATGACAATGGTACATTTCTGGAAACTTGTGAAGTTTTATGGCATACATGCATGCCGAAATCGCAGATTGAGTATGAAACTTTAACACTTTTTACTTAACTAATTAATAAATCAAAGCTTATTTCTTCTATAGTCAGTAAGAGAATTATCATAATTCAAAATATTTCCCGTTTTTTTTACTTTTATGAGAAAAAAATCATTAAAATTATAGTTGACAAGTCGCCATTTTGTTTTATGTGATTATTTTTTACAACTTTTTTATTTTAATTTCATTATTTATATTTTTTCAGATGATTACGACTGCCGCCCCGCTATCATGGGCGTTTTAAAACAACTTTTTTTAGTGCTCTTTTGGTACCTGTATGGAGCCATTTTTTTATTGAGAATTTCAAAACTTGTAGTATAAATAACAATAAATGTACTGAAGAAGCTAGGAAATTGAAAACCATTTTGTGTTTTACTACAAGAATATCCTGAAATTCACATATTTTTTTACTGCTTTAGTGAGAATACCCCTATAAAAATCGCAAATACGAGAAATTCGTTCATTTTTCGCACGTTAGCGATCTATCCCTCTCATTCGACATTCTAATGACACCAAACCATCGCATCGGCGCAAAGCGAAAACCGTCGTAAATCGATGTGATCGAGATTTTTTCAGTTTTGAGTGCGTATGCAAATGCCTAAAAATGAAATTATTGTTTTGTTTTTGTGACAGCTTGAAAATGTAAAAATATAAAACCGCGTAGTACAGCCCTGGCGGGTCTTGGCTTCCTCAAGAGTCTTCCTCCTCTCATCTCGGTCTCGTGGCGGCTATCTCCTGTTCGGATCTCCAAGGCAGATATTTCTTTGAGTATTGGTCTTGAATTCAGCAGAAACTTGGTGCTTGTCGTTCAGTCATTCTCTCCACACGACCCAGCCACGAAAGTCTTCCCAAAGTTATAAATTTTATGACGCTTATCTCCGTAAACAAAGTATAGAGCTCATTGTTTTAGCGCCTGCGCCAAAGTCCATTGTCTAGGAACCGGTCCAAGAATATCCCTCAAAATATTCCTTAAAAAGATCAAAAACGTCCAGTGCTCGCTTGTTCTTCTTAGTCAGTAGACCTCTTTCCATTTAACAAAGACAATCCAATTAGTATGTGTAAGCCGTGCGTACGAGGCACATTGTTTCGTTGTGTTGGTGTTTATACCGGTAAACACTAACACAACGAAACAATGTGCCTCGTACGTACAGCTTACACATACAAATTGGATTGTCTTTCTTAAATAAAAAGAGGTCTACGTGGGCGCTGGTCTGATGAGCGTTTTGTACACTAATATTTTAGTGTTTCTGGACAGCAATCTGTATTTTATCTGATTTTGGAGGCGGAAATAACAGTTCACTGTGCGCTTCTGGATCTCTTCTTCTGTAGTGTTATTCCTGTCTGTTATCAGGGATCGAAGGTACGTGAATGTTATGAACCTTTTCGTAATTTTGTTTTCCATACGAGAGTATTGAGATTCGTCGGACGCATCCAAATGCCATGTATTTGGTCTTGTGCTGATTTACTATAAGACTCATGTTTTTGTTCATTAATGTTTATATATTGGATAAAATACTGTCATGAGATTCTAAAAAAACGAGTTCCCGGGCAGACTGAAATATTCTGGAAGAACTTATATGCACCAAAATACAATAAAGTTTCTGGAACACATTCATAAATTATGCAGAAAGCGCGAATAGAAACCAGCTGCGATTCAGCGTGGCTAGCGAAACAAGACAGCGACGGGCGATTTCAGTACGGATATTTGACCAGCGATGAAATATCTACGGACGTATGAGGAGTGTTCGACAGTGATCAAAGCGATAAAAACGATTGAATCAGAATTTATAGATACAAGTGGAAGATTCTAGAGTGACTAGTGCGAGATTCAGGGCGAATTGGAGAATAATATTCCGATTGAATTCATGTCCGGCAATTTTGGTTCATTAGTAAAACTTTAATTAATTTCCATAGTTTTCACTCTTGAAAATAGGCAAATATTGTCAGATCAATCCTTTCTTTTCTAAATTATTCCTTACCTTATTGATTCTCCTGAAATCACCAGCTTGCTATCTTTCCACGTCCCACTCCGATCTACCAGACAGAGGTATCTCTTTTCCCTTCTAACTTATTATCAATAATAGGAAATTCTCTCCCATCCCACATATATGCTCAGATTATAATGACTTCTTGAATTCAATACACATTTTCAATACCAAATATGAAGAGTATCGTTATATGGTGAGGCATAATAGAAAATCGTTCCCCTCCCTAACCATGTGAATTATATATTAGGTCCTTACATATGAAATTGGCGTTTTGCCGTACTGGCAAATTTGATCTCAAATATCTTCTCTTTGGTTAGGAATTCCAAATCCAAATTTATACAGCTATTTACTCATGTATTTGTGTTTTGAAAATTATAATTCATTTGTTTTTTCCTCAATTGTTTTTTTTTTTTTGCGTCACTCACGTTTACAAAATGAAAAACTTGAAATATTGCGTTATTTACGAGTACGAGTTCCACCGTGGCACCAGTGCTGCAGAAACGGCTCGAAGGATTAATGATGTGTATGGCGACGGTGCCGCAAAAGAAAACACAGTGCGTTTTTGGTTCCAACGTTTTCGTTCTGGAAATTTCGACCTGCAGAACAAGCCCCGTGGACGGCCGGAGACCAAAGTTGATAATGAAGAATTGAAGGCTATTGTGGAAGCGGATCCATCGCAAACCACATCCGAGTTAGCTGCAGGCTGCGGTGTTAGTGATAAAACTGTTTTAATCCACTTGAAGCAAATTGGTAAGGTGAAAAAGCTTGAAAGGTGGGTACCTCACGAATTGAGTGAAGCAAATCAACAAACGCGCGTTGACTGCTGCGTTGCATTACTCAACCGGCACAATAATGAAGGGATTTTAAATCGAATCATTACCTGTGATGAAAAGTGGATCCTGTACGATAATCGGAAGCGCTCATCGCAATGGCTGAACCCTGCCGAACCAGCCAAACCATGCCCCAAGCGAAAATTGACTCCAAAAAAGTTACTTGTGAGCGTTTGGTGGACTAGTGCTGGTGTCGTTCACTACAGCTTTCTTAAATCTGGCCAGACGATTACGGCAGATGTCTATTGTCAGCAACTGCAAACCATGATGGAAAAGCTAGCTGCTAAACAACCGAGGCTGGTTAATCGCTCTAGGCCACTGCTGCTTCATGATAACGCTAGACCACACACTGCACAACAGACGGCTACCAAATTAGAGGAGCTTCAATTGGAATGTCTAAGACATCCACCGTACTCTCCGGACCTTGCCCCAACAGATTACCATTTTTTTCGAAATTTGGATAACTTCTTGCAAAGGAAAAAATTCAACTCCGATGGGGCAGTCCAAACCGCCTTCAAAGAATTTATTGATTCCCGTCCGAATGGTTTTTTTAGTAAAGGGATCGATGAACTACCTATGAGATGGCAAAAGTGCATAGATAGCAATGGTACATACTTTGATTAAATAAATATATTATAATAAAAAAAAATCGGCTTTATGTTCCTCCCATACTAAACGCCAATTTCATATGTAAGGACCTAATACATTACGAACCCTTTTGTGTTAAGTTAAATTTAGAACAATCCATTAAATGAATCTGTAAAATTGTTTTATCTGTCTATCAATCATTCATATCAAATTGTCTTTTCTGTGTCATCCTTTAATTGTGAGAGACATGTAACTATTTTTTCTGTATTTTGTCTTCCTGTTGGATTTTGACCCCGCAACAATACGATTCTTATGCAATAGGTCCTTCCACGTTTCATCGGGGTCCGATGTCTCTTTTAGATCGATATTTGAATCTCTCACCACTTGCCGGAGTTCTAAGTCTACCGAGCTTAAAACTAAGTCCGCGGCCATTTCGGACAGTCGCGAATCTCCGACATGTTGAACATTATTTGCATAACTAAACCAATGTCGTAAAATGAACAGAATACTTCCAGTACCGAGTCCGAAGAGCTATCCCAGGGAGTGGAGACTGGAGCCCGCTCAACGCGCGGCGGCAAATTACATTTAGGGAAATTGTTTCCGAAGCGATTTTCCGCCGCAGTCAGAGCGAGTTCATCCGTTACGGAGACGACGGACGCAGGGCTGGACCCAATCGAGATAAATCTCTTGTCGCGATTTAGATCTGGCAATAAACTAAGAGATCAGCTCAAGATTGGCAGAAAGGCACAAACAACATTAACCCGTATACACGACGTCCGATTTGGCAGCGAGCTTTGACGAGCGAGGTCGTAAACGTCACTCGCAGACACTGTTACGTGGTAGAGGTGGTGGGCGACATATCAGGCACTTGAAATTAATTAAAGTTTTATTAATTAACTAAAATCAGTGTGTTTTGTACTAAATCTCGCACTAGTCACTCGAGAATCTTCCACTTCTATCTAGAAATAATGATTCACGTTGTTTGTATCGCTCTGGTCACTATCGAACGCTCTGGTCACTATCTCACTCGTCGATAAGTACTGAAATCGCTCGTCGCTGTCTGCTTCGCTTTATCTGTGACTTCGAAAAATGTCAAAATAAGACTGTTGTTTCGCGCGCGATTTCCGCGTAATTTATATTCTCGATCTTCGAGAAGTTTCTAATTTATTTCATGCATTCCATACTGCCAGCAATTACTAATTTACTCTAAAATGGGCAGAGTGCTGTAAAATTCTCAATTACGCATATCTTGGGACAGTAAGTACAACGAACATGTTTATTCTGAGAAGAATAAACAGAAGGTATTAAATTACACTTTTAACTGCTGCTAGGGATTTTCATATTCCCCTACCTGAGAACGGAACATCAACGGTCATTGGAGATATTTACGTTTGACATAAAAAAAAGAGAAGTGAGGAGCCGGTTAGCTGATCTTCGAGGCACAGTGTGCGCATGGAGACTACGAAAGCTGCGAATTGTCTTGCATTTCGAAAAATGTCTCGAATCGAGAATCTTCTCCACGGCCAATGGCCGTTAGGTGAACAAAAATTCCGCTCTTATATTTTTATAGATAAAATATTTAACAGGACATGAATTTAATCTATGGATCACTTTATATTTGTCTCTCCAAAATATTCGCCATCTGAGGTCACGTTTATTCACTATCTAACGCTCGGTAGGTACTCTCTTAATTTATTGTCGCCGGTCACTGCCGCTAGTTTATAAGAGGTCACTTCTGTGAAATTGCTGAAACGTCGCAACAAACTATTTTCAGGTTTCCGGAAGTTTCGTGAATCAAGTGGTTTATTCCAGTGATTCCAGTAATTTCCAATTTACTTTAAAATGTCCAAAGCGCTGAGGAATGCTCGATTTGTGTTTTTGCAGTGTCTCGATAGTATTAAATTTTTGAATGATGTTTTTTGGCATTGCATCCAAATTGTTTTTTGAGTCGCCTGGAGTTCTCAATCATAATCAAAAAAGAAATGATGAAGTAAGGGCGGCCCTGGACGGGTATTCCGCGTAACAAAGTCGGGAATAATTCACGAGCGGGAACATCTCGAGCGGCGCTCCGTTCCACTCCACTTCGTGACTCCCGATTGTTATTTTATTGTTGTTTCATTATTCCGTCGTAAACTGTAATAGTTATATTTTATGAGTTTTTAACAAGTTTCCCACCATATTGCTCCTTTTGTTCTTTTATTCATTTTATATAATTCTGTTTTGAACGTTGATTCATTCTATTAATAAAAATATTTTTTTGATCTAAAACCACCATTTATTTTATCATCAACATATTTTGGGGCCGAAAGAAGGTAGAATCGTGCCAAAATGCTATGGAGAGACAGAATAAGGAATTCAATAATTAAAGAAAAAATAAAAACAAAGAATGTTAAAGTATCCATCAGAAGGCTTAAATGGAAATGGACTGGACATGCAATCAGGGGAAGAGAGAAATGGTCAAAAACAATAATGTACTGGTTCACAAGAGAAAAGAAAAGGAAACGAGGCAGGCCTTCTAGAAGTTGGGTGGATAGGGAGGAATGGAGGCAATTGGAAGAGGCCTTTGCCAAAAGGCATACAGACGGAACTGCCATGGTGTGACAGTCTTAATTTGTCACAAGCAAATTTTAAATGTTATAAATGTCTGAATAAAGGCTATTATTATTATTATTATTATATTTCAGGGCCAATGAGCCTTTCATCAGTATATAAAGTATACTAAAAATTAAAATTCTAAGTATAGACATTAACATAAACAAAAAATATATATTCGTCAGTCGAAGTGAACCAACCATTCCGTCGTTCGCCACGATCTAGTCAACCACGCTCTTGAGTATTGTAACCGATGTTGTGAAATGAATATTAAATTAGAATAATCTAACAGCAGTGTAAGAGAGATAAATGTACGTACGAATGTTCTTATTTTTCTCCCACACTTTTGATCAATCATCTTTCTTACACGAATCCGGCGAAACTGGCCTATTCCTACAAGCCACCACCGCACCGGTAAACTATTTAGACTTTTTCTTATTTATTTATTTATTGATATTTTATTTTACAACGGGATAACTGAAAATAAGTCCTTCGTAAAAAGAAGTTGACCGAATAATGATGATCCAGATGGATGGAAGCTACTGGAAACGGACCGTGGCGTGGAATATTTATTCTGAGTGAATTTTTATTAAATTTACATTGAAATATATTTTCTTGTTCGCCTCTTCGAGGGTAGATCCTCAATACCTGAAATATAAATTCACCTTTTTGTCTTATCGTGACCTTTCACCATCCATTCCCATCCATAACACTGAATTCTACAGCTCCTCGTGCGAAGTGCAGTCGACCAGGCTGTGGAATCAACTACGCACAGCCATCACATCATCACACACCACAAGTATCTTCAAAAGTAGACTGAAGCAATGTTACATTTTCCAAAACCTATTGTAACGAGCTGTTCGTTGACATTTGACAGTTCCATAGAAAAGTGTCACATGCGCAGAACGGCGGGCCGGTATGCCCAGTGGTTGAAATAAGAACTAATATAAGTAATTAAATGTTACGGCGTTTACCTTGTGGAAATCCATTATGAATAAATAATGAAATAAAACAATCAACTTTGTTTTTTTCCACTTATATTTAAGCCACTTGTTTCACTACATGTTTCGGAAACGTCCGTTTCCTTCATCAGGTGAATTAAGACTTAATTCACCTGATGAAGGAAACGGACGTTTCCGAAACATGTAGTGAAACAAGTGGCTTAAATATAAGTGGAAAAAAACAAAGTTGATTGTTTTATTTCATTATTTATTAAGAACTAATATGATTAATAAATAGCGAAGAAAAGGAAGGGTTCTTACCCGAGTAGAAAAACAAAAGAGAGCTGTTCTTTTTGTGTTTGAATAAAAAATAGCACTGAGTATTGCGTTGCGAGCGATTGTAAAATGTGAGAGATAATGTACAAGCGATAATAAAAGATTTATTTTACGAGTTGTGCCATTTCATTTTTCGAGCGAGCCACGCCACGTAACACTATTTTAACCCTTCCTTGTCCCATCCATCTCCTACTTGTCTCGTTATCATAGAGCTAGTTTTGTCAGTGTAACATTGTATACCGGAAATCTATTTAAATTGTTTCACTAAATTGAGTTTTATGGTTGGCAATAAACCCGCCATTGTAATAATATGAATAAATAAATAGAAGACAGATAGACTCGCGCTAGGGAGGAATATCAAAAGTGTTTAGCAAACAGAGCTGCGACCTGTCATCCGCTCCCCCAATTCGGACAAGTTTCGTATTATTTATAATAGGTGTCATTATATTCTCTTTCTGTAGTTGCTGTATTTGGCTTGTCCCAACCGTTTCTGTCAGTTTTTAAATAGAGATGCGTACGTGGGACACACGAATCATCAATATTTTCGCTACTTCAGTGAAAGGACTAACTCGACGGTAGTCCAGGACGAGTTTTGACTAAATATAACCCCATGACTTGATCACTACGATGATAATTAATCAGACGAGTATTTTACCCTAGACTTTGACTGCTCTTTTTTACTTTTACAAGCATCATTAAAGGGATTTATTTTATTTCACGGTAAAATTTCGATTTGAACCTCAATAATAATGTTATATCGCAACATGTTTTCACTGGCAGCAAAACTTCCTGGTAAAACTACTCATTAGTTGACATTATTCAAGAAAAGCTCTTATATTACAAGAAATGGAAAATGTACGGTAACCTCACTGATTTTTAAACATTCAACTAACTGAGAAAGTGGCAAGAAAACTGTAATAAATTTTTATTTAATTACATTATTTTTTTATTTTTTATTTTCATTTTTATTTTCATTTATTGGTTTTCTTACAGCCATATAATTAATCAATCTTGAAAAAAACAATAATTGATGTACAGAGTTTTGGGCCAATTACAAGAAAACACATATATACAATCGATAAAAAATAAGAAAAAACATGTCCAATAGTGAGTTTGTGTGAGTGTGTGTATTTGTGTGT